>ML788802.1:207910-238221 GCA_009831015.1 Picea engelmannii
TTTAAGTTATTTTAATAAATCGAAGGTTTAATATAAACCTTTGGAAATAATATTAGTTTTGTGTCAACAATGTAATTACGTTAGATAAGATTTTAAATTTTGTTAGTATATGGTTTTATATTAATAAAAGTATTTGTTGCTTGTAGTTCTAATCGGGCTCATCTACCATAAGATTGACGTCCCACAATGGATTGCATCCCCCCGTGTGCTCAACATTTAACCAAACGGAGGGGGGCATAAAACTTAACTATAGTTAATAAACTTTCGATGTGGCGCTCATCCATCAATTGCGGCCCCCAGGGTGTGTGGTTAGCCTAACCACACCCGATCCCCCTGCAATTGATATGGGGCCAACATGTGTCCTATGTGACGTCAGCTAGTGAAAAGGTAAAAAACTTAAATTATTGATTTTGAATTAATCTTTCTCCAATAAAAAAACAACACATATCTATTTTTATGTAAAAAAGGGGTAAAGGTCAAATATTTGGTTTATTTCAAGTTTGCAAAGAGTTTGAGCTCTCGATTAACATTTCCTGTGAAATTCTCCATTGTCACTCTAGTTCGATACATGTGCCAATCAATGTCCTCCACGGGTAAACCTAAATGCTATTTACTCTTTTTGTTGTCATTACCAAAATGCAGTCATATCAACCCAGATAAACTAAGAAAAATACAAACATCATAGAAGAAGATCTGGTAGACAAAGATAAGGATATTTTTTATCATGTCTTGTCTTTTGATCCCTCTAAGCTATACCACCAGGAAAACCAAGGTTTTAGGGATTTGGTCGACCACTATTATGCATGGGAATCCGACCTTGCCACATTTTTAGTACCCCAGGTATATCATTTCCTAGAATTTGTAGTTTAGTGTGCTGTGAATTACATCCCATCCAAGAGAGTCATAATTTCCACAATTGGGTTTATTCTCATTGAATTAAACCCTCAGGTTATTACTAAGACTATGAGATGGTCATTGAACCCTGATAGTGAACCATTAAATGAGTTCATAACAACTAAATGTTTTATAGAATTGAAATAAGAAGAAAGGGTTACGTTATTACAATCATATCTGTGTACACATATTGATGTTCTAGGTGATAATGTTGTCATTCAATCAAATCTATTTCTTGAAACTTCCCAGAAAACCGTTTCTATGATCTCTATGATTTTGGGAAAAAATGACAACTTGACAGTTGATGAGTTTGTGTTAGGCATCATGGTTTCAATTTTCCCAATTACAACCAAACCAATCACCAAATTCAATTATTCCCAGTTCATCGCAGATCAAATCCACTACCAACTCTCTGAATTTGAATCTCTTAGAAGCTTCAGATACCAATCTTATTTGGTTCACCTTTTTCTATTTACACAAGCCTTCCATTTTATGCATCTAGGGATAAAGGTTGAAGATGATCTTGGTAACTAACTTCAGTTACTCACTGTACTTTTTTTATCATAAAGAATCCTTTGAATTTTGATTTTTCGTAGTATGTTGAGAAATTTATATCTAAAGCCTACCAAATCATACACAATGAAGCTCCACCTAGAATTTTTCCTCAGTGCAAAAAACTATTGCAGTTAATCCCAAACAAAAGAGTGGGAGACTGGTATATCTTTGAACATCATATTGAAATCAAAATTTTTGGTTGTCAACTTTGTCCTTTCCTCTTGCCAATTTTCTTGACTCCAAGAATTTTTTCTCTTGAATATGTTAGGCAAAGATTGAAATCAGATGAAATTCACTTTGTGCCAAATAAATATAAGTTAAATTTCAAATTAAAGAAGGAGGTGGGTCATTTTATTATCAATACCAGATCAACACTACAGGTGACAACAAAGTTGCTTTCATCTTTAGGATTTCAATAAGGAGAACCATGAAATTATGACCCTCATGGAATAATTTCTTCAAAAATAATATCACATGGGTAGACTCCTTATCAACATCAACAAAAAGAGCAACTGGAGCAGAACATTATGATCCATGGTAAATCATCCGATCATTCCGAGAATTCTCCAATCACTCAAACACCGGAACAGTTTGAGAAAACATACAAAAGGAAAACTTCGGAGTCTACCTTAAAGAATTCAGAGACAAGAGAAGAGGGATCAACTAAAAAGAAAAAAATAGAATTACTTGAAGAAGAAGGAGATCCAAAATTACTTGAAGAAATAATGCCAAAGAAAAAGGGTCTTGTTGTGACTATAGAATTAACATCATCAGAAAAGCTCAAAAGTGTGGGAAGTCAAAATGAAACAAAGTCAGGGATTATTGATCAATCAAAGTAAGTAGACCAAGTTCATTAGTTGATGGAAATAAGGAAGGTAGGTGCAAGCATTAAAAATAGTATGATTCCCAAAGTCTATGACCATGATGCATATCAGACCATAATTATCTTAGTTGTAGATTATGAGAAGGGAAGGTTGAATATAACAACCGTGGAGCTAAAGAAGCAGAAGTAACACACATATCCATTGATCTAAATGTATTTCATCCATTTGATAAATTTGAATGCATATACAAAATGTAGAAATGATAAACAAAGATTCCATGATAGCTAATCTTGGAATCAAGAAACTTCAAGCCATAAATGACAAGCTCGGGACTCAATTAAAGAATGAAAAATTGGTTCCCATAACTAGAAAGATAAGAGTGGAGGAGCTAGATGAATGAATAATAGAATTAGGAGATAATCCAAAAGATGAGGCATATGTACAAGCACTGATAAAAGAATTGGATAAAGAAATCCAAGTATTGAAGAAAAAACTTAAAATCCCAGCAATTGACCATGTACAAAACCCAAAAGTACAGACAATCCAGGCAGAAAAAGATCAACTTATGAAGAAAATGATAGAGATGGGAGAGCAAGTTGAGATGTATGAATAACAGATTGAAAGTAAAAGGAGGATCTTCTTCTTTGGATGTAGTAGAGACATCATATCCAACAACTGGACTATCAAAGGCATTAGCAGATCTAAACCTGAAAGGTGTTGAAATTGAAAGTTTAAAGAAAACAATCTGAAAGAAAAAAGAAGAAATCAAAGACAAAGACAAAGTTATTGCAGAATATCAAAAACTGAAGGCTAAGATGTTAATTGATATGGAACCGGTGAAGACTAAACTGTCAGGTAAACCATGTTTTATAGAAGCCAAACATCTCATCTGGGATGAAAGCATCAATGAAGTGGCCAAGCTTTGGGATTATTTCAAAATAATAGATGACCAAATTTTATTAATAGATGAAACAAATGATGTAATCCAAAAATCATTTCATGAATTATGAACATGACCCCAAGTTGCCACTCAAATCATAAAGTTCCTAAATTCCAATTCTAGAGAAACATTGTCAAGACAAGGTGTTAATGATAGAACAACAATGGTGATGGAAACTGAAAGAATTTTCTCAGAGTGGAATCTAATACAACAAGCTCAAAATGAATGCATGGCATTGAAAAGAAATGTGGAATCTTTTTCCAACAAATTTGAGAATTTAGTGAAGATGGGGTTACCTTCATCTTGGGATAAATAAGACAAGTTCTTCTCATATGAAAGCTACAAAAATAACTTGTTCCTTGCTAGGGAGAAAGATGATAAATTTCAAAATATGGCTAATACTCTAATAGGTCAAGCCATTTTTCACCTACTCATAGATAACTTCTATCTTTTATGGCAGACAAAGAACTTGTTTTCACATACCCCTACATACGAAAGATACACTAAGTTGGATATCGCATTAAGGAAAATGAAGTCATTCAGTTCTCCTTCAGATGCGACTTGGAATCTCCTCATCCAGTTGTTGATAGGATGACACACCAAAGAATATGAAGAAAATTAGGATTTGACTCCTCCAACTGTCTTATTTTTAAGGAGTCAAATATTTTGTTGTATCTGAATATTCTAAGAAATATGATCGAATAACCATTTTTGGCTTCGACCTAAATTGTATAAATGTTCATGAGAAATCAATGTAAAAAGGAGCTTTTTTGGCTTGAGCTTAAGTTTTATTAATATCAGACAACTTTGAAGATTAAAACTTCTGTGTTTCAGTCTATGTGATTCCTTTTTCTTTTGTTGTTGTTTTTTTTTTTTGTAAGTGAATATAGGTTCTTGTATTACTAAAAGAGATTATGATACAAAAAGTGGGACTTCCTCATCTTCCCAAAGGGAAACCAGACTTCCATGACTGTGATGATTTAGTACAACAACTACCATCCTAAAGCCTCAAAGGTGTGATGATTTAGTACAACAAATACCATCATAAAGCTACAAAGGTATCATTAAAAGTTATAGATTTCTTCAAATATATTGTGAGTATAAAAGAAGAGCTATGCTTGCATTTTATTATTCCTTTTGAATCAAGAAGAAGTATTCCTTTTGATAAAATTATATTCTGGTATAGATTCTAGCTGAAAGTTAAGTAATATTTATCACATGACACATTATTTCAATTTTCAGTTTTTGTTTTCTCCAAATCCTTCTTTCATCCTCTAAATCCTTAATTGTCTCGAATATAGAATGATTTTCCTTCTAATATTAAATCTTTAAACATTTAAAGACTAATTATACATGCCTAACTAAGCAATAAAAATACTATGTTTTAGGATAGATGAACTTAAAAAAACAAATCAATCAATATTATGGATGTCTTGGCATAGTTTCCTAGCCAGAAACATCTCAAGGGTTACAACTGTTGTAACTTGAGATGGTTATTGGTTGTATTTAAACCATGCCAAGACATATTTGAACCTGCTTTAGGCCACAAGCTGTCTCTTGGACCCGAGAGGGCTCTCTCATATGATTTAAGAACACTAGTTTCCCAATCTCACTAAGCAACAATTCTAATTAATTAAGCACAAGTACCATATTTGATGGTAAATTGGGTAAAACATGGTGGACAAGACTTTAAGAATTAAATGGAAGCTAAGTGGAATAAAGGTATGTAAATCTAAGAGTTCATAGGCTTAATCCATTAGGCATGGAGTTTCACTAAACAAAACATAATTGCTTATAACGGAAGGTGGAAGAAGATGAGAAAACAAAAATATCAGAAAATATAGAGGACAAAAGCAGTCTCTACAACCCTAAGATGAAGAAAATAGATTTGCAAGGAATTTAAATGAATCCAACAAAATAAAAGAGTGTTTGGGTTGAGCATAACAATGAATTCAATAATAAAACACTCATAAAATGACCTGCAATTAATCTATGATGAACAATAGTGGTGGTTGTACCAAATTATTTTTTTGAACATATACAAATCTGACTATAAATTGCAGATTAAATAAGAAGAATAGATATGGAAATTAGAGAAGCTTAAAATAGAAAAGAATGAAGAAGAAACAAGGCTATACTGAGAATGAGCCATGAATCCTTGAATTAATCCATCATTCCAGAGAAAATTATAATTGCCCTATGGGATTCATACAAAGACACAGTCACACTGCCAAAATATCCTAACCTACTCCCCCTCTCTGAAGTTCTTAGCTACCTCTTTTATTCTCTTTGAATGTCAACCTTAATCCCTCCGATTATGGAACCAATCGCCTCACTGCTGCCTCAAAATATTCCTTTGAAACATAAATTGATTATCTCAAAATAGAATAAATAGGACAATTTTGGAGTGATCAACACCTCAAAGATATGTGTTGTCTTTTTCTAAAAAATAGGAGTATTTTGTTTGTCATTAATTCTCAAATATTTCTTAGTTTCCACATGTTTTGACTTTTATTCTATTCAACTAGTTGCCCTGTTTTACCAAGGGTAATTTTCTTATTTATTATATTTCTATTAATTTCAAATATCCTTAAACCATTCGTTCAAGCAATTTCATAGCCACGTCTTTTATAGTTTTCAAAACTCCCTCTTTCTAAAATTGAACCATTATAAGAGCTGGCTTTTGACAATAATTTATTTGTGCTTGGTCAACATCCAAAATAGGGACACATTAAAACAAGGGTGCTGAAAAACTGGACTCTCTGACCCCTATGATTTGAACATGGGCATGGGTACCTGCAAATTACAAAAAAAAACATCATCAAGAACTTGTGAATGTTAACAAAAGTTTCCAAAGGACCTGTGTATCCAAGACTGCATAAGGCTACTGTAATCACTTGGAAGAAATTAAAAACTCCCCTGCCCTATTATCAAATCCCAAAATGGTCCTTCACTGTCATATATGATATCACTTTATTGCTGCAAATTTGTTCTGAGAACTTGTTTTTTTTCAACATGATAAGGTAACTCTTTGAGCTAATGTTGCAGTGAAGAAACAATTTCACAAAGTGCTTGTATACTTCTCAATCCTGGCCTCAACCTAGTTTGGGAATTCATAATAATTAGAAGATATTTCAAGAGATAAAAAATCTCATAAGGATGGAACAACAATGATGGATGCTTCCATCGAGGATTCGTTGTGAGCTCGCACATCTGAAACAATGCTCCCTCTTTCCACCATGGAGGTGTTGGGCTCATCCTAGGTTCCTACCCCTCCTCCTCCCCCAACGGTCGAGGACGCTTTCAACTCATTGTTGGCTTCTCTGCCGAAAAAAAAGAAAATTGAAGCTGCTTAGTTCGTGAAAAAGTTGGATGATATACCAGAAATCTCCCTCCCCCCCGAGAGACTGATCCAGGTCGCTTTGTCATTGGAGGATCGCACCCTTGTGGGACAATTCACTGGCCTTTGGCCCTTGCAAAAAACAATGGAGAACTGGGTGGTCAAAAATTGGACACCTTTGATCAAGAACAGTGTAACCTCGTACTTCTTGGGGAGAGGCTTCTTCCTGTTCGAGTTCACCGCAAAAGAGGATAAATATCTGATCTTTCGGAATGGTCCCTATTTCATGGGCCCTCATGGCTTGTATCTCAACAAGTGGACGCCGGAATTTGATCCAGAAGTGGACATTCCTACGACTGTCCCAGTGTGTGTAAGGCTGTCGAATCTCCCAGTGCACTGCTAGAATTGGGACTCCTTGCAGCACATAGGCAACGCCTTGGGGTAAATTTATTGACCGAGCAAATAATAAGGACCAATATGACTGTGCCCGAATTTGCGTCGAGGTCGATCTAGAGGTGGGACTGCCGGAGGCAATAAAAATCAATGTCGGCAGTTGGACTCATGTGCAAAATCTAGATTACGAGCAACTTCCTTTCAAGTGTCGAAAATTCCATGTTTATGGACACTTCGCCAGGGGTCACCTGAGTAATGGAGAGACGAATAAAGAGGAGGAAGGCTGGAATCAGGTTAAGCGGACAAAGATCTCCCATAAAGCCCCCAAATTCAGGGCTCCAAATGGAAAAGGCCCTCAGTCGGCTTCTGCTCAGCAAAGCCCTTCCTTGAATGGTCAAGCAAACAAATTTGGGCCCTTAAGCTTAGCCCCAGAGGAAACCCAAGAGGTTGAAAAAAAAAAGACATCATCCCCTGACAAAGGGGCCCCCTCGGGCCCAAGGACAGGTGAAAGTTCCTCAGAAAGCCTCAAGGAAAAACAAGCAGAAGTTGAAGAGGAAGAACAAGACTCGAAGGAATCAGAGGAGGAAGGAGAAATAGGGGACACACAAACTTCGGCCAGAAGATCGACAAGAGGTCGAAAGTCTGGCCAAGAAAAGATAGATCATGAAACCTACAAAGATAAGCTTCAGGTAAGCCAACAAATCCTTGAGAAACTATTGGCAAAAACCCCGAAGATGACAAGGAATCAGACCCAGGGCTCCAAGGGAGCTCATCACACTCAAAAAAGTAAGTGATGAAGGTTGTCTCCTGGAATTTCAGAGGTATGGGGAACAAAGTGAAAGAGGAAGCCATGAGAATCCTCATAAGGATAGAAACCCCAGACATTCTACTAATATAGGAGACAAAAATGGAGGACAAATACTTCCTTCAAATTAGTAAGAAATTTTGGAATAAGGGTGGAGGACTGGCCGTCTCTGCTCGAGGAGCCTCGGGTGGGTTGGGTTCTCTTTGGAACATCAGCAAGTACTCATTGGTCACTGAGACTCTAAATTCTCACTGACTATTCTTGAAACTCCAACATCTTGATTCAAAGGAGGTATTTAGTCTCTTCAATGTGTATGTCCCAGTTAACGCAGGGGAAAAAAAGGCATGTTGGGATTCCATCAGAAATATGGTAGAAATAGAGAATCTGGAAAACGTCATCATCGCGGGCGACCTCAATCTCACCTTGCTTTTGTCAGAGAAGAGAGGAGGCAACATTGTCAAGAATCCAACAAGGGAATGGGTGGAGGACCTCATGCAATATTGGGACCTGCTTGACATCAAGCCCTCCAATGGTAAGTTCACTTGGTCAAACAAAAGAGTCGGTCCTGGTCATATTGCAGCAAGGCTAGACAGATTTCTTGTTCAAAGTTCTTTCCTCCTTTTAGGTTTAGAGGCTAGAATGCATATTCTTCGTTACAGTGTTTCAGATCATAAACCTATCAAGCTTGAAATCCTGGCCCAAAAAAACCTAGGCCCTATACCCTTCAGATTTATCCCTTTATGGGTCAAGGACCCAGACTTCATTAATAAGGTAAAGGAAAGTTGGAGGATGCCTGTCAAGGGATCTTCCTTCTTTATTTGGGAGGAAAAACTCAGAAGAGTGAAAGCATTCCTGAAAATTTGGGCCAAAACTCTCCCTAATCTAGCTTCTGAAAGAAAACAAGCCCAAGTCAGTCTTGAGCTCCATCAACTACAAACGGAAAGCGCATAAATCACAAAAGAAATTCTGGACAGGGAGGTAGACTTACAACAGAAGTATCATAAGGCATGTATGTCGGAGGAAGAATACTGGAGACAAAAATCTTGCAGCGTTTGGCTTAAAGCGGGAGATAGGAATACCTCCTGCTTCCACAAGCAAGCCCAAGCGAGAAGAAGTTTTAACTCCATTTCATAAATCAAAGAAGATGCCACAACCAACAAGGATTTCATCAACATTGAAAGGGAAACATCCTCTCATTTTGAAAATCTTTACAGTGAAGAAGGGGAGAGGGCCCAGAACACCAAGTTTCTAGATGTGGTACCTTCAAAGATCACCAAAAGGATGAATCAGATACTAGAAGCTAAGGTCACTAAAAAAGAAATTAAGGCTGCTCTCTTTGCTATGGAGCCCGATAAAACCCCCGGACTGGATGGGTTTACTGCCAGATTCCTCCAAAATTGTTGGCATATAGTTGAAAAGGATTTGCATAAACTAGTTTTGAAATCCTAAGCCTGTTAGAAAATTGGGGGAAGCACTAATTCTACCTTCCTTGCCCTCATCCCAAAGGAAAAGGGAGCCAATGCCTTACACAGATTTCACCCTATCTCTCTTTGTAACATTGGTTACAAGATGATAACAAAGGTGATAGCCAACAGATTGAAAAGTATCCTCCCTACTATTATCTTGGAGAATCAAGGGGGTTTTGTTCATGGGAGACAGATTGGGGACAACTTCATCTTAGTACAAGAGGCAATACACTCAAGTCTGCATCAAAAAGAAAAGGGTATGGTCATTAAACTTGATCTAGAAAATGCCTTTGATCGTGTCAGACACAGTTTTCTCTTTGATGTTATGCACAAGTTTGGGTTCGTGAATAATTTGATCAATTGGATTCGGGCTTGTATCTCTGAGCCTTGGATCGCTCCTTTGGTAAATGGGAGAGCAACGGATTTTTTCAAAGCCACGAGAGGACTCCAGTAGGGGTGTCCCCTTTCTCCCCTCCTCTTCGTCCTCCAAGCTTCTTTTCTAAGCTTTTACCTAGACAAGAAACAACTAGATCAAGATATTATGGGCCTGAACATTGCAAGAGGAGTCAAAAATATAAATCACGTGTTGTTTGTTGACGATTCATTGTTGCTAGGTGCAACCAATGTGCTTTCGGCTTCACGAATCAAATAAGTGTTGGATGATTACTGTGATGCAACATGAAGTATCCTAAATAAAGGGAAATGCCATATCTTATGCTAGAGTGTTTCCGTCAGCGCGCTTAATGCCATTTCCAGATGTTTTGGCTTTGCTACATCTTCCAACTGGTCTTCTTTCAAGTAGTTGGGCCTTCCAATTTTCCAAAAGTCTGCATTTAACAGAGATTGGCTCCCTCTGTTAGAAAATTTTAAGCTCAATATTCAGGCCTGGGTCTTCTCTTGGCTCAACCATGCTGGAAAATCAGTGCTCATCAAGGTTGTCCTCAGTAGTCTCCCAATATTCCAATTCTCTGTCATGTTGGCTCCTATTTGTATCCTCGGGAAAATGGAGGATTACATCTAATATTTCTTTTGGAAAGGCGGTAAACAAAATGAGAAGAGAATCCCCCTGGTAAGCTGTGACAAAGTCACCAAGCCCTTGATGGAAGGCAGACTGGACTTTAAAGACCTCAGCACCCAAAATGTGGCAATGGGAGCAAAGCAAATTTGGAGACTTATGGCTCCAAATCCTGGCTGGGCACAAATTGCTCTGTGGAAGAAATATTTCAGGGGACAAAGGAAACACTGTCTTGACAGCCCCCTCCCAAAAATTGGATTGCATCTCCTCAAACTCTGCGTTAAATCTACCCCATTTATAAACCTCCACGCGTTTTGGATTCTAGGTAATGGCAAACTTATACAAATCTGGGAAGACAACATCATGAACAATCCCCCACTCGCCGAAATTAGTTCTCTGCATGCGCTATGGGTTTGGATGTTCGACGTCGGCTTCATCACTCTGTGGGACATCTCATGTTGGGAAGACTGTAATTGGATTAGTTGGAAGAAGCTCCATATACCATTGGAGCTGAAGCACGAATGTGACACATTTTTTTCTCACCTGAAGGGCATGGCCCTGATCCACATTAGGAGACAAGACAAATGCAGATGGGGCCCTCAATTAGGATGCTATATTGTGGCTCTTGGTTATGCAAAACTATTGGAACAACCCCACGTCCCTCCTAACCCTGCGATTTGGAAGGGGCTTTGGGGCCACAAGACAATTCCAAAAATAGTTTTTTTCTGTTGGCTCATGTGCCACAATAGAATCCTGACTGGGGATCGATTGAAGAAAAGAGGCTTCCAAGGGCCTTCCCAATGCATAATGTGCCTCGAAAATGAAGAGAACCTCTGTCACATAATGTTGGAATGTAAATTTGCACAAGAGATCTGGAACGAGGCTTTAGGGCCTTGGAGAAATATTCTTAGTTGTCCCACCTCCATCGCTGAACTGTTTGCTAACTGGCTGCACAACTATCCAGGGGTACTCCCAAAAAATGAAAGCTTCAAGGTGGCATGGCTCTCCTTGCCAAAGATCATATGCTGGAAAATCTGGCTTGAAAGGAATAAGAGAATTTTCAGAGATCAAGTGTAGGTAGCGAAGCTTGTCACGACCAAGATCAAAAATCAACTGAAAGAAAGCCTGGGCGATCAGCTTGAGGAAACTAATTTAAGTCATCATGACCTTGAATGGGGAGTAAGGTTGGGCCTCCAGTTTACTCAAGTGGTAAGGAAAAGCAAGCCAAGAAAATAATGGCAAATTAGATTCAATGACAAAGACTTTTCATCCTGGATGAACAATCAGTCCTAACATACTCTTCTCTTCGACAGGGCAGCCAAAGGCAATCCCGAGAAAGCTGGTGCAGGTGGGGTCATTAAGAATCTAGAAGGCATAATCGAGCATAGTTTCGCCTGGGGCTTGGGCCACACTACTAGCATCCAAGCATAAGCATTGGCTCTGTTCCAAGGCCTCAAGAAAGCCAAGGATCTAGGCATCAAAGAGGTAAATGTAATTGGTGACTCTTAGTCCATTATAAAAACTATAGTAGACAATTCTACTCCCAAAGACTTTAGATTTGCAAGACCGATGACAAGAATCAAAACCATGGTTAAAACCTTTCAGAGTATAAATTTCTTCCATGTGTTGAGGGAGAATAACAAGGACGCAGACTCAGAAGCCAACAAAGCAGCTCTTCTTTCCGCCAACACCCTTTTAAGAGACAGGGACGAAGATTGGGATCCCATTCCTTAAGAACTTTCTGTACTCCCATGTTTTTTTTTCATTTTACTAAATCAGTTCGTCTGTATTTACAAGCTAGGGAAAATAACGGAGATTGATTCGTTTGTTATTTGTAGAAACCTCTGGTTTATAAGTATTTGGGCCTTTGAGATCCTAGCTGGAGAGTAAAGTTGGGCTTCTCCCCACATCCTTGTAACCTGATTAGAGGCATTTATGCCAAGAATTGAATACAATCCCATATCCTTTCTTGTAAAAAAAAATGATGAATGCTTTCAATTTCTAAACAAATGCTAGAATTCTCTCTTCACCCTCGATATTTGTAAGTTCGTCCTTGCTCAAACTTTTTCCAAGTTGGGAGAAAATAAATGGCAGAGACTTTGTTATCTTCATTAAAATATGAAATGGAACATCTATTTTTCATTTGAAGTGAAACTAATGCTATTACAAGAAACTCGACATCAATTTTGTCTCGTCATTCGGACTACAAGCACCTTGAACATAAACACAACCAACACCAATTTAATATATATATATATATATATATATATATATATATATATATATATATATATATATATATATATATATATATATAATGTGGGAAAATTATTATTTTGCTTTGTCCTATTCAAGGTATATTCCCTGATTTAAAACATCACTAATAACGAGCATCCTTTCATAGAGGTTTAAGAACAGAATCAAAGCTTTCAATTCAATAAGGTGTTGCAGATTCTGCAAGTGTAGCAAATGATAATGCAGTAATAATTCCCACCTTTTAATTTTCATCATTAAGACCATGTTATATAATTTCAACAAAGGACCGTAGATGTGGTAGAACAACACAACCCATGAGAATAATTATTTGTTGGACAATATTGATACTATTATGTCGAGCTTGCCATAATTGGGCCCAAGAATGAAGAGCGTAGAGGCTATCAACATACCCACCAAGACAAACAACCAACAATGCTTTTTCAGAAGATATTGCATTGGTTTTGGCAGTGATTTGGGCTTGATTTATTGTGAATTTTGTTGATATTTCCTACTGTTGGAAAATACACCCTTACTCTCAACAGAACCCTCCAAGCACTAATAAATTTTTATTTCAGGGATCAATGATCTATGTTTCAAAACCCCATAAGCTCCTTGTTAGTGATATGCATGTAAATTCATTGCAATACAGAGCCTATTAGAAAATAAATTCATTATTACAACAATGGGAAGACAAATTTCAACTGCTACATTAGACTGCATGTGGAGACATGACACATTGTTGACATTGCTTCAGGTTTGAGACAACTTCTTGAGTTTTTCCTTACAAAAGTTCCACATAGGATACTGATAACAAAACCAACATATTCATAGGCATCAGAGAGACTGCCTGTGATGCATATTGATGTGCATGTTGAAGGTCCCCTCGCATAGAAAAAACAACAACTAGATTTACATAAAGGGTGATGTGTGCCTTCCCACCTGTTAAATGAGAGATTCTACAAGTCTCAATCACATTTCCAATTGAAGAATTATATACCACATAATTTCTTAAATATTTTCCATCTCCACTTATTGGGTGTTTTGCCAATCTCTCCATACCGAAAATCTAGGGAATACACCTTTGGTAAAATAGAAAAATATCTCAAACCATTCACAATTTTGAAAATTTTCTCCCAAGTCATTCAAATGAGATCATTCTGCAAAGAACCCATGTTGTAAAATTTTGAAATTCGTGTTCAATTTCTTGGAAATAATGCCTGAACTTCCTTTCTCGAAAACCACGGCTTGATTTGAGCCAAATACAATGTACAATTTGACCTTTATCTTCATCGCCATCACTGTTATTGATTGTACCAACGCGTCATCAAATCGATGATCCATAAAGATTGTTGGGGGTCAACTTCATGGTTTCGGAAACCATGGAAGGGGGGATGCAACTGTCATGTTGCTTCCATGTTGCCAAAGCTCATACCATAGTTAAGTTTTGTGCCCCCCCCCTCTTTGTTAACTGTTGAGCATACTGGGGGGGCGTGATTTAATATTGATCATTGATCTCTTATTTACTTGGATGGTTGGATCTGGAACCTATCACTTTGGTGGTTTAACACTTGACTTTAATCACTTACGCTCTTATTCTCAGTCACATGGCTTATACTTGGAACCTGAGGTTAAGTTCAGCTAAGTATCAAGGGTATGACCATAGTATAGAGGCTTTGTATGATGAGATATTTCAATACTTTGTATATGACTTGGGCCTTCTACTTGACTCTATAAGAAAATGGGTGATTTTTTATAAAAATAATGCAAATGTGCAAGGGTCGAGCCAAATGTTTTTTATAACAAAACTCAATCTCTTGCATTTTAAAGCTTGATTCAAAAGATTCTTTTGATTGAGTAGGTAACTTGGAAGTTGGTCATATTAATAAAATTAAAAATATAAGCAAACCACTCTGACTTTGAAAAGGCCTAGCTTGACAAGAAAACACAAATTTAGTAAGATTTTGTCACAAGATCCATGGGTAAAAATTGGAGAAACTTACCAGGCTAAAACTTTTTTGAGGGATAGGAATTTGACAATTTTTCTTGCAAATGTTGTAAGAAATTTGAAAATTTTGGCAATGATAATTTACATTACAACAACAAATATGATGGTTTTTGGGGAGACATGTCGGTTAAACTAAAATGCACAACATCTACTCAACAAATCAAAACAACTCTTGTATCACTCTGCTTCATTCATGCCCTATGTGCATATACATATCTATATATAAAATTTAAAATGGTGAGCATATTTTGAAATAAAAAATAAGTTGAAAGCACCATTAATAGTGTGGGAAGTACAAGTAAACCTATTTGGGCTATGGACGCCTATTGGCAGTGGAGATATGCTTGTATGGTATCGAGGAAACTTCATTAGGGCTATCATTACTTGCTGGCAGCGAAGCAATGCCAGAAAAAGAGAGATGAGGAACACACTTATGTAGATGTTTTCTTATTATAAAAAGTGCAAAGCCATGGTTAAACTAAAGCCAATAAGAAGTGTGTAGCCAGTAAAATAATTTACTTCACTAATTGGCTCTTTGAATAAGGGTGTGTTAGATTACAAGTACTAGAAATATTGGGTTATATCTTTTAGAATTTTGGCATCATTGTGGTACCCATGATTATTGGAAAATTGTCTTCAATTTCTTGAGCTTATCCTTATCATTTAGATATGAAGTAAATTCCCTAGACTTATACTGACAGAGATAACTGGTTTTTCTAGTGTGTCTTAATTTGTTGAGACCACAACAACCCCCCCTTTTACTTTCACTTTTACAAGCGAAAGGAAAAGCCTCCCCTACTAAAATTTGAACTCCAATGCTTAATCCTCTACCACTTGAGCCTAATTTTATTTCTTTTTACCTACCATGAGGGAATTGGGGGTTATATCTTGATTGATGATTGTCTTGAATAAATTTGTTTTTGAGGATTTTATGAATGGATAGATTAAATTTTGCATCCTATTTCTTGCATGTTGTGTCTAATCACTTCATATTTATGCTCTCTTTTGTTAATCATAATATTTAGTTTCGAACTCTTAGCTTGAATAAAAAAATCACTAATCCTTCCTTTGCATTTGAGACTTGGTACATGCAGCTTTCAGGACACTTATCTACAACACACATGATTATCTTTGAACAAACCCAACACTCATTCATGAGTTTGTTGAAGGCAGATAATGTAATGTTTATGGTATAATTGGCAAGTGTCTTCTTAATCACGTAATTGATCTCATATTTTCTGTGATTGCGGGAGAAGGTTCGCAAGGTCACTTACTTTGCATGACTGCTCCAGCCTTGAAATGCATGTGGGGAATCCCTTGATCTTCTTCCTCTTTCCTAGACTTCTCTCTATGCAGATATTGTCTATCATTTGAAGCCAACAATCAACATTGTGAACTAAGCATTGTCTTTATCAAGCATCATCTGGATTTGTTTTTTATCACCATTGCATTGATGAGGTCATAACCTTGATCCTTCCCATGATTCTCCTTATTGGGAAATAAATTGACCTTTTCTTACAGTTTTCCCGAGGTTCGAAGCTCGCAAGGCTATCAAATCCACCTTTCCTGCAGTCTTATCCTGCGAGCTCATTGAATTTAGTCTATTAGGAATCCCCTTTCAGATATTTGAGTGTGCATGGTCTCAAGACTGATCTGAATCCCAAAGGATGAAAGACTATCAGGCTTCCATCATGAGGTTTGGCTCATCGGTTTGGTCGAGTGAAGTCCCTTATGATATTCCTAAGGTCTGAAAGATGTGAGCTTCTTTGGATTCATCTCTATCGGGTTCTTCTTTCGACCTCCCCTATATCTGAAAACCCATGCCTAAGACCTATTGAGATTCTTGGATGTATAACCTTATCATATCATCACCCAATGCTTTCTCGCCATTTGTCTTAATAATTTTCATGCATTTTGGCTCGACGTAAGAATCTATTCCTTGATCTGCTCATATTCCCTCTCTTTGCAATCTTATCAAGTCTTCCCTCTAAGATCTTTAGTTTGACTGGATTGACATGTATCATGTGCCAGACTAGCATCGATATCATTTTATCATATGAGTCACTATTAGTGACATTGATTTTTCACATGACGTATCGCCTTTTCCCCTTGGTCGCTTTCCATTCGTTGCATCTGAATTTGAGCATTCGTGATCTCCATACGACATACCTACCTGCCTTGACGCCCGGTTACTCGAAATATACATGGTATACCTTGCTCCTATTTTAGGTCCATATGTGCGAAACCCTGATTGGTATGGAACCATGACTGTCATGGAACCATGACTCGTGTGTAACTTGGCCTTATTTTCCTAATTTTTATTTATATTTTTGTACATAATTTGTATATTTTTATTTTATTTATTATTTTTGTATTTATTTATTTCCATTTGTATTTTTCCCTTAGTTTTTCAAAACCACTTGGTAATTGCCCATGGTTTTCCCCAAAGTTACCCTTGATATTTATTTTTTACATCGGAAAGAACAAGTTTACTTTAGAAATGTTCTTACATGGGTCAAATCAATTTTACATGGGTAAACTATTTTTACATGATGTGTCTTGTCTAAAACCCTAATGTATAAATGTACATTATCATTCTTTTTCATACCCCCTTAAAATCATAAATAATTTGACTTTTCATATATATATATATATATATATATATATATAATTTCTTTTTCATTTCATTTTAATTTTTGTTTTTCCCATTCTTCCTCTAATTTGTAGGATGTATATTTTTATTAGTTAATTTCATTTTAGTTTCATTTAATTTTTTCATCCCCCCCCACCCATTAGAATTTAACTTAATATTTCAATAGAGTTCTCCCTAGGCTTCTTCCCATTGGTCTTCACCTTCACTTCACAATAAATTCCCATTGGAAATTACCATTAAGACAACCTCTTACTTTTTCAAGAATCCCTTCCTCCCAACCAACCTCCCTCATTCTTGGATTCCCCTCCTCCCCTTCTCGAATACGTCATCATCCCAAAACTAGGATTATTCATTTTTTTTTAGCATTATTTAAATATTTTTAAACCCTATCAAGATGAGCCATCACAGTTACTAGCGCATCGGATTGTTTACTTGGATTATTTATTCTCACCTCCTGAAACCTTCACATATCAACCATCGGAAGCATGTGTCATCAGAATCCTATCCTATCGAAATCATGTGCTATCGGAGTGAGCTAACCCATCGGAGTGTGATCTGTTATCGGAGTCTGATGGACTCGTCAGAGTGTTAACTCATCAGAGTGTGAGTGACATCATACCATCGGAGTGGGAGAGCTCATTGGAGTGATTCATAAGAATTACCATCCAAAACATCCTAAAATATGATGGGGTTATTTGACTTACCTTTTTAATTTTTAACTTTGGGAATACTTTGGGTTACATTTTAATTTTGGAGATTTATATTATTTTTTGATAATTTCACATGGGTGGAGGAGAAATTTCCTTATTTTATTATTTATATTAATTTTTGATAATTTCGCATGGCTGGAGGAGTAATTTCCTTATTTTTATTAATTTTTGATAATTTGTAATATCCTCAATAGAGCTAGCCATGGATTTTATGAATTTCTATGCAATTATTTTATTTTCCACAAATATTTTGCATTCATTCTACTAAACACATTTCGTCAAACATATTGCAAACATCCTAGATACACTTGGAATAGAAGAGAATCATGGAATATTTTATTATGAATGGAGAATGAATACAACAATCCAATGGTTGCTATGGCAACTGCAATACATCAATGGAAAACACACAATACAATCCAAAAATGTGGATTCATGCCATGGCTTCCTCAACATATGAGATCAAACCCTCCAAGTGCCACAACCTCTCCAAGCAAATCACTACAACCCATAACTGAAAAAAACCCCAAGATGAAACTCCAATGAAGATCCTGGATGGATCCTCCTCCTTGTCTAGCTAGGTTGGATATTGCACCACCGAAACTAAACCTGCAGTGGAAGGGTTTTGCCCAAAATACCAACAAAAACCTTGGATACAAGAGCACTCAATAAGATATCAAATCATAATGCCAAAGTGAGGCTCTACCTCTCCTTTTATCCCTTTTCCATGCCTTCTAGAACTTTTCCCTTTTTGACAAAATCAAATGTAACTTCTAGAATTTCCCTCTTTTTTTTTTAACCAAAATGGGTATTTTTATTGAAAATTGGGACCGGTTGGGCCGAGGCCTAATCAACCATCATTACATGGGAATAGTTTCCCGCTTAATCTGTGTACAACATTTCTCATTCTTCCAATGATATGAGGAGAGATAAAGCTCAAACTACGGGATGGGAATCCACTGGGGGTCTTCGTCATTTTTGTTTAGCACACCTAGGGGTAAGAGGCAACCTATATTCGCCTTTGTATATGTTTCCTTGTTCGATCCATGCAGGATATGGAAAAAGCGAGAGGAGGAGAAATCTTGCAGTATTTGTCGAATCCTTAGTAGAGTCTTGCTGATCACTGGGTTGCTAAGATGATCATTCATATTTAGGGTCTTAATCAGTATTTCAGAGTCCCCAAAGACTTGTATTTATTTAATGCCATTTTCCCGCGCTATTTGGAAATCTTTGAGTAGCCCGAGGATTTCAACCTAGTTATTTGTTCTCTGCCCTAGACCCCAACTTAAGCTGACTTTTCGAGATCCATCCAAGGAGTAAATCACTCCACCTGCTCCCGTGTTCCATGGGTTTCCTTTGGAGGCTCCATCGAAAAAGACTGAGGCTATGCCTTGCCTCCTCCAGCAGTCTTGAAAGACTGCATCCTTGTCTTGCAAACGCCAACCTGGAGTGAGATAGGGGCGAGCAGAGATTTGTTTTTTGTCTCAGTAGGTGAAAGTGCCAATCCATTTATTTTCTGTAGGAAGGATAATTTTTTCATTCTTGAAGGAGTAGTTTGCCACTGTTTTGAGAAGTAGATATTTTGCTTTCAAAACTACCAAAGGGGGGGAAGGTTGCGTATTGTTGAAGATCTGATTGTTTCTGGCCAGCCATAGTTTCCAGCAAATGTATTTGGGGATGGCCTGCCAAATTCTCTTCCAATTTGGACTACTTTGTATCTATTGATGGTAGCGTGCCTTGCAAGAGGAAAATAAACTTACCACAGAGATCTGATTCGGAGTGGTGACGTTGAGGCCTTAGAGAGAGATCTTCCATACTTCTCTAGAAAAAGAGCAGTCCACGAAAAGATGATCTGTTGTCTCCGGGGAATTACAACACATAGGGCATTTGTGGGGGCCAATTATGCCTCTTTTTGTTAGATTTTCACCGGTCAATAGTTTCTTGTGCCTTAGAGCCCAACATTTGAAGTTTACTTTCGGTAGTCTTAGGGGATCCCAAACCTGTTTCCAAAGAATTGTTGACTCAATAGGAGCTTGGGTGGTTTGAAGTGAAACATATCCTTGAGCTATGGAATAAAATCCCGACTTGCCCCATCCTCATTTATCTACCAAGAGGCGATGGACTGGAGCTAAATTTATCAACGCTACCAGGAGGATCGATTTCTGCATTTGCAAGTGTTCTGGAATGCCTAAGAGGTCCCATGCTTGCCATCTTTCTGAAGTGTCCCATGTAGATATGTCTGCGAGTTTGATAAATCCATGTTGGGAGAACCACTCGTGGATTCCTTTAAGTTCGTTGGAGGCATTGAGGGGCGCATTGCCCATGATGTTGTCTTTCCACAACATTGTGTTTCCTTGGGATTCAGTAGAGGTGCTTTTGGAAGGAGGCTAAGCCATGACAGCAAAGGTTCCAAATATGAGTGCCTTTGGGGGTGATTTTTGCTTGGAGATTTCTCAGAGGGGCACCATCAAGGTATTTCTTCCTTAAAATATTGCTTACATGATGCCTTCAATTTGCATATAGGTTCCAAATCATTTTTCCCCTCAAATCCAGATTTGCAAGCTCCAGGTCTATTACCTTTAATCCACCATCAGAATGAGGGCGTTTGATCGTATCCCAATTGAACAAGTGGTATTTCTTATGATTACCTTTACCTCCTTGCCAGAGGAAGTCTCTGATCATTTTTGTAATCTATGACATGGTCGCCTTTGGAGAAAGAAGGAAGGAGACATGATAGATTGGTAAGGAGGACAAGATCGATTTTATGAGGGTGAGCTTCCCTGCGTTTGAGAGCCATTGTCCACCACAAACTATGATTTTTTCTTTGAATTTGCTTATGATTTATGTCCACAACGAAGACTTGTTGGGCCCCAGAGTTAAGGGAAGTCCAAGATACTTTATTTTTTCCCATGAAGCATAGCCCGAGAACCCTAGATATTGGGCAATCCTCTGAATTATTTGTTGATCTGCATTCCATCCATACACTACACTTTTCCTTTTATTGATGAGCACTTCGGAGATACTGCAGAAGCCTTGAATAATTTCGCTAAAGTTTTTTTCAATCTTTATGGAAGCTCCTCCCAGCATGAGGGAGTCATCTGCAAAGGGGGCATGGTTGATTGGATCAAGGCGCTTTGTCAGCATAATACATGGGACTAAGACAATCTTATTTTTAGTAGTCAACTTCCTACTTAATGTGTCTTCCATCAAGATTTACAGGAAGGGGGAAAGAGGGTAGCCTTGCCTTAATCCCCTTGAGGCTTGAAAGTAATTTGTTGTTTTTCCATTCACTAGGGGGGATATCCAACGATTTTTGGTACAAGCTTTGATCAATTTAACAAAATCTGAACAAAAAACAAAAGAAATAAGGACTTTATAAAGGAAGGAGAGGTTTACCCTGTCGAAATCATTTTCCATGTCGAGCTTTATCAACATCCCTTGCTCTTGCCGCTGGTGACTGGAGTGCATGGCTTCTTGAACCTGTATTACATTGTCGAGAATATGTCTTCCTTTGATGAAACCACCTTGTATGGGGTAAATGAGGTTTTCTAGCAGAGGCTTTTTCTGTTTTCCAGGAGTTTGGACAAAATTTTGTAAGAAGCGTTGCAGAGTGAGATGGGCCTGAATATTTCGAAGGAGCTCGGGTTAACTTCTTTGGGAATTAAAGCTAGGAAGGTTGAGTTGGTGCTGCCCCCTACCTTGGCTCTTTTATGGAAAGCTCTGATCATCTTTTGCAAGTTGATCCTGATTATATCCCAGCAAGCTCTGTAAAAATGGATTGAGAAACCATCTGGCCCCGAGGCTTTGTTGGGCTTCATGGACTAGATGAAATTGCAGATTTCTTCTTCAGTAAACAACTTCATGAGATATGCATTGTCATCCCTGCTTACTAGAGAAGGAATGTGTGAGAGATAGTCTGAGATAGTCTCTTCACAGCCAGAGTCTTCTTCCTTCTATAGGCTTTGAAAGTGTTTTTCTATTGCCTCTTTGAGCTGTTCAAAACCCTTGTGTAGTGTTCCATATGAGGACACAATTTCATAAATGTGTTTATGGGAGAGGCGGGCTCTGCACTACCTGTGAAAGTAGGAAGTGTTACGGTCTCCAGAGCCACAAGCTTCGAGATTTGAGCCTCCAATATTCTTCTTCTTGTCGAAATGCACAGAAAGTTTTTTTTTGGGCAACTTGTTCTTTCTCTAGATCTGTTTTGAAGATGGCCTTGGACACCATTTTCACTTGCAAGTCTGATAGCTGATGGACTGCCTCTTGTCTGAGGCTAAGGGGGTTGATGATGGGTTTTTTAACCCAAGATTTCAGTGCATGTTTTTTTGCCTTTAATTTTTGCTCCCACACAAATCTTGGAGACCCTGAGACAAGAGAGGACCAAGCAGATTGAACAGTTTCTAGGAAGCCCTCCTTATCTATCCAAAGGGGGTTGAACCGGAAAGGAATTCAGACCATATTTTATTCTTATTCCAAATTCAAGAGGATAGGTTTGTGATCAAAAGTCAGTTTTGGGAGAATCTTGGTAGATATTATCCTTCTTTCTTGTAGGAATGAGCTCTGGATTAAGAATCTCTCCAAGCGTGCAGAGATGTGATCAACCCCTAATCTGTTATTTGTCCAGGTGCAAAGTCCTTTCAAAGGATTGAAATCAAGGAGGTCCCACTGATGGACTAGCTCATTGATGAAAGGGATAATTTGGTCTCTGCCACTATTGCCTCCTCTCTTTTCTTTCAGATCAAATACTAAATTTAGATCTTCGGTTAGAATTATGTTTGAGGGAGAGAAGATTTCTAAGAAATCTGATCACGATTGCCAACAGTCTTTCTTTTCAGAGTACAGGACATGTACATAAATATTGAAGAGTGAAAGAGAAAGCTTACTTGAAGTATGTCAGAGTTTAGTGAAAATCCAGTGTTGGGTCTTGAAATAATTTTCTAAATGAAACTTGTCCTTCGCCCACAAGGTTGCGAGGCCACTTGAGGAACCTCTTGCACTGATGGATTTCCCAACATTTTTCTTCCATTTCTGATTGTTGATTTCAAGAAGGGTGTCCCCTTCAATTTTTGTCTCTTGGAGCAGGAGGATCTCGGGAGGGTCAATTTTCAATAGGTCTTTGACTGCTTCACCCTTCGATGGATTCCCCAAGCCTCTGCAGTTCCAAGAGACTATACACATTATTTTCTGGGTGTTGGAGCCGCCTTTGTTTTTTCTAGCCTGTCACAAATTTCATGTCTTAATGCTCGAAATCGAAAGATGGTTTTCGTATTTTCCATCTATGGTTTCAAAAACTATGAAGTCTTATCACGCAAGCAGCGATGATTATTGCACTCTCGAGGCGAGTCCTACTTTTCGACAAAAAGTTTTCTCTCTTTTGTTCCGCCTCGGGATTTCGCATGTTGGATGACATAGATCACATAGTTCACAAGTCCCGAGCAATGAAACAGTGAAATCGCTTTAAAATTTCACCCAGGGAAGTAACGGGAGTAAAGTTTTCCTAAATCATGATTAAACGTCATCGGGTTTTCGCGCCTCGGCGTTCACTAAATCCAAAAGTTTATTGTCGTAACCCCGATAGCCGAAACCACAAAGTTCGTATGTTAGTAACCCGTGTCAAATTTAAAGGAAAAAACTAAGCCATGGTTAAGTTCCATCGACAATTCGCCACTCGGCGTGTTCTCTTTTAAAAAACTACATTGTCTAAGCCCAAGTCGCGAAGTCGCGATAAAGATACAAACGTAATTAATTAAACACTTAATCTGAGTTTATCTTCCCTTTTAATTAAAACATATTATCGCGATCTCGCGGTTTCGCAGCTCGACATGCAAACTTCCCGTAAACTTACCTTCGAAGCTCTGAGTCGCGATATGGCGAATATAAATAATTACGTAATTAATTAAACTCCCAATCACAATTGCGTTTTTATTAACCAAAATCAATCATCGCAAAGTCGGGGGTTAGAGGTTCAAAGGGTTAAAGCAAAATTCCCGATACAACGAGTACCGAAAGATTAATTAACGTTGGTAAAACCAAATTAATTAAGCTAAATCAATATATCTCGTGTTTTGATGCTTGCACGATTTACGAGGTAGTCTTATTTCTTCCATACGCCAACTGACATTGCAAACCGCCAAAATTTATGGCATTAATTATGAAATAAGGTGAATCGACGAATAAAGATTGGGTTTTTATTGCTAAATTTGTTTCTAAACATGATTTGACAGATCCGTTCTAAAAAGTACCGAGTTTTCGAATATATATAGAGTTGTTATTCGCTATAGTAAATTCATTTCTATAATACGCAGAGCACACTTTCTTAGCAAGCTAACTTCTGTATGTATACATATTTTTATCGTAGAAGAGCTAAATCAGGATCTCCCGCCATGGCCCCGCGAAAAGCATCTAAAGCCAGCGTTGAGGTCGCAGGACAAGGTTCGGACAACATCGCTGATACTTCACCTCGAAGTGTCGACTCTATCCTGAACTGGTCGTTTGTTTCCGATGTTCTGCAGGTCGAATTAGTGGATTATTCCAATGACTCCAGTGACAATGAAAAAGACGACATAACCACCAAGTATAAGATCGTCATTCAATCGGGAATGCATAAAGTAGCGGCTAGGCCAAGACTGCTCCCCTACTATGATATGGTTCGATGGGCATTAGACCATGTAGACATACCAACCAAAACCATCATGAATGAGCAGAAGGTCACCATCGGGACTTTCAGACCTGAACACCTGCAAGTTATGTACAAGTTTCCCACAACGTCCGACCTTACATATGGTGCCGAATTCTTGGACAAGTTCAAACAAAAGGAATGTGTGCAGTATGACAAGACTATGTCTAGCTTAATAAGAGACTGGGTTTCTCACCCTGCGAAGTTCAGGGCAGACAGTCATGGTATATACTCAATAGCTTCCTTGGAACCACAGTTCAAGTATGTAGCTATGATGACATGCAAATTATATGGGAGAGAGGACACCTCACCTTTATTTCTTCCATGGGTACCTCTAATATTTCGAGTCACGGAAGGTTGCTCCTTCGACTGGGTGAAAATGTTGTCTGATAGCTTGACCAGTCGGGTTACAGAGTATCGGGCACAGAAAGAGAGCGAAAATACTTCTTCATTTTTTATGTCTGCATACATTATGGATGCCGTGTGTTTTTTAAAACCATTTTCCTTAATGAGCTGGAGTTGGACTCCAGCAGAGGATGAGCCCATCCAAGTCTATCATTCGAAATTATGGGAAAACAAAGCGACAGATTTCATATATCAAATATTCAACTGGGTGATGGTGCCTCTGCATGTCACTATTTTCGGTCACCCGCCACCCAGGATCTTGGACAGTATAGTGACAAATTTGAGCAGCATAGCTGACTGGTATGTAGAAGCCAAATTCTCATATCTCAGAGTTTTCGAGGCTTCTCTACCCCCACATGCATTGCCATTATTCATTCCCGACAAGCTAGCTTGTCGTGAGGTTGCTAGACAAACAGTAATCGGTGGCATCAACAAGGAGATGAAGGGATACTCGAAGAAGGTATGGCCACCTTTTCCTGTTCATTTAAATTCATATTCTTTATTAGATTTCGGGCATGCTAAAGCTGAGGCAGCAGCCCTGGAAGACCTAAATTTGGTCCTTATTGAGTTCAAGAAGCACGATCCGCAAAGGGTCGTGAGTAATCATTTGGCCAGTTGTGGACTCAAGATATTTGAGCACTAGAATTCACCCTCGGATGACATTTTCCGAGGCACAAGATCCTATGCTAAGATTCTAGCTCGGAGACAAACCTTGGCACTTGAGGAGAGAGCCGATGTTCTGAAGTTCCAAGAACATCGACACAATTGTCTTTCCATAGTGTTGTGGGGTGAGAATCCGAGTACAGCGGAGGTGAAACAAAAATATGCCAAAGGCTCCAAAGATGCGACACCCGGTCAAGAAAAACACCAGGATGGGGAAGAGAAAAATAAGAGTCTGAAAGCAGAGATAAAGACTCCTAACCTGCCGAAGAAGCAGAGTCCGTTTACTACTCTGGGACAATTAGCGAAGCAAATCGGAGAACCTATCACATCAGTTACTCCCTTGCAGTCAACTCAGGGAAATATTGACGCATGGTGGATCTTCAATGAAGAGTTGAGGCCTATAAGGGTGGAAGAGCTCTCTTCGAATGAGTTCTTCTTCGATAAGAAGAGAAAGGCAGTGGTAAAGAGAGAATTATATCAGGAAGTGGAATCAACAGCCAAGAAATACAAAGTTATAACTGATGGGAAAGACAAGAGGAATGAACAATTCACGATTGAAATAGCAGGGACATTAGGAGCATATGCCACGACAAATCAATTTTCAGTCAGGCTTTTAAAAAACTAGCTGAAACGAAAAAATCACCTCATCAAAACCCTGGAAGCCAAAATAACCACAACAACAGAGGCTGCCAAAGACCAGGAAAGTGTAGGAATGGAGCAAGCCAGGTTGACCGATAAAAATGAGATAGAACTGCTCAAGGCTAAGCTCGAACAAGCACAACTGGTGGTTCGGGATGGTCAGACGCAAGCGATCCAGCAAAAAGATTTGATCAAACAACTACAGGCAAGGGTGGAAATCGCTAAAAGTAAAGTGATAAATATTGGGATGTTCCAGTCCCAGGTGATGGAGATTCAAAGCAGAGTCTTTGTGGCCCAACGAAATTTACTCGCCAAGGTAGAGGCGATTCGGGACAACTGCTTGTTGGTCAATCAAGTTTTGGAGAATTTAACTACTAGAGAAAGGGAAGCTGGAGCAGCACGGGTCGCCTTCCAAGAGGCTATGCTAGCCACAAACAATAGGGATTCGGGAAGTACTCCTAGGTTCACCATTTCAGAGCAGACCAGAGGAAACATTCTATTGAAAGAATGGGAGCACAACATCTCAGAAGGCAAGATGCAAGCCAAGAGAGTAACAAAATCTTTAGAAGAGGCTTTTAGCTCTATAGATGGTAATCTGCTAGGCATTGATAGTGGAGGTAATGCCGAGGCATTGATTCAGATGAATATGGAAAAAATATCACTTGACTTAAATGAAAAAGAGGAAAAAGATTCAGCCGAGATCTCCCAAGTGACTATGGCAGACATAGTCCAAATAGAAAAATGTATGATTAAACCAAGTGTGCAATTATGTGCTATCGACATCTTAGACAGACAGATTGAGGACAGGCTGCAACAATTAGCCCGAGTCTGTTACTCTTTTGAAGCCAATTGTCAAGCAGAACCGTCAAGGCTGATATCTCAGCTAGTTGAAAGATGTGTCACCTGTACTAAGCACGCACGAGGACAAGCTTCTAGCACCAAGTAAAGACAGAGAAGAAGAAATGGAGCGATTGCTCTCCTCCCTATCATAACTGAAAATTTTGCAACAATTGAGATTCCCTCTTATTGTAAAACTGTATAAATATACCACAGAAAGAAAGAAAAAGGGGTTGGACCTTTTTGTGTCAATTGTAACAAAGGTTTTACATTTTGAGAGTTAATATAAAGCAAATCTGAAGATTCTCAATTCCGTCACGGCTATGTTATGAGTTTGTTTTCTTGTATCTCATATTTCATTTCATTTCATACTCGTAACTGATGAATGCTTCGTTATAATTTAGTACAACCTCTACTATAGCGAATAAATTTTGGTTTTCTATATTGTTTACTATTTTTCCTCTGTACCAGCTATTAGCAGGTATAAGACCAGTCAACACTTTCAGAATTCTATATATATTTTATTCTTCATCGGGTTATTTCTTTACATTTTTCTTCTTCTGTTTATACGTGAGATTCTCCCTGGATAGGAGCCTTACTCGATAGACAACTACATGTTTTTCTCCCACCTCATACATTTTATTAAAATATAACCTAGTTACGGGAAAGAGCCTTTGATTTGCATTCCTTTTATTCCTGAAACCGTAAACTCTCTTTTATACGACCGAATTGAGACAACACTAATTTCCCCATTTGAGGTTTCCTTATTTTACTGTTCCTCCATGACTGTCCCTGTACCAACACAACCCAATATCGAACCCGGATTATCAAATCAAATAGATATTGCCTTAAACCTTTTCGATACTATTCTTAAGACAACCACTACCCGGGTTGAACTTGAACGTTCATGGGCAACGATTGAACATGATATAAACATCCAGGAACAGTTGGAAGCTAGACAACGCCAACGCAGAAATCTTCCCTAGTTTCCCTTACCGAAGGTTGATGTTTCTCTCTTCTCTATTCTTTACTCACTTTCGGATGCCTAGACATTGTACTTCTAAGCCGTAAGTACAGACTCTGGAACAACATCTTATTGGCGCCGTTGCCAGGGATCGAAGTTACGAAAGCTTTTTCCCTGGGAAAACGACATTTTTATTTTCGTTAAAAGTGTTACCCTTTGATAGTGAACAAAGAGTACACACCTTTTTTAAGGCTTTCCAATCTTTCACTTGGTGACTCCACAAATAATAAACTGGCATCCAGTTGAAGGAATACCAGACAAAACCTGGATGGTAAGCAGATTACACCCATTAACGATCCCGAGAAGATTCTAAAGGCGAGAGGCTCTCTTAAGCCAACCGCTGCAGTTTATAAGCTTCAACACCCACAACTAAAGACTAAGAGTTCTTCAGAACCTTCAACTTCACGCAGTCTTCTCTTTGATACTAAATATCTAACGTCAAACTGCTCCGAAGCTAGGAGTGAGATTCATCTGACAACCCCCTTAGTACACAAAGGAAAGGGCCCTTTTGAAAGTTCGTCTGCAGTTGATATACCATATTTTCTTTAGTTAAATTTCTTGATCTCACCTAATTCTGAAGAGTGTGTTACACATTCAGTTTCCACACCCGTCGGATCTCCTGATTTCGTCTCTTGCAAATATAAGGAACCGAGCCCTCACATTCCTTATCATTCATCGTCGGATTTTACTCTTCATGAAGAAAATAAAGATTCACTTTTAATTTTCTGAAACCCCCTTTATGACTTCCCACTAATAATGATGGCAGCCACCTTAGGAGGAGGTGGAGGTTTTATCGGAGGAGGTGTAGGTTTTAAAGGAGGTGGAGGTTTTATCGGAGGAGGAGGGGGAGGAGCTCCTGTAGGAGGAGCTGGAGGCCAAGGGCTTGCCCCCCCTCCCAAAGTGTTTGTGAAAGTTGTAGTTAGATATGCTCCCTTGGTATTACCCATTCCCCTACACGACCTTCATGAAAATTACATAAAAAATTTGCCAAAATTCACTTGGGAAGGGGATCTGACCGCATCCGAACACATTAATTTCTTTGATCAATTCGCAGAAATCCTAGGTATCGAACATGAGGACGTATATTCGAGGCTTCTTGTTCAAACCTTCAAAGGCCAGGTCCGAACTTGGTTTTGGAGTCTACCTGCAGCATCTATCTTGTCTTATGACGCCTTAGAAGATGCTTTCCTCAGACAGTGGGGAGAAAGAAAATGCCACTTATATTAATTAACCGAATTTGGGTCTTTAAGAAAAAAGAATTCAGAAACGGTCATGGAATTTATTCAAAGATTCAACAAGTTGTATAAGAAAATCCCAGCTGAGGTTAAATCATCCCAACCCACGGCCAAAGTAACTTTCATAGGGGCTTTTGAACCGGATTTTGCACTCCTTTTGCGAGAAAGAAGGGGTGCCACTCTAAACCGAATGTAGGATGACGCTGTGGAAATTGAGTCGAATATGATGGCTTCTGGTAAGCTTAAAGCTAAAATAGAAACGGGAAACCGAGAAACCAAACGCTTTAGAGAACAAGCAGGGCCATCAGGATCTAATAGATCCACATATGACAAAGTAGATGATATGGCCAGGGTAATCAAGGAACTATCTAATAAAATATCTAGAATGGAGCTTGAACAGGCCAAAACTGATTCCTTTGCCAAAAAGGATTTCAAGAGAAACCCCAACCCCCCAAACTAGCAAAGACAAATAAAAAACGAAGATCAAAAAATTCAAGCTCCTCTAAAAACCAAAAATTTTATAGGAATGAATGATCTCCAAGATTTTGGAGATTCAGATAATGATGTCATGAACTTCGATGATGACTGCACGCAATCGTATCTAACTAGAGAAGACTATGAAAAATCTCTAAACACTCAACAACCGTTGGTTAAGGGTGAAGAAAGTGATCATACTGACCTTTGTGGCTCTCAACAAGAAACTGAAATGATAATGGCTGAGATCCAACCTAAGTACAACTTAAGATCTAAGAGTAAGCCCATCTCAACTACTTAACCCAAGAAAATCCTCCAAAGAGGTCAAACTTATGAGCCTACTCCGGAAGAGACCTCATTACCCAGCAGTAAAACGAAAGTAGTAAACACACAAGAGTCCGAAGGGGGAAAAGTCGAAACCCAAACACAAGGAAATGAAACAATAAATAAAATTACGCCTTCAACCAAGACCTTAAGTAATAAAGTGGTCCAAACGAATAAG
>ML788802.1:241171-254207 GCA_009831015.1 Picea engelmannii
ATGAAGACATGAACCTAAACGAGTTGGATGAGCAAGCAGGCCCAAACAAGATCGAAGAGAAGTTCATATCATCAGGCTGGTACAGAGACATAGTATCATACCTACTAACTCTAAAATGCCCAAACGAGTTATCACCATCAAAATCCGGGACTTTAAAACTTCATGCGATTAAATATTGTATCGCTGAAAGTCGGCTATATTGGAAATATCCACTCGGTTTCCTGTTAGTCTGTTTAGTCGAATCGGAAACTCAACAGGTTATAGACGAATTTCATGAGGGAGTCTGTGGGGGGCATCACGCTTGGAGAACTACAGCTTACAAAATTCTGAGGGCTGGATACTACGGGCCAAAACGTTTCCCAGACATTAATGTCAAAGTCCGACCCTGCAACCCTTGTCAACTATTTGCAGGTAAACAGAAGCTCCCGACACTGCCTCTAGTTCCAGTCAAAACTGAAGCCCCATTTCAGCAATGGGGTCTAGACTTCATAGGCTAGGTTAATCCCCATTCCAATGCTCAACACAAGTGGATCTTAACCGCAACAGATTATTTTACTAAATGGGTGGAAGCCATTCCAACCAAAAGGGCAACAGACTCGATGGTAATCGATTTCTTAGAAGACAATATTTTTTCTAGATTCGGTTGCCCCCAAAAGATAGTTACAGACAATGCCCAAGCCTTTAAATCTATGGCTATGATCAGCTTCTGTCAAAAGTATAACATTGTTCTTGGCCATTCCACAACATATTACCCCCAAGGAAATGGATTGGCCGAGTCATCTAACAAGAGCCTGGTAAATATAATCAAGAAGGTATTGGATGAAAACAAAAGGTCTTGGCATGTGCACTTAAAATACGCATTGTGGGCAAATCGCATAAGCACAAAAAGGTCTATCGGCATTTCGCCTTTTCAGATGGTATATGAGACAGATGTTGTGCTACCTATAAACCTAGCACTTCCAGTGATGAAGTTATGGCAAGATCAAAATGAAGAACCCAATCATGTCACCAGAAGGATGAATCAACTAATTGAGGTTCAACAGCATAGAGTCGAAGTAGATGAAAAGCTGCAGAAATACCAAGATGACATGAAGGCATTATTCGACCGCAGAGCAAAGGATAGATATTTCCTCCCAGATGATTTAGTGTTAAGATGGGATGCAAGAAGGGAAGAAGCAACAAAACATGGTAAATTTGACCACCTTTGGTATGGGCCATTCAGAGTCTCGACTCTGAAAGGAAAAAATTCTTTCCTACTGGAAAATATAGATGGTGAAATCCTTAACACCCCTGTCAACGGGCGTTATCTAAAGCATTATATGACATAACAGTCGCCTCAAAAAAAAAAAAATTAAATAAATAAATTTTGGATTTTTATACTTATATTTTGTATACATATATATATTTTTCATTTAAGCATAGCTTTTGATTTTCTTTTTTTCTTTCATGAAATTTCGACACCTTTCGGATAGCCCCAATAATCTTCGTATTTGTCTCTTACAGGATTCCAGCTGCACACAAGACAAGCAGGAGAAGTAAATCGAAAGTTGGTGTCAGAAATAAATCGGCTTGAACAGGTGATACCCAAGAAATTTGATATGATGCAAAGGAATTGAAACGAAAAGGTAAAGATGAAATTTCCTAAAAGACATGTCCTAAAGGACTATTAAAGAAAACCGAGGTAACCTCATTTGAGAAACAACATCGTCTTAACTGATAAATAATAGAGTTGTTTCTTTGTTTAATCGTCTACCAAAAAATAAGACAATTTAAACGATTCACCCAAAAATTAAAAGTAGCCGGTCGGAGTAAAGTATCCCCGAAAAAGATCTACAAGAGTCAGTTTCGAATTTTTGACCTCTGTATTTTCAGTCCGTAGGTCACTACTTGTCACCCTTTCCTATCTTCGGGTTTACCTTTTAAAACAGTTAGCATCTTTCCGTTCGCATAAGAAGGGATAAGAGTTTTCGTTCAACCTCGTGAGCTTCAAAGTAGATTGTGGAAAGAAAGAGGGTCTTCACAACTCCTCGATCCCCTGCTAAATGAAGAAACACTTAAAGTGATCTTAACTTTCCTAGGTTTTTCAACAGTATTGGAGGATTGAGGCTTGCTCAAATAGAATGCCCTAAGAAAATTATTTTCCCTTTTTTCCCTAAGAACGAAGGTGTTGTGAAGGTTAAGGGAAGGTTGGTACCAAGTAATCAAAGTAAGTTGACAGACCTATAATGCAAAATATTACACAGATATCAGCCCTAATACAAACTGATTGCCCCCATCTTCATGCTCTAAAAAGAAAATTATAAGACAGGTGGTGAAAGGAAATTCAGAAATGATTGCCCCCATATAGTCCAAGAGACGATGAAAGGAAATTCAGAAATGATTGCCCTCGTCTCAGCATTTAAATGCACAAATATATTCCGAAGTGGTGAAAGGAAATTCAGTAAAAGGGGCCAGATAACTTCACCAGGGTACTGAATAGGCTCGCTGGGAGTGAAGCAATATCTGAGATATCTGTAAGGATGTTATACATGAATATCACTCTACTCTGGTAACCAATTCTTTTTAAAACCCGATCCACATCCCAAGTTCAGACAGGCTTCCTGATTAAAAACATATAATCTTTTTCTTTTGATGCAAGCTGATAGCCACAAGATCTGTTGGGTCTCCTAGAACTGTTTTCATTTTCTTAAGGTAGACCTGAATTTTAGTAATGGGAAAGGTAAAGTCGTGAAAGGAAGTATGGATAAGTTTTAAAAGAGTATCTGAGTTTGAAAAGCTTTTCAAGGTAAAAAATGAAGTCTTTTTCCCCTTCGATACCCTGTTCTCAAGAATCTTTTCGCCTGATTGAATCTATTGACTCCATTTACCCAATATTGGCACGTGGTCTACTGTTCTTCCCGTCTTACAAGAAAACAAGATCCCTAGTTGGAGCCTATGTTAGAGTCACCTTTGTTTTTTCTAGCCCGTCACAAATTTCATGTCTTAATGCTCGAAATCGAAAGATGGTTTTCGTATTTTCCGTCTGTGGTTTCAAAATATCTGAAGTCTTATCATGCAAGCAACAATGATTATTGTACTCTCGAGGCGAGTCCTAATTTTCGGCAAAACGTTTTCCCTCTTTTGTTCCGCCTTAGGATTTTGCATGTTGGATGACATAGATCACGTAGTTCACAAGTCCAGAGCAACAAAACGGTGAAATCGCTTTAAAATTTCACCCAGGGCAGTAAGGGGAGTAAAGTTTTCCTAAATCATGATTAAACGTCATCGGGTTTTCGCGCCTCGGCGTTCACTAAATCCAAAATTTTGTTGTCGTAACCCCGATAGCCGAAACCACGAAGTCTGTATGTTAGTAACCCGTGTCAAAGTTAAAGGAAAAAACTAATCTGTGGTTAAGTTCCATCGGTAATTCGCCACTCGACATGTTCTCTTTTAAAAAACTACACTGTCTAAGCCCGAGTCGCGAAGTCACGATAAAGATACAAACGTAATTAATTAAACACTTAATCTGAGTTTATCTTCCCTTTTAATTAAAACGCATTATCGCAATCTTGCGGTTTCGCAGCTCGGCATGCAAACTTCCCGGAAACTTACCTTCAAAGCTCTGAGTCGCGATATGGCAAATATAAATAAGTACGTAATTAATTAAGCTCCTAATCACAATTTCATTTTTATTAACCAAAATCAATCATCGCAAAGTCGGGGGTTAGAGGTTCAAAGGGTTAAAGCAAAATTCCTGATACAACGAGTACCGAAAGATTAATTAACGTCGGTAAAACCGGATTAATTAAGCTAAATCAATATATCTCGTGTTTTGATGTTTGCACGATTTACGAGGTAGTCTTATTTATTCCATACGCCAACTGACATTGCAAACCACCAAAATTTATGGCATTAATTATGAAATAAGGCGAATCGACAAATAAAGATTGGGTTTTTATTGCTAAATTTATTTCTAAACATGATTTGACAGATCCGTTCTAAAAAGTACCAAGTTTTCGAATATATATAGAGTTGTTATTTTCTATAGTAAATTCATTTCTATAATACGTAGAGCATACTTTCTCAGCAAGCTAACTTCTGTATGTATACATATTTTTATCGCAGAAGAGCTAAATCAGGATCTCCTGCCATGGCCCCACGAAAAGCATCTAAAGCCAGCGTTGAGGTCACAGGACAAGGTTTGGACAACGTCCCTGATACTTCACCTCAAAGTGTCGACTCTATCCTGAACTGGTCGTTCGTTTCCGATGTTCTGCAGGCTGAATTAGTGGATTATTCTGATGACTCCAGTGACAATGAAAAAGATGACATAACCACCAAGTATAAGATCATCATTCAATCGGGAATGCATAAAGTAGTAGCCAGGCCAAGACTGCTCCCCTACTATGATATGGTCTGATGGGCATTAGACCATGTAGACATACCAACCAGAACCATCATGAATGAGTAGAAGGTCACCATCGGGACTTTCAGACCTGAACACCTGCAAGCTATGTACAAGTTGCCCACAGTGTCTGACCTTACATATGGTGCCGAATTCTTGGACGAGTTCAAACAGAAGGAATGTGTGCAGTATGACAAGACTATGTCTAGCTTAATAAGAGACTGGGTTTCGCACCCTGCGAAGTTTAGGGCAGACAGTCATGGTATATACTCAATAGCTTCCTTGGAACCACAGTTCAAGTATGTAGCTATGATGACATGCAGATTATACGGGAGAGAGGACACCTCACATTTATTTCTTCCATGGGTACCTCTAATATTTCGAGTCGCCGAAGGTTGCTCCTTCGACTGGGTGAAAATGTTGTCTGATAGCTTGACCAGTCGGGTTACAGAGTATCGGGCGCAGAAAGAGAGCGGAAAGACTTCTTCATTTTTTATGTCTGCATACATTATGGACGTCGTGTGTTTTTAACACCATTTCCCTTAATGAGCTGGAGTTGGACTCCAGCAGAGGACGAGCCCATCCACGTCTATCATTTGAAATTATGGGAAAACAAAGCGGTAGATTCCGTATATCAAATCTTCAACTGGGTGATGGTGCCTCTGCATGTCACTATTTTCGGTCACCCTCCACCCAAGATCTCGGACAATATAGTGACGAATTTGAGCAACATAGCTAACTGGTATGTTGAAGATGAATTCTCATATCTTAGAGTTTTCGGGGCTTCTGTTCCCCCACATGCATTGCCATTATTCCTTCCCGACAAGCTAGCTTGTCGTGAAGTTGCTAAACAAACAGTAATCAGTGGCATCAACAAGGAACTGAAGGGATACTCGAAGAAGGTATGGACACCTTTTCCTGTTCATTTAAATTCATATTCTTTATTAGATTTCGGGCATGCTAAAGCTGAGGCAACAACCCTGGAAGACCTAAATTTGGTCCTTATTGAGTTCAAGAAGCACGATCCGCAAAGGGTCGTGAGTAATCATTTGGCCAGTTGCAGACTCAAGAGATTTGAGCACGAGAATTCGCCCTCGGATGACATTTTCTGGGGCGCAAGATCCTATGCCGAGATTCTAGCTCGGATACAAACCTTGGCACCTAAGGAGAGAGTTGATGTTATGAAGTTCCAATAACATCAACGCAGTTGTCTTCCCGCAGTGTTGCGGGGTGAAACAAAAAGATGCTAAAGGCTCCAAAGATGCGACACCCAGTCAAGAAAAACACCAGGATGGGGAAGAGAAAAATAAGAGTCTGAAAGCAGAGATGAAGACTCCCGACCCGCCGAAGAAGCAGAGTCTGGTTACTACTCCGGGACAATCAGCGAAGCAAATCGGAGAACCTATCACATCAGTTACTCCCTTGTAGTTAACTCAGGGAAATATTGACGCAGGGTGGATCTTCAATGAAGAGTTGAGGCCTATAAGGGTGGAGGATCTCCCTCCGAATGAGTTCTTCTTCGATAAGAAGAGAAAGGCAGTGGTAATGAGAGAATTCTATTAGGAAGGGGAATCAACAACCAAGAAATACAAATTTATAACTGATGGGAAAGACAAGAGGAATGAACAATTCGTGACTGAAATAGCAGGGACATTAGAAGCATATGCCACGACGAATCAATTTTCGGTCGGGCTTTTAAAAAACCAGCTGAAACGAAAAAATTGCCTCATCAAAACCCTGGAAGCCAGACTAGCCACAGCAACAGAGGTTGCCAAAGACCAGGCGAGTGTAGGAATGGAGCAAGCCAAGTTGGTCGATAAAAATGAGATAGAATTGCTCAAGGCTAAGCTCGAACAAGCACAACTGGTGGTTCGAGATGGTCAGATGCAAGCGAGCCAGCAAAAATATTTGATCGAACAGCTACAGGAAAGGGTGGAAATCGCCGAAAGTAAAGTGATAAATATCGAGATGTTCTAGTCCCAGGCGATGGAGATTCGGAGCAGAGTCTCTGCAGCCCAACAAAATTTACTCGCTAAGGTAGAGGCGATTCGGTACAACTGCTTGTTGGTCAATCAAGTTTTGGAGAATTTAACTACTAGAGAAAGGGAAGTTGGAGCAGCACGAGTCGCCTTCCAAGAGGCTGTGATATCCACAAACAACAGGGATTTGAGAAGTACTCCCAAGTTCACCATTTTGGAGCAGACCAGAGAAAACATTCTATTGAAAGAATGGGAACATAGCATCTCGGAAGGCAAGCTGCAAGCCAAGAGAGTAACGAAATCCTTAGAAGAGGCTTTTAGCTCTATAGATGGTAATCTGCTAGGCATTGATAGCGGAGGTAATGCCTAGGCATTGATTCAGATGAATATGGAAAAAATCTCACTTGACTTAAATGAAAAAGAGGAAAAAGATTCAACTGAGATCTCCCAAGTGACTATGGCGGACATAGTCCAAATAGACAAATGTATGATTAAACCAAGCACGCAATTATGCACTATCGACATCTTAGACAGACAGATGGAGGACAGACTGTCGCAATTAGCCCGAGACTATTACTCTTTTGAAGCCAATTTTCAAGCAAAACCGTCAAGGCTGATATCTCGGTTGGTTGAAAGATGTGTCACATGTACCGAGCACGCACGAGGACAAGTTTCTGGCACCAAGTAAAGACAGAGAAGAAGAAATGGAGCGATTGCTCTCCTCCCTATCATAACTAAAAATTTTGCAACGATTGCGATTCCCTCTTATTGTAAAACTGTATAAATATACCATAGAAAGAAAGAAAAAGGGGTTGGACCTTTTTGTGTCGATTGTAACAGAGGTTTTACATTTTGAGAGCTAATATAAAGAAAATCTGAAGATTCTCAATTCCGTCACGACTGTGTTATGAGTTTGTTTTCTTGTATCTCATATTTCGTTTCATTTCATATTCGTAACTTATGATTGCTTCGTTATAATTTAGTACAACCTCTACTACAACGAATAAATTTTGGTTTTCTATATTGTTTACTATTTTTCCTCTGTACCAGCTATCAGCAGGTATAAGACCAGTCAACACTTTCAGAATTCTATATATATTTTATGCTTCATCGGGTTATTTATTTACATTTTTCTTCTTCTGTTTATACGTGATATTATCCCTGGATAGGAGCCTTACTCGATAGACAGCTAAATGTTTTTCTCCCACCTCATACATTTTATTAAAATATAACCCAGTTACGGGAAAGAGCCTTTGATTTGCATTCCTTTTATTCCTGAAACCGTAAACTCTCTTTTATACGACCTAATTGAGACAACACTTAATTCTCCCTTTGAGGTTTCCTTATTTTACTGTTCCTCCATGACTGTCCCTGTACCGACACAACCCAATATTGAACCTGGATTATCAAATCAAACACACATTGCCTTAAACCTTTTCGATACTATTCTTAAGACAACCACTACCCGGGTTGAACTCGAACGTTCATGGGCAGTGATTAAATAGGATATAAACATCCAGGAACAGTTGGAAGCTAGACAACGCCAGCGCAGAAATATTCCCTAGTTTCCCTTACCGAAGGTTGACGTTTCTCTCTTCTCTATTCTTTACTCACTTTCGGATGCCTAGACACTGTACTTCTGAGCCTTAAGTACAGACTCTAGAACAACATTGGGGTTGGATTGGGTAGGCCCTCCCTTGGGGGGCCTTGTTCTGGTATTTATTCCAATGGAAATCTCAATGGTGGATTGGATTCCTTGCATTTTTTGCCTCTCTGATTCCTCTTCTCTTGCTTCTTTGTGAGATTGTCTCCCTGCTCTTTTTTAGGGTCTCTCAAAAGACTCATCCTCCAAAGATCTAGAGTTTTCTGGGGGTTTCTTTTTTATTATTTCTATGTAGGAAGGGGAGGAGGATGTTTTGATTGGGGAACCGGATTGGGCTGCCTCGCCGTTGTTTTTCCCCACTATGGGAGGAAGGGTTTGTTGCTCAAGTTATTCAATCACTGGATCAGATATTTCTGAAGGGTTTTTGAGGATTTTGAAGGGGTTTTTAGGAGCCTCTGGGATTGGAGGGGCTGAGCTTCCTTCCCTAGGAGCTTTCCCTGGAATAGGGGTGCCAGGCCCTTTTGATGCCCCTTTCCCTTTTAATATGTTGTTATTCTTTGATGGGGCTACTTTCTGGACTTGTGTCCATTGTTCTCCTTTCTAGTTCTGCCCCTCTTCTTCTACCTTCTTTTTTCAATGCCTAGTGAAGTGTCTGTAGCCATGGCAATACGTGAATTTGAATGGAAGTTGTTCGTAATCCAGCTCTTGGATGTGAGACTAGTCTGTGACCTTTAGTTGAATGGATTTTGGGAGCCCCACCTCCATATCTAATTCGATGCATATTCTGGCACAGGAATACTCATCCTTTCTGTCTTCTTTATCGATGTATTTTCTGAGAGTGTTCCCAACGGATTCCAAAGACTTCGGATTCGAACAATGCAAGGGAAGATGGGGTAGGCGCACCTAGACTGGTACGGATGAGGGCACATATTGTGTCAGGTCGAATTCTGGAGACCATTTGTTCAGGTACAGACCCTGAGGGACCATAAAGTATGGTCCATTCCTGAATATGAGGTTTATGTCCTCTGTGGTGTCAAAGAAAAATGCATAGAATCCCCTGCCGACGAGATGGATTTTGATGCCTTCTTTTACAAGGGGCTCCAGTTCCTATGAACCCATGCATATACAGCTTTGGGAGAAGGCCATAGGCCTTTGAACTAGCCAATGAGTCCCCGTTCAGCAAGGTTCGAAGCAGATATGCATGTTTCTTCTGCTGGGAGGGTGACTGAGGGAATACTATCTAGTCTTTTGATGAATTTTTTTTGCATCTCTGAGGCAATTCGTTTGTTGTTGGTTGTGACCAATTTTCTGAAAGAAACTATCTCAGGAGGGAGAGGTTGGGGGGGAGCCTCAGGGCCCCCTCATAGGGCCATGGAATGAGGGAAGAAGGGAAGGGATGCACCAGGTGCACGTGCGGGAAGCCTCCTGGAGCGTGAGCATTTTAGGATTCCTCAGGACCAAGCTTGTTTTTTACTAACTCTACAAATTTTGAATTTCCCCTTTTGACTAAATCAAATATAACCCTTATTTTCCCTCCAATTTTCACTTTAAGATTAAAAGTCACTTTAATAATGGTTAAGTAACTTATTAATATAAAGTTACTTTACTTCCCTAATGTCACTTTAAAAACATAACATCTCCTAACTAAGTGACATTAAATGACCCCCTATTTTACTCCTTTTTCTCCACTAACAAGCCACGAAAGTCCCTTCTACTACAAAACAAGGGAACCCAAAAATGGGGACATTACAAATCCCCCCTTCCCAGAGATTGCTTGTCCTCAATAAATGCCATCACGGCCTAACGCTCCATCGATTGATCCAGATTGAAACTAAAAATGATACCAGGATCCCAAACCACCCTGTAATATGTGAAACATCCTCCGCCCAAGTTGTGGCCTAGTAATGTACTGACATAAGAGGCCTCCTGAAAACTTCCCACAAATAAGGCCACTCGGTGCTACAACAACTTGATCCACCTATCAAGGAACTGCTCTGCTGGGGTACGAGTCTCATGAAGGAAAAAACTGGCTCTCGCCTCTGTGCCAATTGTCGCATTGTCTCCTAATGAAATCCCAGGGTCCCAAGCTATCCTATGAAAGGAATCACCAAGTTGATGTTGCACAACTCTGATCATAAATATCTGATCTTATTTTTTAAACTGCATCTTCCATACCTGCATCCACAAGCTGTGAAGCCTCAAAGAATTGTCCCTACTAGCGAGGATCATATCTGGCCAATGTATCTGAGTGAAGTCAACTAAAAAAACTCTAAAATCAGACATCATAGAGAATTCTATGCGGTCACAAGCTGATCAGGCATCAATGACACTTAACCTCCAAGTGTCAAAGGGAAAATCCCTAATACTCTAGCATGCCTAGCCTACTGCAATTGTCAAAGCATAATCTAGACAATATCCTAATACATTGTCTGCAAAGTCTCTCTATGCGAACACAAGAATTTCATATGTGGTAAAGTTACTAGGATCCCAAACTAGCATGCATGATGTGGAGCACCCTCTACTCATAGCACTAGTCTGTAATGTGCTAATACAAGAATCCATTTTCCTATCCCTAATAATTCAGGCCATCATAAGCTTCACAAACTCGGTCAACTCCTCGGAAGCCACTCCTCCAAGCAAACACTCCTAATCCTCTCAAAGGTAAACTCTATAAAGTCAAAATCGACGCTCAAATATCCATTAGTAGTTGAATTGTCAAGTAAAGTAATCCCAGGGTCCCAAACTAATCCTGAAAAGGTACCACCATGTTGACGTTGCACCACTCTGATCATCATTGTCGGACCAATGCGCCCAGTCTGCATCCTCCTCTCCTAGAACACGAAGATGAGCTCTCTGAAGGGACTAAAACCATTGTCCTAAATCCTCCCCTGCGAAGGTGTCTTAGTGAAATCTAAACCCACAAATCCATGACCAACCTCGATTATAACCTGCCATATAGAGTAAGTCTCAACCTCCCCTCTACTGAAATCCCAGAAATAAAGAAAAACAATCATTTTCATGGCTTTGTCGATCATCATCAACTGAATAAATATGTCAATCAAACAAATTCTCGGATCCCACCACCAAATTGGAGGTCCACCACTCCCAATACCTGCTAGTTGTTGTTGTTCCCTAATGGTAACCCTCATAGTCAAAATGAGCCAAGTCCTTGGTATGCCATCATCTGGTGGAAACAAAGTACTAGGTATCAACTCTGTGTTTGTTAATCCTTTCGACTCCTTCCAAACTATTCTAATAGTTTTATTGTCCCAATCAGGGTCACTATACTCAGGCAACCTATGGAGCCTAAATGCCTCCCTAAAGAACCATTATGTCAACCACAACACCTGATACTCTGATGAAGTCCCTAAAATGTAGTCCATCCCATGTGCCTATGTATTGTGATCTATTGGCACTCTTTCCCACCACTGTCCTGAAATGAGTGTAGACTGTCATAGTTTGTTGGATAGGTATGCCCTGACTCATTCTGTTACAATTCATGCATTCTTTCACATGTCTCCACACATCGTCCCCAAGGCCCTTTCATGAGAACCTCTATCTAATATGTTGATAAGTCTGGAAGTATCCAGGATGCCCTGCCAAGGATGTATCATGTGTATCTCTCATGATATCCTCCCTAAGTGTGGACTCAGGGACTAAGTATATACTACCTCGGTAATAGATGATATTAACTATCACTCTGTACCTATCATCATGAATGTGACCCTCCATCAACTCACAAGCAAACTAGTACTTGGAATATTCCACCAAAAGGTGGGACTTCCAATCAAGTGAAATTATTGAGAGCCAATACAATGTGTTATGGATATCCTTTTGATGTGTTTGTGCATCCTACACACTTCTCACATGGATACAATATAAAATATATGCCCTATAAAACTCCTTATCCATGTCCCGATGATAGCATGACTTAAGATCAATCTCAAGAAGCTCGTCCATCCACTCATTGATCCTGGGGGAACTAAAGTCAATGATATGTCGGAAGCCCTTGTCTAGAGGTATCCCATGGTAAAACATCCCAAAAACCTATTGCACACCACCATACATAGTTGTATACCACGGTATACCACTTCACACCACTGTATCATCATGTACCATCATGTATCCTATATGTGTCATTGTATCATCACTCTAATAATATCAACTGAACCTGGATCCCAGAGTGATGTATCCACAAATGTTCTTTACGCGTTCCCCTAATAAATTGGTGCATATACTTCCTTGTTGGCTTGTCCATAGGGAATTTTCTCAACTACCTCCTATGTAGTTAATCCTTTAGCCACAAGACACAACTCACGATCCCTGTAATGCAAAATAGGTGCACAGTCAAAACTCTATGTGTCAAATCTCTCCTCAAATACCTGCAACTATGAATGCTCCTCATGTGGAATCATCATGGTAAGTTCCTCCCTAAGATCATGACTACCACCCATGCCCTCGTGTATCAACACCTGCACAATTTGTTCCTCCTTGACCAATAATTGGTCCTCCAAACCTTGCAATGTTAAGGGATTTTGTTCAATTTCACCACCATGTCAAGTTATAATCATGTCCTGGATCCTCATCATGCATAGGTGTTATTATGCTTGAACTACCCTCATCATAAGCATCGTACACAGTGGAAGACGTTGGATCCTCAACATCGACTGATTGGAATATCTCCTCATGGTCATCAAAAGTAGGACAAGATTTTTTATCCTTATTTTTTCCATCTAACACACTAGTGTCATAGGTCTCATCGATTGTTTCATAGGTTGTTGTTTGGTCTTCCTCGATGCATACATCCTCAACATGGCTATATGTATGCAGGTCAACTTGTGATTCTACCAAACCCCGATCATGAGTTGAGTTTTTGGTGGTATCAACCTTTTTAGATTTGGGCCTTTTTCCCTTCTTCTCAAATAATAAGTGTAGATCCTCCCACATCCTCACCATATTCTCTTGAGATCCCTTCATGGACTACATAATTTCTATCATCCCCTTATCCATGTTGATTATACCCACACTGTAAATCGCGCGGCTTTTTCTGGAAAAACCCTTAAAATTTTG
>ML788803.1:5817-17957 GCA_009831015.1 Picea engelmannii
TGATTAAATGGGATGTAGAATGGTGATTAAATGATGATTAAATGGGATGTAAATGTCTTGGAAACTTAGGAATAAGTTTGGTGCTTATTGATAAATCGATTGCCTCTTTTAGTGTCATACAACAATTACACAATGGATAGGATAACTTACTTTGGATATAAGACACAAATTTAATTGTGTCATCCAAAGTAGAGATGGTAGTGATCATGATTAGTAAGTTTATTATAATCATTATTATACTATGGGGTATGACTCGCTAGCCACTATGGTTAGAGGTATGAATTGAATTAATTTATAAGTCAAATTGAAACGAATTGATTATTTTCGGATGAGATTATTATGTATATTGTTATGTAAAAACTAGTACCTTATGGCAAGAGTATTTAATGAGTGATTCACACATTAGTGTTTAGTGGAAAAATTCTTATTATGCTTCCTAATAAAGATATTTTGTTCTTGTTCATTATACGCGAGCAATGTTGATAATTGTTTATTCATAGTTAACTATTCTTGTGCGTTAAATTTATGATAAGTATGGTTGTTGATTTAGTCTCAAAATCCAGAATAGTATTGTGGTTAAGGGAATTAGATATCTCCTTGTTCCTCAGACCAATCACCAGTTCTGAGACCTTAAATGGTCAAAATCAATCAGATGAATCTTGGACTTGAGCATTGATTATGTGTCTTGGAGGTCCTAACCTTGCAGGTAGGTTAGGCAGGTAGACATCTTTTTATTACTAAGCGATAAATTATTCTATTGGTTGTAGTGATGATGAATTGATTGTTGTTGTATTGTGATGAATATGATAATAGAATGTGTATTATTGAAGTATGTTAATACCATGTAGTATTTGTTTAATGATGTTTGATTTTTTTTTACCACTATTGTAATCACTTACATTGATGTCGTAATGGAGGGAACGTTACACTGTACCTTCCTGAGACACAAGAAAATGCACTTTTCCAACCAAGTGTAGTAATGGATCAACATGTTAAGCTTGTTGTCCCTGAAATACAACAACATACAAGTTAGTAAATCGACAATATATTTCATCTAAATCAGCAAGTAAAAGGTCTATATTGGTTAGCAATGTTAGTAATAAAACTAGTAACCAATGTGGACCGAAAATAACACTTCAAGACTTAATAAAGATGGTTGTCATAAAAGTGAACTTCTGCAGTAGTATATCATCCTTATGGATGTAGAATTCAATGAAGTACAACAAAAAATCTGACCATCAAAAAGTGCCAAAAGCTAGCCCAATAGATGCACCTAGGTTAATAGGTTAAACTAGCAAAGTTAGAGGGTTAGTCTAGGGTTAGTTTGTGAGATATTAGTGGTTAGGGTTATATTTTAAAGAATCACTAATGGTTGTAGGTTAGTTTTACTACATAAATAATATTTTTTTGGAGAAAGAGGACGCCATGAGGGAGGAAGAATCCAGAAGGCATCAAGATCATTATCCAAAAGAGAGAACTTCAAAACTTGAAATTTGTACATTTACCAAGGAAACAATTTCTTTCTCCCATGCAATAAGTAAAAGACTAGTTCCTTTAAGAAAGGATTAATGGAGTCAATAGAATATGAAGAAGCTATATAGGATACTTCCTTTGGGGTGTAACCCCTTTTACTCCCCAAGGAAAGCTTCTCTTAGCTAGGGTTTTAACTAGGAGGGTGTATGCAATTATACTCCTCTTAGTAAACCCTTGTGAAGCAAGATTCCCTTGGCAATAAAATGGTGGAAACACAAGTAGGTGTGTATTCCCTTATACTCCCTACTTGTCTCAAGCAAATATAACCTTTAACTTGTACAAATGATAATACAATGAAATAAATGACACCTTCATGCATTAAAATGCAATAAAAGCTAGACTAACCACCCAAAAAAAAATGAAGAAAGCCTTTCAAGGCTAGCACACTATCTCCATAAACCATAACCAAGGAATAGCCATAAAAAAAAGAACAATAGAGAGAAATAGCCAAAGAGAGAAAATTTCAATCCAAGAGACTCTCACAATGGAGAGTTATGTTATGAAAATGAGATCTTATGATATCTATTTATACAAAATGTATCTAACATAGTTTGTCCACATAATATTAGGGAAAACATAAGATTAGGTGTCAACAAACCTAATCTTGACCCTTTATAGAGATAATATTTAGAAATTCTCTTTAATTTCACTTTTGCACAAAGAAAACCCTAAAACAAAGGTGACATCATCCCTTGAAGGAGGACGTTTTGGAAAATTGAGCAAGTCGTTGGAGATAGGATGCAAAGTAGGGCCTCCAAAGGCCATGTGGCAATCATCCAGAGCCTCTCCACCTCAAAATTCCATGTGTCATTCTTTGATTCATTATCAACCACCATATGCCCCTCAAATGTGATGTCAAACCCCTAGGGAGTGACATTTTTCCCCTTATGGGCAAGTCATTTGGCATGCAAAGGTTGGGATATGTCTATCCAGTTGTTTCCTAGGCCTCCGAAAGAATCTCTCTATCATCTGGCATGTTGGCCTATGCCATCCATCCCATGGGATTCTTTCCCTCATGGAAGCACAAGCTAGAGTTGTTCTTTCAAAACTGACCACCAACTTGTACCTATAAGACAAATGGATACTCCCTCCAAGGATCTCAAGTCAAAGCATCATGATGATTGAATCAAGTCAATAAAAGAGCCATTAAAGCATGTATACTAGGAGTACTTCATACAAACATGTGCTTAAGAAACTAGACGTTTTTCTAAGTTTGGTTGTGGGTGAGTTGGCATGGTATTTATTTTCAATGGATAAATCCCCCTAAGTCTAGGAAAAAACCTATCTGAGTCATGTGAATGAAAATAAATGGATGGGAGAAGTACCCAATGGGCATGGGTTTCATGATATGCAAGGGTCCATAGTATCTCATTTATGGGTGCCTTTGTGGAGGGTGTGTCACACCTTCATCCACTATGCATTTTTTCCAATCCCATCAATTTCCTTTTACCTTTATTTATTTGTATTTTATTTCAATACAACATAGAGATTCAAAGGCCACTGCCCTGGCATGGTGACCAGATATCGACAGTGTCACCCACAAGTACTTTCACAAAAATGAGAAGGTTGGCTCATGATGAGACCCCCTTTCCCTCGGCCATGCAACTGAGAGAAATTACCCTGGGGTGATGGCCAAAAATGGTAATTTCATACCTTTATATACCCATGGATGTGATTGGTTGGCTCGTGATGAGACCCCCTATCCTCAACTAATCCTTTAAGCATTTTTATTTATTCTTTTCATGGGGTCCTTATTTTCTTGCAGAGAATATTTTCATTGCTTTCTCAAGATCCTCGGGGCAAAGAATATGGAAGGTTATTTCATTATTATTTTATATTTTTTCATCTAAATCCCCTCTGGGCCTTCAACCCCTTCTTCCCATGAAATGAGGAATGGTTCCTTCTAGGGTCAGTCTACCCCAAAATCCCAAGAGATGATGTCATGAGGGGAAATAATTATGGAAAGTGGTAAGTATGGTCAGGAGTGTCATGATGAATCATCAAAGGAAGCTCCTAGAAACACCCCATCCTAAGGGTGACCATATACTTGAGTGCCCCAATCCAACCACCAACATTTAAACAAGGTAAAAGTCATAGTTTCCAAAGAAAATGTTTCATAATAACAAATAACCTCTGATATACAAGCTAGAATGCCTCAAATATTAAAATGATACCCACCATCATACATGACTTGTATTGCATGGAACAAGACCCAAGTGAACTTTGGTGGAAAGCTGGTGTGGATGATGACCAAGTGTTGGGTCACTGTGGTGGAAATGTCGGTCTCTATCTGTGAAAAAGGATATTGTTGGTCATGTTGTATCTTGGCACTCCATATCTGCAACCTAAGGGCCTCGAGACATAATCTCCTTAGTTATCCACAAAATGGGGATAACAGGTAGTAGTAAGAAACATTTTCAAGGAAAGAGTAACTCAATGCATGGGTACTCCCTCATTTTCAAAGGCACTCATGTGGATAAATATCTTAAATAACCTCACATGATTATGCAATGCAACTCATGGATTTACCTTCCAAACCATACCATTTATCACTACACATGCTCCTTGATTGGTTTTCCTTGGAAATACTTCTCCTCTTAAGTGTTGGCACATGTAATATGGGTTGACCATGCCCCCATCATATCATATCTTGGTACATGATGTAAATTCTATGATTTCCTGTGAAGTTAGAAACAAATACTTGATGTTTCTCTACCTAATGGCATCTACATTTGACATGAATCAATTTTTATGTTGCGTTGGGATTTTAGCACATGTTTTACAAGTGTCCATCTTCAAGAGAAGTTGTATTTTGATAGAATGCCCATAATTCCACCATATCAACACCATTAGATGTAGAATTCCCATGGGATTTTCTAAATGTAGTCATAATAAAAATTTGGTAAAAATTGACACAATTATGTTGCTTTTAAAATCTATTGTGAGAATTTGATTATCGTCAAATTTGTGACCACTCATGGGACACATTTGTGTTGATATTTTACTTATGCAGCTATCAATTACAGTTCTTCTTTATTATTATAATCATTTATCACAATAACTGCATATTTAAGATCAATGAAAGAGAGGCAATCACAGAAACAAGATAGACACAAAGATTATCCTGGGAAACCCTTTAGGGGAAGACAACCCAACAAAATTTCTCAATATAGATTGGCCAACCAAGAACAATGATTATATCCAAGAGATAAATAAAAAAGAAGAATATCCTCTTCAAATCCTTCACTAGGAAAGAGTAGCACACCAATTGACCAATATGAATCCAAGAGATAGACCAAAAACCCTCCTTGACGTCACACCTAGCTGCAATATCTTCTCCTCCAAGACTTGCGCACTTTTCCTCTTGTTGCAGAGCTTATGAGTGAGAGTTTAAGTGAGGCACTAGCCTCCTTTATAAATAGTAGTCTAGCCTCCCTTAATCAGGTCTGGTTCAACACGTAACTTTACCCTCTTAATTTACATTTAATTTTCCAGGCACAATAGGGATGACTTTTACAAAGGCACAATACGGTCGTCTTAATAAATATAATATAATAACATTCTTTAGGGTTTTTCTTGGTCAAATACAATAAGGATATCTTTTGAAGCTACTAAATATTCAACACTCCCTCTTAGCAAGGAATGTATTCTTCTTATCATGTTCATCATCACTACTTATGTGATTCTGCATACTTGGTCATTGTCTTGTTGTCAATCATGGATCTATATATCATAGGAAGTTCTACACTTTTACTGGAATAACATACCAACCTACATTGGGGTTACCAACCTATAATGGAGTAGTGTACCAATCTGCATTGGGGTTACCAACCTACAATGGGGTAGTGTACCATCTTCTGTTGGGGTTACCAAGCTACAATGGGGTAGCGTACCATCCTACATTGGGTTTACCAACCTACGCTGGGGTAGCGTACCAACCTGTGTTGGGGTTGCTAACAAGTGTTGGGGTAGTGTAATAGCTTGTATTGGGGTTACCAACCTATGCTAGGGTAGTGTATCAGCTTTCTTTGGGGTAACCAACCCACGTTGGGGTAGCGTACCAACCTGCGTTGGGGTTACCAACCTGCACTAGGGTAGCATACCAGCCTCCGTTGGGGTCACCAACATATGCTGGGGTAGCTTTCCTCTATTAAGTATCTCATCACTTCCCTTTACTAGGGATCACATCACTTCCCACTTATGGGGAACACATCACTTCTCACTACTGTGGAACACTTGTCGCTACTGGGGAACACATCAGTTCCCACTACTAGAGAACACATCACCTCTCGCTATTGGGGAACACATCACTTCCCACTACTTGGGAACACTTCCTGCTACTAGGGAACACATCACTTCCTACTACTTGGGAACACTTCCTTCTACTAGGAAACACATCACTTCCCGCTATTGGGGAACACATCACTTCCCGTTATTGGGGAACACATCACTTCCCGCTAATGGGGAACACATCACCTCTCTCTACCGGGGAACACATCACATCCCACTACTTGGGAACACATCACTTCCCTCTACTGGTGAAGTCTTTTTGGATCACTCCAAGCTTGTCTATGAAATACTTGAACTTAACTATGGATAGGGGCTTGGTCAACACATATGCTACATGTTCATCGAAGGCAATATACTAGAGTATTATTGATCCCTTTTGTACCATATCCTGAACATAGTGGTATTTGATCTCTATATGATTGGACTTGTCATGACACATTGGGTTCACTGACAAATTTATGCAACTCTGGTTGTCATAAAAGATACAGGTTTCCTTCAACTTGAGATCAAAAAATTATGCAATCAACTTTTGAAGTCACACTACTTCGCCACAAGTTGACCGTGCTGCCACATATTATGCTTCTTCAGAACTAGGTCCCATACAGGTTTTCTTCTCACTGATTCATGAGAACACAACTGATCCCATACTAAAGCAACATCCATATCTGATTATTTGGTCTGTGACATTGCCTACCCAATCCGAGTCTGCAATCTTATCTCACACTCTGAGATATATCTGGGTCCATAATAGATTGTAACTTTTATCTACCTCATCACATTTTTTTCCATAACCAGGTGAACATGTATTTCATCGCAAAACACATATCTGTCCTCGTGTTCTTCAAACCCAATTTTCACATCACATTGTACCAACTTGGCACACTTGCTCAGTTGCAACTCAATCAACACAATCATGTGTTGGCTCTATGTGATTTCTACAAAACACTATCTGTCTCATTGTCTAAGAGTATGTCCTCTACTCCCTTTGCAACTTGTTCCTTATGGAACTAGGACTCTGCACTTGCGGCTTATTTTTCTGAAACTGAGAATGACTGCTACATTCTCACTATAGCTTCTGAACTCTGAGAGTAGCTCCTCTACTCCATCACAATAATAGATTCACGTGATCCCTATAAATCTCATACTGTATTGGTTTCCTTTTAATGGAACATGTATGTTATATATATATATATATATACTTCTTTTGGTTACTGGAGCAAGTGTCTTGTCATAGTTTTCTCCCTCTTGCTGGGAGAATCCTTTGGACTCAAATCAACCTTTGTACATCTCTATGAATGGTTTTGGGAAGGTTGCTCCTCTTTACTAGATCATGAGGGATGAATCTCTCTAAACTCTAGATCCTTCTGAGTTGGTAGTTGGTGGGTATTCTTTCCTCACCACTGGTGGAGCCATGCCATATTATCCTCATGATATGGATCGTCAATGCTATATGAATTTTCATTCTGCCAAGTGTCACAGGACCATATTGGTTTCTTCCTGGTTACTGCAATGGTTCTGGGTAAGTCCTTCTGTCTCTACTAAATTTTCCTGCTCCCTCTGAGCCTTGACTTCTACCAAGTCTTAATATGAAAAGCCGAGTTAGACTTCAAACAAATTCTACTTCCTGTCAAGGTGGCTTCATTATCCATTGACCAAGTCTTCTCATCGGGAAACTAAAAAACACTATGAGTTCTATTCTATTGTACTTGTTTTTACCATATACAATGTCACATTATTATCACCCAACCACGGGCATTCACATATGCCACCAGTGAGAACATAAACTATTTCTTGATTTTAAATGATACCTTGTTGGATTCCCGTACAAGGGATAATGATCCAACAAGATAAGATAAAAAAATGCATAAAATCTAATGTTAATAAACTTAAAACTGAAATCAAATATGAAGGGTGCATACTTGGAGTGTGCATTTGTTAGACTGCTTGCTTTGATATGTATGATGGTCGGATGAATAATGATACTTCTTTACAACTTGTACTTGACCCTCATGATACAAAAATTCTTCAACTCTTTTACTTCCTGAAGTTTTGATGTGGAAGGAAATGAGATATAGCTATCAATATCACTTGATATGAATCAAGTGCTTTGGAAGCACTAAGTCCTATATCACAAAAGATATAGTTCATTTGGATCATCTTTTTTTTTTTCTTTTCCAATCAGGTTCATCTTCTCCTGTGAAATGGGCATGATGCCTTTTAAACTTCCTGGTTTTATCTTGGTATTTTGCTTGGGGACGATTTATTGAAATATGTCCCATCTTCTGGCAAATGAAGCATCCGAATCTTGAGAGATCTTTATTAGAATCTTGTCCTTTATAAGGCTTCTGAAATCTTTTGTGAGAGTGAACTTATTTCTTTTTATTTCTTTTTCTTGCGTGAATTGTTAGCGCTTGATATTCATTATTCTCTATCTTTTCCTTTCTTGCCTCTAATCTGGCTTTTTTTTTAGTATATTCTTCCCACAACCTCCTGAACTTCATTAACTTTATTCTAGAGAAGATTCCTTGGATGAAGGATTCCCAAAAATTTGGAAGACCATTTATGATCCAGATTATTTTAGGAATGAAATGAAAACAAATATATTGCAGTGAAATACACATAAATATTTCCAGAAAAAAAGAGATACAACAATACATGATTTCTATTAATGAAAGAAATGTATAGAGACTATCAAAATACAAAGTGCAAGACTCGCTAGAATGGTGGCATCTTTATCTTTGAGAAGAGATGTGACGACTATTCTCATTCACAATAAGATGAGTACAATGAGACTCTGAAAGAATTTTTATCATAAACATGAATTCCAAACCCCTAGACATCCAAAACACTAACCCTAGGAGATGAAGCACCAAAATTCATGTGGGCCCCATTGGGGTAAGTTAGTACATTGACTTCCAGGGGTCATAAATTTTTCATACGATCTATTTTTTTGTGGGGGGTAGCCCATTGGAAAGTTATTTTCAATAAATACACATTATTATGTCAAACACTAACATCTTCTACAGTTTGATTGTGGCAAGCCAAGAAAACACTGTTTATGGCCCCAAAATGGCCTCAGAAGTACAAAAATATGTATTGACATAAAAAATTCTAGAATAATGTATTTGGAATAGGTGGGTGACCACCAATATCCACCTGGATGTTGTGTAGGGCTTAAGGACATCCTCAGAAGTATAGAACCCACAATTACAAAGAAATCTCCCTATTATAGAGAAACTTGTTGAACTGAAAATTGTCAAGATGAGCCAGTTGAGATTTGGAACAGGTGGGTGGCCACCAATATCCACCTGGATCAACCCCCCCCCTTAGGAAGAAATGGTCTCCACTATGTTGAGTGCCCGAGGAAGAGGGGAAATCATTTTCTGAATCTGAATCTTGATGAGTTGCGTACCTTATTGGAGAAGTTGTGATGCTTGGTCTGTGTAAGGTTGTTATGAACCTATTGTTGGCGGGGTTGAATCTGTTCCACCAACCTGTTGTCTCTGGGATTGATGGGGAATTGTGTAGGCACCATTGTAGGTGAAGAAATAATATCTAATTTCTCTTCTGCAATATGATTATGCTAGATAGAAGGTGTTGAGGCTACAATGGTTGTAGTGGTTGTATGTGCATCCTTTGAACAAATTTTGAAGAGGATGAATTTTGCAGTATGAGATATTACCTTGCAGCATTGTTTTTGGTGGAAAAGTAGTTGGAACCGCCTTTGGTATCCTATAGAGTTTCCCCCCCAAAGTAATAATGAAACTATGGGGTCAAGACTCATAAACAACATGACTTTTCCACATATATGGTTGGCCCAAAAAAACATCACAGACATCAAGAGGCGAAACATCACACACTACCTCATTCTTGAAGGGTTGGATGCCATAGGACATGTGACACTGTTGGATGACACAGAGATCTCGTCCCTGGTGAAGCCACCCGATGTTGTATGGTTACGGGTATAGTGTTTTTGACAACCCCAACTGTTTGAGGACCTCAACTGAGATGAGGTTATTTTGGCTTCCGCTATCAACAATGAAATGAAACGGGGTCTCATTCACCCACATACGTGAATGGAAGAGGTGCTCCCCCTCTTTAGGATCTACTAGTTCTTCTGGTTGAATTTTTACGGTCGCGACAATAGCAGTGGCATCTGCGTCAATGATCTGTATATTTTCAATATTTTCTGGATCATATTCCAAATCAAGGTTCGACTCATTGTCTTTGACCTCGGCCACCAATGACTACTTCGAGTGACATTCATCGATGTTGTTCCAGGGACTTTTGTGGAAGTCAGACCACTTCCTAGTGTCATTCTTCATCTTTCCTTTACCCTTATTTTCCTGTGTGTTGGACTGGTTTTCAGGAGGTTGTTGGCTAGGGCCATATTTACCATGCTTTGATTGTTGTGGATTTGTAGACTTGAACTCCCATTTATTCTAGTGCCTAAATTTCTGCTCAATTTTGACAACATATCAATAGTATCTGTGAACTCTGACATTGTTTGGCTCTTTTTTTGCCGCAGTGTGGTCCATCTCATGTACTGGTCTTCATAGTTATCAATAGGGTGGTATTGTTCCTTGAGCACATCCACAAAAAAATCCCAAGTGGGCTCGACCCCATATATTCCAGATTCCTCTATGGAAATTTTCTCCCAGATTGTTTCCCACCAATGTTTGACATGGGGGGGAGACTTGAGGAGTGCGAAGGTGATCTTTTCCCTGTCAGAAAAATTGTAAACAGAGAAATAACCTTCTAGCATATTTAACCATTTTTCTAAGGCATATGCATCTATCTGACCTTCAAATACGAGAATATCAAAATTAACTTGTACCTTGAAGGGATAGGTTCCTCCAAAGTGGTTTGTTGATGAATATGTGCCTGTTTCTATTGGAAGGTGTTGAAGGATGTGGGAAAAATTCTCCATCATGTAGTCCCTCTGTCATGCGAGAGCTTGCTCAAGAAACATGTTAATAGAATCTTTTGCTTATTTGTATTTATTTTCTATCTCCATAGAGGGTTTCTTGGGCATGCGAGAATGATTTTCCTCAATATAGACAAGATTAAGACCCAAATTGATATACTCGGACCTCGTCAGGAACATGCACTAAAAAATGATCAAGAGCAGTTTGCTCTGATACCACTGATCCAAATTATTTTTGGAACAAAATGAAAACAAATATATTACAGTGAAATACACATAAATGGTTTCCAGAAATAGAGAAATACAATAATACATGATTTCTATTAATGAATGAAATGTACAGAGACTGTAAAAAGATAGAGTGCAAAAATCACTAGAATGGTGGCAGCTTTATCTTTGAGAATAGATGTGACATCTACGCTCATTCACAAGAAGATGAGTACAATGAATATCTGAAGGAATTTTTATGATAAACATGAATGCCAAAACCCTAGACATCCAAAACCTAACCCTAAGAGATGAAGTGCCAAAATTCATGTGGGCCCCGTTGGGGTAAGTTAGTACATTAACTTTCTGGGGTCATAACTTTTGCATACAATCTGTGTTTTAGGCGTGTGATAGCTAGTTGGAAAGGTATTTTTGATAACTATGCATTATGCCATAAAACGCTAACCTCGTCTAAAGTTTGACTATGGAAAGCCAAGAAAACACTATTTAGGGCCCCAAAATGGTCGTGGAAGTAAAAAAAGCTGTATTGACATGAAAACTTCCAAGATAAGCCAGTTGGAATAGGTGGGAGACCACTAATTTCCACCTGGATGATGTGTAGGGATCAGGACATCTTGGGAAGTGCATAACCCACAATTACAAAGAAATATCCATGTTACAGAGAAACATGGTGAACTGAAAACTGTTAAGATGATACAGTTGAGATTTGGAACAGGTGGGTGGCCAATAATATCCACCTGGACCAATCCTCCCCCCTTAGGAAGCACTGGTATCCATTGCGTTGAGTTCCTTAAGAAGAGGGGAAATCATTTTCTAAATCTGAATCTTGGTGAGTTGCATGCCTTGTTGCAGAAGTTGTGATGCTTGATCTGTGGAAGGCTATTGTTTGCACTCTTTTCGTCGTTTGATGAGCAAAAAGTGAGTGCTTACATGCCTAGTTGGGCTCTGCTAGTCATGACAGCTGTATGGTAAAAGGTTAGAAAGAAAACAACAAAGCTATTAACAAGAATTAAACAAAGACTAAATGAAACTATGAGCATAGGAACAAAAATAAAAACAAATGAAAATGGACCAATATCACCAATGTATAAGCTGGTCTGATTGTTGAAATCCAAAGATACACAATGGAGAAAGAGGACTTGGGTCCCTTCCCTCTCCAATG
>ML788803.1:18057-33956 GCA_009831015.1 Picea engelmannii
AATCTCAGCAGCATAACAGTATGAAGAATTCCTTGAAGAAATGGTGGTCATTCATGGCTTTTTATAGCCAAGCATTGGGTTATTATGTAACCTCTTTTGAATGTGAAAAGGGGCTCTTTAGGGCACAATTAGGTCTTTGACCAGCCTCCCCACGCAGATTGAGCTCGGATTTGGTGTCAAATTGACTTGGGAGATGATCCATTAGTGGTTGGGAGGCCGACCAGTTTCATAAATGCGCCGTTTGGCAGGCGCGCGGGTTTTTTATCCCACTGCCGCGCATATGCGCTCCAGATACGAAGATGTTGCGCGCGCACGCGCTTGCCCAGTGGGTGCAAAGCGCTTTGTATTTTTTTGGCCATTTTTTATAGTTTTGACCCTTTTGTTGTGCTGTGGAATTAACCTTGTGCCATGAATAACTGTTTTTCTGTGTTTGACGATGCAGAGTTCTTGTCACCCTGTGCGGACGAAATTTCAGTGATAACAACTATCATGAACCTGTTTCTAGTGGAGTTGAATATGTTCCACCAACCTGTTCTCTTTGGGATTGACGGTGCATTGTGTAGGCACCATTGTAGGTGAAGAAACAATAGCTTCTTTCTCTTGTGAAATCTGCTTCTACTGGATAGAAGGTGTTGAGGTTGCAGTGGTTTTAGTGAACTTTTTTGCACCCTTTGAACAGACTGTGAAGAGGATGAATTTTGCAGTATGAGACATTACCTTGCGGCATTGTTTTGGTGGAACAATATTCATAACTACCTCTGGTATCCTGTAGATCCCCCCCCCCCCCTAAAGTAATAATGACACTCTGGGGTTGAGACTCATAAACAACATGATGTTTCCACATATATGGTTGACCCAAAACAACATCACAGACATCAAGAGGGGAAACATCACACACTACCTCATCCTTGAAGGGTTGGATGCCATAGGACATGCGACACTGTTGGATGAAACAAATATCTCTTCCCTGGTGAAGCCACCCGATGTTATATGGTTGCGGGTGTGGTGTTTTTGACAACCCCGACTTTTTGAAAACCTCATCTGAGATGAGGTTCTTATGACTATCGCTATCAAAAAAAAAGTGCAATGGAGTCCCCTTCACCCACATCTGTGAATGAAAGAGGTGCTCCCCCTCTTCAGGATCTACTGGTTCTTTGGTTGAATTGTTGTGGTCGCGGCAGTAGCAGTGGGGTCTGTGTTGATAATCTGTTTATTTTCAATATTTTATGGATCATATTCCAAATCAAGGTTCACCTCATTATCTTTGACCTCGACCACCAATGACTATTTTGACTAACATTCATCGGTGTTGTGGTAGGGGATTTTCTTGAACTCGCACCACTTCCTAGTGTCATTCTTCGTCTTTTCTTTACCCTTATTTTCCTGTGTCATGGAATGGTTGTCAGGAGGTTGTTGGTTAGGGCCATCTTTACCATGAATTTTTTATTATGGATTTGTAGAATCAAACTCCTATTTTTTTTGTCACCTAAATTTCTGCTCGATTTTGACAACATATCGATAGGAAACTTCCTATGATGAGATGTTTAGGAAATCTGTTTCGGTTTGGAGCCCCATGGTATTTCAGAACCAGATGTCACTCAGAGTCTTTGATACCTAGCTTGGTGCGCAAGGTATGGAAAGTATTTGTGAACTCCAACACTATTTAGCTCTTTTCTTTCCATAGTGTGGTCCATCTTATGTACCGGTCTTCATAGTTATCAATGGGGTAGTATTGTTCCTTGACCGCATCCACAAAAAAATACCAAGTGGGCTCAACCCCATATATTCTAGATTTCTCTATGAAAATTTTCTCCTAGAAATTTTCCCACCAATGTTTGACATGGGCGAGAGGCTTGAGGAGTGCGAAGGTGATATTTTCCATGTCAGAAAAATTTTGAATAGAGAAATAACCTTCTATGATATTTAACCATTTTTCTAAGGAATTTGCACCTATCTAACCTTAAAATACGGGAATATAAAAATTGAATTGTACCTTGAAGGGAGAGGTTCCTCCAAAGTGGCCTCTTGATTAATATGTGCCTGTTCCTATCAGCAGGTGTTGAAGGATGTGGGAAAAATTCTCCATCATTTCATCCCTCTGTCGCGTGAGAGATTTCTCAAGAAACATGTTAATAAAATCTTATGCTCTGTTGTTTTTCTTTTCTACCTCCATAGAGGGTTTCTTGGGTGTGCGAGAGCGATTTTCCTTAAGAGAGACAAGATCGAGACCTGAATTTCTATACTCAGACCCCATTGGGGACATGCACCGAAAAACGATCAAGAGCAACATGCTCTGATACCACTGATCCAGATTATTTTCGGAACGAAATGAAAACAAATATATTACAGGGAAATATACATAAATATTCCTAGAAACAGAGAGATACAACAATACATGATTTCTATTAATGAAATAAATGTACAGAGACTGTAAAAATACAAGGTGCAAGACTCGCTAGAATGGTGGCATGTTTATCACTGAGAAGAGATGTGACGACTACGCTCATTTGTAATAAGATAAGTACAATGAGGCTCTGAAGTAATTTTTATGATAAACATGAATGCAAAAACGCTAGACATCCAAAAACCTAGCCCTAGGAGATCAAGTGCCAAAAGTCATGTGGGCCCCGTTGGGGTAAGTTAGTACATTAACTTCTTGGGGTCGTAACTTTTGCATACGATCTATGTTTTAGGTGTGTGATAGCCTGTTGGAAAGGACCTTTTGAGAACTACACATTATGATGTCAAACTCTAACTTTGTCTATAGTTTCAATATGGAAAGACAATAAAACATTGTTTAGGGCCCCAAAATGGCCCTAGAAGTACAAAAAGATGTACTGACATGAAAAAATCCAAAATAAGCTAGATGGAATAGGTGGGTGGCCACCAATATCCACCTGGATGTTGTGTAGGGATTCAGGACAACCCCAGAAGTGCATAACCCACAATTACAAAGAAATTTCCCCGTTACAGAGAAACATGTTGAATTGAAATCTGTCTAGATGAGCCAGTTGGGATTTGGAATTGGTGGGTGGCCACCAATTTCCACCTGGATCAATTTAATGTGGTCATCGTTATCTCATATTCTTCGACTAAGTATCCAATAGATTCAAGTTGTTATTTAATCCGGGACACTCTTGTGAAGTAGGATTGTATGGTTTCTGAATTTGCATATTTACATTCTTGAGTTGTGTCCTCAAGGTGATTTTTTGATTGATGTTCTTTTCTTCAAATAGATGGGATAAGGAATCCATCATTTTCTTTGGGGTTTTTAATGATGAAACATGAGGAATAAAATTGTTCTTGATGGAATCAACAATGATCCTATTTTCTTTTATCAGATCCTTATTATATTTGGCTTTGGCCTCATCTTCTTCTGGCTCTTCAATATCTTGTTCAACAAAACTTTCAAGGTCATTCTGTTCTAGAATGAGCATTACTTTGTACTTCTATGCTTGGAAGTCATCGAATCCTTCAAGATTTTCATCAAGCTTGGTACTGGTAAGCATCCTACCCAGAACAAGTAAAAATAACAAATAAATTTTCAATATGAGGATCTTAGACCTTACCAGAGAGACTCTTGAGTCAAATATGAAATTTGTCACGAAATCTGCAGCCGTTGAAACAAGGCCTAGGATTTGTGAGGAAACGCTAATTTTTCAACCTTCAAATTTCAAAATTATGATCCAGGGACTAGATGCACCCTCCTAGGGAGAGATCCCGGGTGTGGTTACTTTCTCCAACGTCCTCCTTAAATAGGGAAAACATCACAGTTAGGGTTTATGCAGCAACCCTAATTTTGTAGCAGCTGCAACACTGAAAATTGAATCTTGGAGAGGGTGCACTGAGGCTAGCCACTTCTTTATAAACTGTGAGTTGGTCTCTTTCAAGCCTACTCTGATACCATGTTGATATTTTACTTATGCATCTAGCAGTTATAGTTCTTCTTTATTATTACAATCATTTAGCACATTAATTGGATATATAAGATCATTGAAAGAGAGGAAGTCACAAAAATAAGATAGACACAAAGATTATCCTAGGAAACCCTCTAGGGGAAGAAAACCCAAAAAAATTCCTCAATATATATTATCCAACCAAGAACAATTCTTATCTCCAAGAGAGAACTAACAAAGAAGAATATCCTCCTCTACTCCTTCACTAGGAAAGAGTAGCGCACCACTTGACCAAGATGAATCCAAGAGATAGACCAAAAACCCTCCTTGATGTCACACCTAGCTGCATTATCTTCTCCTCCAAGACTTGCACACTTTTCCTCTTGTTGCAGAGGTTATGAGTGAGAGTTTAAGTGAGGAACTAGAATCCTTTATAGATAGTAGTCTAGCCTCCCTTAATTAGGTCTGGGCCGACTTATTACTTTACCCTCTTAATTTAAATTTAATTGTCAAGGCACAATAGGGTCAAATTTTACAAAGGCACAATAGGGTTGTCTTAATAAATATAATATAATAACATTCTTTAGGGTTTGTCTTGGTCAAATACAATAAGGATATATTATGAAGCTACTCAATCTTCAACACTTTGGAGGAGGTCATTGCAGATTTTGAGGAGGTCGTTCCACATGTTGATGAGGACAAATTGGGACTTGAGGAGAGTTTACTTGATTTAGGGAGCATATTTGGGGTATTTTGACGCATTCACTCATGTGGAATAACCACCTCATATTTTATGTATTTCTCACTATATATTTAGCGTTTGAGAAGAGATAATGGTATTTTATATTTTCTTAGGCTAAAATCTAGGAGAATATTGTTTTTATATTGGGAGGGTTGCTAGATCTCTTCATATAAAAGGAGAAACACCTCTCATTTGTAACTCATTACTATAACTTGTGGAGAACACTGCTTGTATACTATTATTACTATATTTTTGTTATGGATGGATAACTAGAGCACTCTCTTTGAGGATGTTGTCTTTTGGATGTTTTACAATTTCATGGATATTTTAGGATCTATGGTTTTGTGGATGAAATCAATTTATTGAGTAAGTGATCTCTCTTAATCTTTGCAGTTTTTGTTTATGAATGGTTGTAAAGTGTAGTTGTGCTTATATATTGTTGGTGGTGTACTCTCTTTTTATTTTCTTGAATAAGTCTCTTCTTCAAACCCCTTGGAATATTACTAGTGGAGTATTTTCCATTTGAATTATCTTGAGGCTTGTAAGGAATTAAAAGGATTTGTTAGGGTCATAGTGGAAAACCCTAAATATCACCCTATTTTAAATTATACTCACTCAAGAGGAGCCTTGGTTGACTCCATATCCCCACCCCACCAAAAAAAAAATTAGTAGGCACTATTTTTCTCTTATCTAGTCAATCATAAAATCAAAATTTCAAATTATTTACTTTGTTTTAGGGTAAATATAGATATTTTTTCAACTTGTATTTAATTTTCAACCATAGAAAATATTAGATGTATAGGATTTTCTATTAGAATAATGTTTGATGTGATCGTTTAACCATATAAAATTCTACACCATTGTCACCCAACCATAGGCATAAATCCACCCCAAAGAACCTTAAACTTTGACAGAAAGAATGATTCCAGGAAGCCACACCATAACCAATAGATAACCAAGAGAGTGCACCTTCTCCAAGGGTATCACACAAGAGAAAGTACCAGAAAGACTGAAAATGAGAAAACTGTACAACTGCAACTACTGTTGATCCTCCTCCAAACTTGCACATTGTTTTTGGGTGACTAAGAGTGTGTGAGTGAAAAAATGAGCCAAGACATCCTCTATTTATACTAATCTGGTCAAGTGAGCATGTGTCTCTTCAATAAGGTTCGATCTGTCCTTTTATACATATAATACTTCAATATTACTTATTCTACTAAGCTGACTTGTCTTCCAGGGTTTTCACACATCTTTTTAGGGTTTCTCTTACTTTCAAAATATTCTATTCTAGTCAAAGGTTACATATGGAGGTTAATACCTCCCACAACTACCATAATATCAACACTCCCTCTTAGCTAGGGAGGTATTTAACCATGATGTTCCCTTCTGGGCTTCATAGCCTTGCTCTCTTGGCATGAAATTCTCATAATGGTTATGTAGATCATGATACCGATAGCATCGTTATGTCAGAAATGGCTACACCCATGTGGACCTTTCAAACTCGTCTAGGGGCCACAACCCGCTAGAGAACACTAGAGATACACCTCATCGTGTATGCCAACATCATTGTCATGGGATACACCTGCATGATGTGCTCACCCATGGCTACACCCATGTCGTGAGTATCATCATTACTATCATCTTCATCTAGTAACAATTTGGTATCAAAACATATCATCACAATATCCATGAGCCTCATTTAGCTATATTGATGATCCATCTCCACCACCATGTGTCTATCACCTCAGGTCATCCTTGTCCGATGACAAGAATCATGAACTCATCAGAGCCACATTCACGTCATATTTGATCCTCTCATAGGATCACTCTGTGAATGCATTTAGCTCGATGTTATATAAGTGCATACCTTTAAATTTTGTAGTATCGTTCAACTTGTCTTCTAATCTGAAACTAGACACCATCCTGAAACTAGACACCATCTTGAAAAAAATAGGTTAGAAACTCAATCAAAAAGGTTCAATGATTAGAACAAGCTAGAAACCCTAAAATTTCAAATTTGACCAAAAGCCAACCTTTGACTTTGAATAGTCAACCTTTGACTTTGACCAGTCAAACTTTGACTTTGACCCAAAAACTCAAACTTGACATTTTTTTTGGCTGAGGGCACCAGAGGGTGTGTTAGGCTAGGGCGCACTAGAATACCAAAAAATTAGGTCTAACGCTTCACTTAAGGTTCCCAAAGAGTTGGATTAGGGTTTGTTGTATATGCAAAATTAGAAACCCTAGTTGCGGTTGAAACCGGTGCCACAACGAGCTTAAGAAAGAATTTCCATGCTACCTTCTATTGGGTAGACTTTCCTGAATGTGGTGTGGGCCCATAACTTGTTAGAATAATGTTTGATGTGCTTGTTTAAACATAGACAATACTACACCTTTGTCACCCAACCATAAGGACAAAGCCACCCCCGAGCACCTTAACCTTTGATAGAAAGAATGATTCCAGGAAGGCACACCATAACCAAGAGAGTGCACCTTATCCAAGGGTAGCACACCAGAGAAAGTACCAGAAAGACTGAAAAAATAAAATTGTACAACTGCAGTTGTTGTTGTTGCTTCTCCTCCAAACTTGCACACTATTTATGGGTGACTGAGAGTGTGTGAGTGAGTGAAAAAATGAGCCAATATGTCCTTTATTTATACTAATTTGGCCAGGTGAACAAGTGTCTCTTCAAGCAAGGCTGACCTATCACTTTCTACATATAATACTTCAATATTACTTATTCTGGTGAGCCAACTTGTCTTCCAGGGTTTTCACACATATGTTTAGGGTTTCTCTTGCTTCTATAATATTCTATTCTAGTCAAAGGTTACATATGGAGGTTAATACCTCCCACAACTACCATAATATCAACATTTTCTTGCATATTTTTTAACTAAAAATTATTTTTATTATAAGATCAACTTAGTTGGTTTATATTACATCACTTTTAGGGCTGGATGTCTTAGTATTTTTGGTTATTATATGCTCTCTAATTTTATGAATTGACAAGTTGCATAAGCCCTGGATTTATTCATTATTTTAGCCCTAAATTTCAGTTGTTTGCAATATATTTAAGCGACCGAAACCTATTGTTGTTATAGCTTGTTTACTACTGTAATCTATCTATCTTTTATTCAATTTTTATAACAACATTTAGTAATTTTCAAATCTGCACTGTTTTGGCATAATTTCTCATTGGACAATCAATTAATAAGCCCCATAAAATAGCCCTAGAGTGAACAAGCCCTAAATCTTAAATTTAATTTGATTAACCACCTAATTGATAATTTATATATCATAATTTTTTGGTGGTAATTTGGGTATTAACATAGGCGACCTTAGACTTGACTTTGTCTTGCCTTAAGAACCCTAGGAGCTGCTAGGGAATCATCCCTTGTGTTGAATCTATCCTTCACTAAAAGGAGGGAAGCAGTTGTCTAGGTGACACATTTGGAAACACTTCCATGTTCCACTCGTCTATCTACCTTGTGAAGGCTTTCCACTAAGGTGCAAGATTGGGTGATTATAATATCGACTAGCTGCAATGCATTTGTCAAACCTCTAGTTAAATATAAATTTCTCAAGAATGTTTTTTTTTTTCTTTCCAAATTTTTTGTAATAGACTCTTTTACAAATAGAAAACTTCTAATACAATTAGATGAAAATGAGGGAGTGTTTACAATCCCTGAATTTGATAAGATACAATTTCAAAGATTTTTTCTTTTCATCAATCAAGGCTAGATAGAAAAACTTCATAATTTTCCAAAAATTAAAAATACAAATAAAAAAATTGAATCCATTCTTTTATAATAAATATGAATAGGCATAAACTTTAATCAAATACAAAGATGTTGTGTCTCAACCCCTTACATATCAATCCCCTTTACTAATTTTCCTTTTGTTGAAACCAAAATGCAACTTAAATTGAAAAACAACAATATAAGAAACCAACCACTTTAGAGTGTATATTGAACAATTTTTGTTGATAAATAAATTGATTGAAATGTTTTTTTAGGAATAACTACACAAATAAATTCTTTGAATCACATAAATAATATATATTATAATGTGGTTTTTGTACGCTAAATACATTAAAATAATTTTTTACTTGAAATCTCTAAGAAAATAATCATAGATTGTTTGGGAAGATTCATACTAAATTGACATGTATGAGAAATTTTAGTTTTTATATCCAAATTAAAATAAGAATAAGGTACAAATTAAATAAACTATGTTTAAATTTTAAAGAAAATAGTCATAGATTGTTTGGAAAGATTCATACTATATTGACATGCATGAGAAATTTTAGTTTTTATATCCAAATTAAAATAAGAATAAGATACAAATTAGATAAAATATGTCTAAATTTTAAGAAAGTTATTTTTTCCTATCTTATATTATTGGTTTGGTTTCTTTTCATGACATGGGTCATGTCATTATTTTAATTTTTATCTACTTAATAAATACATTATCAATAATAATTCCAACCTATTCTTGCACTTTTGAATGAAAATGATTACTAATCTAAACTTATCAAGTCATTGATCTCTAATTACAAGAGTAATGATAACATTAAAAAAACAAGGATGAATTAAAATGAAAAAGGAGTCATTACCAATCCAATCATAAGCTTTGAATTTCTAAAAAAATAGATTTATGAGTTATAGAATGTAATATATGACTAATGGACTAGAATGTGAGATTGTCAACGTAACAATAGAATCATTGATTCTTATTGTAATACTTTGGTTTTAACCCATGAATTATAATATATAAATCATTTACATGATGTAATGAGGTGGATTATTGGATGGGTGTTAAGTTAGGTGGACTAAGTTATAATGATTGTATGTTGTAAAAATTTAAATTATAGTGTGGATTTTAAAGAAAAACTTAATTAGTAAATGCTTGTGAATTCAAATAGTGGAATAATATTATCGTGTGGATGTCATATTTCTAATATTATCATAGTGTGTTTATGGTATTAATATTATCATAGTGTGTTTATGGTATGTAAAAGCATGTATAAAAATGAGATATATTAATATGATATATGTCAAAAAATTGTTAAGAAACAATAAGGGAGTTATGATATCATGAGGGAAAGAAATGTGAAAATTTAACGGATAATATTATAATAATGTTATTTGTGCACTTTGAAGAAAACTACATGTTTTCCTTAAAATTTCTCACATCAACTTTTGCCTTATTTGTATTGTATAAATTTTGAGAATCAAGCAATTAATTTAAATTCAAAAATTTAACCTCTTATTAGATGTTTCCCAAATCTAAACCTTAAGAAATTACAATCCTAGGATTGATATGAAATATTTAATTACAACAACAAACATCATAAAATACTTCAGTTCACTTCAATCCAAATCACTAGGTAACTCAACAAAAACAATATTGTACTTCAATGTGAACAAGCAACAACCCTTTGGGCACACTTTTCCATGCATACAATATATATGAAATAACTTTGTTATAGCATATAAAAACTGTAATAAATCTACTCTTTTATGTTCAATATATGTGTTAAATCACTTTACTAATTCAACTATATGTTGTCAAATCGACATGAACACCCATAAGAAACCTTAATCACCAGGGAAAATTTTAAGGATCCATATTTATATTGAAGGGTAGAAATCTTGGTGAATCTTACTAATTCTTAAAATTCCAATCCTAAAAAGTTTGGCGATATTTTTGTAGAAAGATTAAAATTTATAAGCATTTTATATAGTTAATTTTTAAAGGAAAATACTTTTATGCTATAAAATTTGGGCAAATAAAATGAAAATTAACAAATCATTTTTTGGAAAAAAAAAAACATGAAAAATTAGTCTATGAGCAAAATTTAACCCCTAAATTTTTCCCTACTAACCACCAATTCTTCTTAGCTAGGAATCACTCCCCAAAAAAGTTGGTCACTCCACAAAAGATCCTCAACATGCTAGCATCAACACCAACAAGTCCTCCTTGACACATACAATAAATTCATATCACATATTCTCTCCATGATAACACTGTTTTTTTCCTTAGGGTTTTCATACCTTATCAATGTTGCATGACATAATTACATGGCAAGACAACTCTAGTGCTAGCGTTCAAATCTAAATGTACATCCTAATATTTGAGTCCTAAAACCATAGGTCTTCAACTCTTAGATCAACACAAACACTAAGACCTCCATGGAACATCAATAATACAATAATCAAGTCTTTTTCTAAACAAGGCATCACACCAAGCTTAAAACTCATCATGATTATGTCTCTGTGATATTTCCCTAACCTCATATTCCACAAGAGAAAGGCTCCAAAATCATTCAAAATACTATATCCACTATCTATATTTTATGATATTTCCCTAGCCTCATATCCCACAAGAGAAAAACTCCAAAATCATTCAAAATATTATATCCACTATCCATATTTTATGATATTTCCCTAACCTCATATCCCCACAAGAGAAATGCTGCAAAGTCATTCAAGGTGTTATATCCACTATCCATATCTTCTACCTTCTACTAGTGTAGGAACCCTCCATGGGGATAAATCCTTCTTGATAAAATTCTGAAATTTCTGTGTGCATGTTAAATTCCAACGCAATGTTAATTTTGCAAATATTCTTTCTTGCCAAATCTGTTATGAGGTTGTGGGAAGTTCTCACAACTTGAAAATTTTATTTAGAAAAGATAAATAAATTTTATTTGAAATATCCCGATGGCTAAGGGAGGAATCTAGGTATGTTTCATTTATACATAATTTAACAAAGTGGCCTGCGTTTTGAGTGTGTAATCTATTGATTTCATAATTTAATTACCTACTATTGATCTTATTTAAAATGTCTTTTAAAGTCATAATAAATGTAACTTTTTTTTACTAATTAAGAAAATAGTTTATAAGACTTCCACTTGTCATTAGATATCCAATCATAATAGCAGTATATATTTCACATATAGAAAATATGGTAAAATTGAGACTAAGGGCAACCATTATTGATCTTATTTAAAATGTCTTTTAAAGTAATAATAAATGTAACGTTTTTTTTACTAATTAAGAAAATAGTTTATAAGACTTCCACTTGTCATTATATATCCAATCATAATAGCAGTATACATTTCACATATAGAAAATATGGTAAAATTGAGACTAAGGGCAATTATGATAAGTGCCTTACTTTACTAATTCATACACAATAATAGAAATCCAATAATAATGAAATTATTCTTATACTAAAAATGTAATCTAATAGCCCGCAGGGGTGTAGACCGATTGGCAAGTGCCGTGTAAATGGAAGGAACTATGTAAAATGAGGTCTCAAGGTCGATTCTCACCCCGATTTACTCGGAGGGCGTGCTTGCGGGCTGTGCGTTTCTCCCTAGGGGTTATAAGGCAGCCGACAGGATTCGACCCCGTGTCACGCGAGTACGATACTGCCGTTATTACCGATTCCCCTAGTACAAAAAAATAAAAATAAAAATGTAATCTAATAATAATAAAATTATTCTTATATAGAAATAGAAATGCTGATAAGAAAGAATTTTGATTTTATAAATAATTTAAAAACTTTATAACTCAAATATTAATATTGAAAATATAAAAATAAGTTTTAATTAAAAATTATAATTAATATGGTGACTTATACTTAATATGTAAATACTAAAAAATTTGCAAATTTATCTATGAAAAATATGGAAATAACCTTTAGGATATTCTAGTTGAAGTTCTTTGAAAGGGGTATGGAATTTCAAACATATTTGGAACTTTATTAAGTTTCAAAAATCTAATAATAAAGTTATTTTAAAGAGAGTGAAATTTTAAATATGTGTGACTAAATTAATTTAAAAGTAAAGCGTTTATCGTTTTATTAATTAAACATTTTGTGATAAATTAACTATTTTAATATAAGTATTGTATATAGAAATATTATTAAATATGTCAACCTGTTTTGTATTGGGGATGTATTATTTTGAATTATGGGAAATGAAAATATTTTAGACAATTAGTTATGTGTTTTTGGTACATTAGATAATTACAAAATTTGTAAACATCAATTTTTTCCATGTTCATAGATTGGGAAATATGGACACTTAAGCCTACATTGCAATAATCAATGGAGACTTAGCGTGATTCTAGACATAATTCCCATTGTCACTTCAACATTTATGCCTTTCACTTTGGGTTGGTTTGTGCCAACACCAAGGGGCTATCCCTAACATTAGTTATGACCTATCAGATTGACTCAATAAAGTATATCTAGGTCAATGAGGAAGTAACAATAGAAAGGAAAAAATATCAAACAGTGGAGGGATTTGAGAAACTAGTGATGATATTGGGTCTTGGAGTTGAATAAAATAAAACCAAGTATTTGAGTGATAGTAAATATTCTTAATGAGGCATCTACATCGGGTGAATATCGTTGGATTAATGTGCTCTAATATTTGTCTATTAATGTTGGTCACAACTCTATCCTAGTTTCCAAAAATCCTACCAAGGTAAAGAAACCCTAACCTACAAACCCTCAAGATTGAGCACCCACTTAAGTTTATAAAAACCTCACTAAGTTGGGGGAGAGCAAGGACACAAAACTCAACAAGACTACCTAATAAGATTAGGTGAGAGAGTTGCAAATGCCAACAACAATAATTAATGCACAAGAAAGATAAGAAATATGTGGACCACAATGGTCAATTTTTATTCATCTTTAGAACTTCATGATTACAATTCAATCTCAAATTATAGAGATGAAGTCCTCTCAATCCCAACCCCATTAAAATAAAAGTGTTATGATCAAAAATCCAAAAAATAGCAAATGAATAATCCACTTCAAGAGGGAAACCTCCTTTTACAATATATGCAATGCATAAGACAAGACAAGATGCTCCTAAACTAGATCTAGCCAATGATGCTAATATAACAACAAAAATACATCAACTCCATATCTATGGCTTTACATGGGGCTTTATGCTTATCATGGGGATTTATCTAGAGGATTTCTATGCCCCAAACAAGTGTTTCCCTCAACACTTGATTATATATGGATGTTTTTGCATGAAGAACTCATCTTCCCATGTCACTTCTTCTATTGGTAGGTTCTTCCACTTGATGAGGTGCTTAGCAATTGCTTTATTTCACAATTTCTTAACTCTTATTTCAAGGATTGTCTCTAGTTCTAGTATGATTTTCCCTTATTCATTAATATCTGGTAAGATAGTTTGAATTGAGATCTTGCCACCCATTAACTTCTTTAAGAAATAAACATGGAATATTTGATGTACATGTGAAGATGGAGGTAATTCCAATTTTTTATCCATACTTCCAATCCTCTGCAACACCTTATAGGGACCATAATACTTGGGTGATAATTTATCATCCTTATTTTGTTTCTTGAGGGACATCTATTTTTATGGTTGTAGCCTTAGAAATAATGAATCCCCCACTTCAAATTCCCTTTCATCTCAATGTTTATCTACTTGTTATTTCATCCTATTTTGTGATGTAACCAAGTTGTCCTTCAATAGTTTGAGAACCTCTTGTTGGTTCTCCATGTGGTCATCAACTTATTGAACCTTAAATTTCCATTTGAAGCATGATGTGATGGATGAGGGATGATATCCATAAATTTCCATAAATGGGGACATTTTTTATGAAGTATCGAAGGATTTCTTGTACCACCATTCTGCAAAGGGAAACCACTTGACCCATTGTGTTTTTTTTATCAAATGCAAAGCAATGAAGATACCCTTCTATACATTTATTCACAATATCAATTCGCCCATCATATTGAGGATGGTAATATGAGGAGTTGTGAGCCAATTGAGTAACCAAACAAGAAAATAATTTGGTCTAAAATTTTCCAATCAAAATTGGATCTCCATCGCTTATAATGATCTTAAGGATTCAATGTATCTTCTAAATTTTTTCCATGATGTTGTGGCTACTTTAATTGATTTAAAAGGATGAGAAAGGGATAAAAATGGGCATACTTTGTGAGTCAATCCACTATTACCATGATGGCATTCTTTCTTTTGGACTTGGGTAAACCTGTAATAAAATCCATTGAAACCTCTTCCCAATGTTGACTTGGTATTAGCTAATGGTTGTAGGAGACATAAGTGTTGTAGGAAAATCTCCCTGCGGACAGGTAGATCACCTCTAAGGCTTGACCTTAACCCTAGACAGAAAAATGCTTAACGTGGACACTGACTTTCTTTCAAATCTATATAAATATGAATGAGAAGGGAGGATATCAGAAGTACCTTTCAATCAACGTTTGTCCCTGCACGCTCCGAGTTGTGCTCCAATCCTTTGCTCCTCGCTGAGGTCTGTGGACAAAACGAGATATGAACACTTCATACTCTATTAACATTAGCTTGAAAACAGATCTATCACTAAATGATAAGTTCATGTAACATTAGACACAAACTAGAAAGAAACAGGCCAAGCGTGTCATATTAATGAGAATAACGACAGCAGTACTTACAATCATAGATGCCAATGCGACAACTTCATCAAGTCCTCTTCGTCTAACCCTTTCCTGAAAGATCCACAACCTGGGTAACAACAGCTTCCTTGATCACTCTCCTTTAGCTGACTGTCAATTTCCTCCAAGATCATAAGTTTCATATGTTCAATTATTCCCCCAATCAGCTCTGTCACCACTTATGAGATCATAAGTTTGGTGTAATTCTCCATTTTGCAGTCCCACTTATGGGATCATAAGTTTGACATTCTCTATTATGCCCTCCTCTTTCACCATTAGAAAGCTTGCTTATATAGCCTTGGAGAGGCTTCAACCACTTGAGATATCCTTGGGGAAGTTGAGGATTTGCCTCCTTCAGTTGAGGATCTGCCCTAGGATCATGGCTAGACTAGGGATTCGAATCCAACTGCTTTCCACGAATGAAAAGATGCTTCCCCCGTTCATCTCAACAACTAAACAACCGCCCAGAATTGGTAGCGCTCCCTCAAAAGGGCCATCAGAGCATTGTAGTGCTCCCTAGTAAGCTTTAGGGGGCGCCAGCGCTCTCAAAATCTATAGCGCTCCCTCAAAAGGGCCAGGGGAGCGTTATAACGCTCCCTGACAGTGTATTGGGGAGCGTCGACGCTCTAAGATAGTGTAAGGGGGAGCGCTCCTCTCCAAAACTCAGTTTTTTGGGTGCTTTCAGGTGGAAAAAGGTTGTTTGACTTCAGTAGATCAGTTCTCCTCCTTCAAATCAGTCATGTGAGATGTTATAAGTGTCTCCTTAGTGTCG
>ML788803.1:34264-44743 GCA_009831015.1 Picea engelmannii
TAGTGACCAACTTGCGACACTTGCGAAAGTTGTGGGGAAGATGCGACACTTACGACAATTGAGAGGGATAATGCGACACTTATCCAGCTGAGCAATTTTGACGTGTAACAGAATGCCCCCCAAAGTATGAAGTTAGAAGATGCCAAATGATAACTGAAATAATTTGTAGATGCTCAAGCAAGGGTATAGACTCGGAGAACCTGACGGAACCTGCACACAAACATCCAACAAATATCATGACAAATTTCAAAACCCAAGGCAGGCATACCTATGCTTGGGTGATCAAGACTTAGTAGGATATGGCTGCCATAAAATACACTGCGGATCCATAATTGTATTGATAAAAAGGTATAGCCACCAAAGATACAATGTGGATCTATACTCTGATGACTCGGACTGATCGTAGCCACGAAGAATACACAGTGGATCTACGAGATGACAAGACATAGCCACAACCAATAAAAAGTGGATCTATGTGACAGTATATGTGTTCTTGTCCAATAAAAACTCCTTCGCAGCCTGGGCAAAGTATATATCAAAGTGATGACTCAACCCAGGGTCTTCTTACCAATCCCCGTGTGGTACGATCCTAACCATGTGAATAGATGTCTTGGTGTCAAACATGGCAGAAACCACTTGATTACCGGTCAATGAGGTAAACCGTTAACAAGTGTGAGGGAGATCACCATTAATGTCAATGATTCCCAAGGTACCCTAGTACATTCCACCGAACGTGAATAGATGAGATGAAGTCGAACATCCGTGGAATCATTTGATCAGGAGTCAATGATGTAAACCCACTGTCGAATGTGAGGAGGCCTGCCATTGAGGCATGCAGGTTCCAAAGTACTAATTAGTTTCTAAGTCTAATTTCTGGATAATGTGTTGAAGTCGATAGGAATAGACTCGTCGAAGGAGGGCCTTGATGTATCCCCCATCAACGAAGCGAAACGTGTATAAAGATGTAATTGGTAGATCAAAAGAACATGGACTGACACGGGTTTTTGAGACGAGATATTTGGGATGGTTGACTCTCGAGGCGGATACTTCCCTTGAACACTGAGGCACAACAACAAAACATGACACAGACCAAAGTTGCGCAATGGATACTGTGACTTGCATCGGGTGATCCACAGGAGTGAAAGGAAACTCGGAGGATTGGCTCAGTGCAGAGGTTCAGCGGGCTATGATATATGCAAAGTGACAAAGTGCCGTGTTCAAGGGCGACTCCAAGAAGTGCTAGATGATGTTCTCAAGAGACTGCTTGGCTTGCTCCTTTCAATTTTTCCCCCATCCAGATAGACCAGTACCTCTTTTTGATTTAACGAGCTCGAGGAGGATAACACGTGCTCGATATAACTCACCTTCGGTAAGTTCCTCTTCCTTTGTTTAACAAACCGGAAGAAGTAAGGGATCAGTCCCGTATGGGCCTGTCGATGTGTGCTTTAACGAGTCCAAAGACAGAAAACTCGAAGGTTTTTCTGGATTATAGAGTTTGGAAAAACACTTAAAAGAGAACTCTCTCAGTTCCTTTTTCGTACAGTAGTCTAACGAGACCGAAAAAGGGTTAAACTATCACTCGAAAGACGCCCTTTCTGACCTTTTAACGAGTGTGAAAGAAAGCAATATCACTCGACAATCTTTTCATATTTAGAGAGTCTGAAAAGGGTTTAAAGGAGACTCCAGGGGGGTTCCTTTTTCGTGTGATTGTATCCGTATGGGTCCGAAAAAGAGATAAAAGTTTACCCGGTTACGTTCTCATGTATTTACAAGCACGAGAAAGAACAAAGACTAAGCTCGGTATGCCCCCAGCTTGAAAGCTGTTGGCTTAGCTCCAGAATGATCATCAAAGACTGGAGACATGCCCCCCAAGCTTCAATTCATTCACCGAATTTCAGGTTGTCACCAATTTCTATGCTAGATGGAGAAAAAGGATACAGGTGGATGAAATGAAGGTTAAAAATGATTCCTAATGAAAGACTCGACTCGACATCTACGAGATCTAGCGAAAGACTCAACTTGAAGGGAGAGGTGATTGTTTCATTTTTTAATGAGCTTGACACAGGAAAAGAACTATGTTCAAGGCTCCAGGTTCGATCCCCAGATTGTTGTTTCATTTTTTAACGAGCTTGCTACAGGAAAAAAACTATGCTCAAGACCTCTGTTTCATTTTTTAATGAGCTTGCCCCAGAGAAGAGAAACTATGCTCGTGACATGCCCCTAGCATGAAAGATAGTGGCCTCTGTTTCATTTTTTAACGAGCTTTCCAGAGAGAAGAGAATCTATGCTCGTGATTGCTTCTTGATCATGGCTTCCAAGAGGATAACGCTCTGGAAGGATACCATGTCAAGGGACAAAACTCAGTCATGGCTTCCAAGAGATCTTCATCAGATGGAAGAGAATCACTCTGGAAGGAACACATGTCAAGGGTTGTGACAGGGGTAAGGAGATCAGGCTCCAATAACCCTACCGAAGAGATCACCATGTCAACTACAGGATCCAAATTGTCAGAAGTTGAGGTCATGGGAGATAACGCCACATAATTGACATGCAGCGGGGGTGATATTGTCTGCATATAAGAACCACTTAGGGAGGTAACCCAGTCAGGGCCGATGCATGAAAGTTTATCAACAGTCACAATTCTTCCATCGCGAGGGAAAGATATCACACGGAAAAGAGTGGATACAATAACTTTCATGGCATAGACATAATCCCGCCCAAGGAGTAAAGAGAAATCCAAGGGGTCTCGGACTACCATGGCATCAATAAAGACAGTTTTCCCTCCCAAAGTTACAGGAAACTGAGGAAGGATCCCTAAAGGTTGACTAGTTCCTCTGTTAAAAGCTAACAGATACTGTGTAACCGGTGCAAGCTGCGGACAACCCAAAGTGTACCAAGCAACAGAAGACAAAATACTAACGGACGCACCTTCATCTATCAATGTTTGAGGAATGTCTCGACCACGAACCTGTACTGTAATCTGGAAAGGAATGTAGGAGGGAAGACGAGGTCCAGTTAGTGCACCCCAATCAAAAAGGATGGCCTCATTACTTGGAGGGGGTTCCATAGGAGGAGGAATGCCCCCCAGCATGGTAGAGTCTGTATTGACAAGAAACACATGGGCAGTATCAGATTTACTCTCTAGAAGGAGAGTAGGATCGATCGATGATTGGATCGGATCGACCAATGGTGGACTTGGATAGACCACTTTAGCACTCTTTAGAGGAAGAGTGGGACTGACCGAGGAAGGGACTAGATCAGTCACTTTGACATTCCTCAATGGAGGAATGGGATCGATCGACGATGAAACTGAGTCGACGACTTGGGTACTCTTCAGAGGAAGAGTGGGATCGACCGATGGCGGAATCGGATCAACCACTTTGGTGTCACTCTTTTGATGAAGAGCGGGGTTGATCGATGAAGGGACTAGATCAGCTACTTGGGTTTGTGGTTCAATCAAGGAGGAAACTAGATTGACCACCTGATCAACCGGACTGACCGAGGATGGAACCAGATTGACCAGTCCATCAACTAATGACGGGTTGGGGGAAATCTTATGATAACCTTTTGGAAGTTGAAGTTTTTACAAAAGAGAAGAAGCCTCATCCATGCGAGGACAAAGGTGAGAGTAATGACTACTTTTACATAACATGCAAGGGAACTTGACAGTTTTCTTATTCTTACCAACTTGAACATCACTAGTCGATGGGGTATCATCGACATGACCGACAGAGGCCGATGACGTGGAGGACCACATTTCTAAGACCTGGGTAATACCGGAGAAATCCCTTAAAAAGTGGTCACCCTTACAAAGGCTGCAAGGGAATTTAGGTTTTGGATTGTTTCTTTTAATCTTGTTGATCTCATCAACACTCCCAGTACTATTAACAGTAACTGGTTTCTTAGAGCCAACATCTGATGTTGTTGGGGTCTTGGTCCTTTTCGGGCTCTTCTTCTTCTTCTCTTTCCGTTTCTTCTTCTTCTGATCAACCTGGCTACTTTCTTTAGAGCTTTCACTAGGTGAAGAAGGATAAATGGAAGGAGACTTGATGGGCGAAAAAGGCGAAAAGTCGACGTGAGGTTGATGTGTGGGTGGTGTATTGGCATCCAAAGTATTAGGTGCAACTGAAACATTGGGAGGATTTGGGATCACCGGAGTGGGGAACAACCAAACTGGTAATCCAATAGTGAGTCCTGGAAGACTCAGAGTGGCAACATATGGAGGACCAAGGTTTCCAAATGAAGGAAAGGTATAAGGTTCCCCAGAAGAAGGGGTTCCTCCATCGGTACTCCTAGGATTCGATGCCATTAACACTGACTCGACCTAAGGTCCACTAAGTAAAAGAAATAGAATACGCTAATAGAATCTAAGAATCACAACCAAGCAAACAGGACCTTCTTTCGATGACCGTACTAGTTGGTGATGAAATCCAACATCGCGTGATCAAGTCCAGAAGGGGCGAGGATAGGGTGGAACAGTTACAATGGCGACCTGCTTAACAGACTTACGCCTTGGTGCAAGCTTCCACGCAGTAATTGTGGATTTACCCTCCAGGGAGCCCGAGTGAGTTTGACCAATGTCTTCTCCAGGTACAGTGAGACTTCCTGTCACTGTCACCTTGTGTAAGGCCCTAAAGATTATGGCCACTAAAGTTACCAATTCGCAGTCAGCCCCTAGGCGGGAACAGTCGACAGTTCGATCCGAACGTACGGGAAGGGTATCAAGCCCGAAACCAACTAAGAAGCTTCCATGCAGTAATTGTGGATTTACCTCAAAGTGATCCCCATAATACGATCCGACCACCACAATCAGTTAAACCACGAAGGGTTAGTCCCCGTAGCTTACGCGAATGCAACCTCGTGCGTAGCCCCTGTGTGAGAGGGGGATCCTAGGCAGACTTATACGATAACTGGATTTACTCTCCCTAACTCAGGATACTAATGTTTGTTTTGACAACTTTGGAGAGTTATGCTCACAGCCTAATCAGAAGTACTACACCTATTCTACTGTTGGTGGAGGATTCTAGCAAAGAAAAAGTTCTAGATAATTTTTAATTAGCGTTGATTTTTATGGCTGTTCTTTACGCAAAGGGGTGCATGGAAGTGAAATAAATAGAATTGTGACTCAGACCCAAAGAATGCATCGATGATGATAAACAGTCATTTCCCTTTGATGAACATCTAGCTAAGGGAGAGAGAGAGTTATTTTCACTAACAAGCACAAATAAGAAATGCCCTCAAACGATTCTTTTCTCAATCAAATCCTAATGCAATGCTAAAACTTTTAAATGCCTTCTAATATGCACAATCAATCATAAAGATGTATTTTATTGTTTGCGTATGAATGATGATCAATACAACATGATGCTTATCTTTTCTAATTATCTTCTTGGTATGAATGAAAACCAAACTAGCATAATCAACAGTCACACAAACAAAACACCCTTCGTAGCAATCAAAATGAAAAGCGAAAGAAAAGAATCAATCAAAAAAAAAAAAAACTTCACACCCAAAAGCAAGAGTTGAAGAAGAATGACCTTGACTGACAACAAGATAAAGAGGTCTGTAGGCCTTTGATGACCTTCACCAGGGTTTGTACTCAGTTGATGAGGAAAGAAAAGCAATGCATGGATTTCGAATTTCACTCAACAGGGAAAAAATTAATGAAAATGGTGAAGGAGGCTACAAGATCCAATCAACAAGGTGTTTATTCTTTAGAAGACAGATGTCAAGGCCGAAAGAGAAGACAAATTGACTCACTAGATCACTCAGCAGAAGACACACAGAGGCAAACCCTGAAAAAAGCAGTTCTGGAGGGTTTTTTGGCCAAAAGAGGGCTGGCGCTCTGTTGCCATGGGAAAAGAGAGTTATAGCGCTATGTGTAAGGATATTAGGAGCGCTGACACTCTGATAACACTAGGTCAGGGGCGCCAGAGTCTAAAAGTCCCAGAAATGTCAAAAAATTTCAAAAATTGAGATCTGAGCTTGACAAATATGCTGAATGTGACAAGGTAAGGAGCCAATCAGCTCATGAAACTAATCAAACAGGGGTAAACCAGGTCTGAAACAATCAAGGGACAGAACAAGTTCAATGAGGAGAAAAATCCAAACAAAAGGTTTCGATTCGAGGCTATCTCCCCAGTGGAGTCGCCAGTTTCTGTTGTAGGAAAATCTCCCTCTGGACAGGTAGATCACCTCTAAGGCTTGACCTTAACCCTACACAGAAAAATGCTTAACGTGGACACTGACTTTATTTCAAATCTATCTAAACTAATGCATGAAAAGGGAGGATATCAGAAGTACCTTTCAATCGACGTTTGTCCCTGCACGCTCCGAGTTGCGCTCCAATCCTTTGCTCCTCGCTGAGGTCTGTGGAAAAAACAAGATACGACCACTTCCTACTCTATTGACATTATCTTGAAAACAGATCTATCACTAAATGATAAGTTCATGTAACATTAGACACAAACTAGAAAGAAACAGGCCAAGCATGTCATATTAATGAGAATAACGACAACAGTACTTACAATCGTAGATGCGAATGCGACAGCTTCGTCAAGTCCTCTTCGTCTAACCCTTGCATGAAAGATCCACAACCTGGGTAACAACTTCCTTGATCACTCTCCTTTGGTTGACTGTCAATTTCCTCCAAGATCATAATTTTCATATGTTCAATTCTTCCGCCAATCAGCTCTTTCACCACTTATGAGATCATAGGTTTGGTGTAATTCTCCATTTTGCAGTCCCACTTATGGGATCATAAGTTTGACATTATCTATTATGCCCTCCTCTTTCACCATTAGAAAGCTTTCTTATATATCCTTGGAGAGGCTTCAACCACTTGAGATATCCTTGGGGAAGTTGAGGATTTGCCTCCTTCAGTTGAGGATCTGCCCTAGGATCATGGCTAGACTAGGGATTCGAATCTAACTTCTTTCCACGAATGAAAAGATGCTTCCCCCGTTCATCTCAACAGCTTAACAACCGCCCAGAATAGGTAGTGCTCCCTCAAAAGGGCCATCAGAGCGTTGTAGCGCTCCCTAGTAAACTTTAGGGGGCGCCAGCATTCTCAAAATCTATAGCGCTCCCTCAAATGGGCCAGGAGAGCGTTATAACGATCCCTGACAGTGTATTGGGGAGCGCCAACGCTTCGAGATAGTGTAAGGGGGAGCGCTCCTCTCCAAAACTCAGTTTTTTGGGTGCTTTCAGGTGGCAAAAGGTTGTTTGACTTCAGTAGATCATTTTTCCTCCTTCAAATCAGTCACGTGAGATGTTATAAGTGTCTCCTTAGTGTCGTTATCATGACAGTATGTCTGAACATCCTTTGCGACACTAGTGACCAACTTGCAACACTTGCGAAAGTTGTGGGGAAGATGCGACACTTACGAAAATTGAGAGGGATAATGCGACACTTATCCAGCTGAGCAATTTTGACGTGTAACAGAATGCCCCCCAAAGTATGAAGTTAGAATATGCCAACTGATAACTGAAATACTTTGTAGATGCTCAAGCAAGGGTATAGACTCGGAGAACGTGACGGAAGCTACACACAAACACCTAACAAATATCATGACAAATTTCAAAACCCAAGGCAGGCATACCTATGCTCGGGTGATCAAGACTTAGTAGGATATGGCCGCCATAAAATACACTGCGGATCCATAATTGTATTGATAAAAAGGTATAGCCACCAAAGATACAATGTGGATCTATACTCTGATGTATCAGACTGATCGTAGCCATGAAGAATACACAGTGGATCTACGAGATGACAAGACATAGCCATGACCAATACAAAGTGGATATATGTGACAGTATATGTGTTCTTGTCCAATAAAAACTCCTTCGCAGCCTGGGCAAAGTATATGTCAAAGTGATGACTCAACCCAGGGTCTTCTTACCAATCCCCGTGTGGTACGATCCTAACCATGTGAATAGATGTCTTGGTGTCGAACATGGCAGAAACCACTTGATTACCGGTCAATGAGGTAAACCGTTAACGAGTGCGAGGGAGATCACCATTAATGTCAATGATTCCAAAGGTACGCTAGTACATTCCACCGAATGTGAATAGATGAGATGAAGTTGAACATCCGTGGAATCATTTGATCAGGAGTCAATGATGTAAACCCACTGTCAAATGTGAGGAGGCCTGCCATTGAGGCATGCAGGTCCCAAAGTACTAATTAGTTTCTAAGTCTAATTCCTGGATAATGTGTTGAAGTCGACAAGAACAGACTCGTCGAAGGAGGGCCTTGATGTATCCCCCATCAACGACGCGAAACATGTATAAATATGTAATTGGTAGATCAAAATAACATGGACTGACACGGGTTTTTGAGACGAGATATTTGGGATGGTTGACTCTCGAGGTGGATACTTCCCTTGAACACTGAGGCACAACAACAAAACATGACACAGACCAAAGCTGCGCAATGGATACTGTGACTTGCGTCGGGTGATCCACAGGAGTGAAAGGAAACTCGGAGGATTGGCTCCACAGGAGTGAAAGGAAACTCGGAGGATTGGCTCAGTGCAGAGTTTCAGCGGGCTATGATATATGCAAAGTGACAAAGTTTCATGTTCAAGGGAAACTCTAAGAAGTGCTAGATGATGTTCTCAAGAGACTACTTGGCTTGCTCCTTTCAATTTTTCCCCCATCCAGATAGTTGAGTACCTCTTTTTGATTTAACGAGCTCGAGGAGGATAACACGTGCTCGATATAACTCACCTTCGGTATGTTCCTCTTCCTTTGTTTAATGAACCGGAAGAAGTAAGGGATCGATCCCGTATGGGCCTGTCGATGTGTGCTTTAACGAGTCCAAAGACAGAAAACTCGAAGGTTTTTCTGGATTATAGAGTTTGGAAAAACACTTAAAAGAGAACTCTCTCAGTTCCTTTTTCGTACAGTAGTCTAACGAGACCGAAAAAGGGTTAAACTATCACTCGAAAGACGCCCTTTATGACCTTTTAACGAGTGTGAAAGAAAGCAAGATCACTCGACAATATTTTCATATTTAGAGAGTCTGAAAAGAGTTTAAAGGAGACTCCAGGGGGGTTCCTTTTTCGTGTAATTGTATCCGTACGGGTCCGAAAAAGAGATAAAATTTTACCCGGTTACGTTCTCATGTATTTATGAGCACGAGAAAGAACAAATACTAAGCTCGGTATGCCCCCAGCTTGAAATCTGGTGGATTAGCTCCAGAATGATCATCAAAGACTGGAGACATGCCCCCCAAGCTTCAATTCATTCACCGACTTTCAGGTTGTCACCAATTTCTGTGCTAGATGGAGAAAAAGGATACAGGTGGATGAAATGAAGGTTAAAGATGAGTCCTAACGAAAGACTTGACTCGACATCTACGAGATCTAGCGAAAGACTCAACTTGAAGGGAGAGGTGATTATTTCATTTTTAATGAGCTTGACACATGAAAAGAACTATGCTCAAGGCTCCAGGTTCGATCCCCAGATTGTTGTTTCATTTTTTAACGAGTTTGCTATAGGAAAAAAACTATGCTCAATACCTCTGTTTCATTTTTTAATGAGCTTGCCCCAGAGAAGAGAAACTATGCTCATGACATGCCCCTAGCATGAAAGCTAGTGGCCTTTGTTTCATTTTTTAACGATCTTGCCACAGAGAAGAGAAGCTATGCTCGTGATTGCTTCTTGATCATGGCTTCCAAGAGGATAACTCTCTGGAAGGATACCATGTCAAGGGACAAAACTCGGTCATGGATTCCAAGAGATCTTCATTAGATGGAAGAGAATCACTCTGGAAGGAACACATGTCGAGGTTTGTGACAGGGGTAAGGAGAACAGGCTACAATAACCCTACCGAAGAGATCACCATGTCAACTACTGGATCCAAATCATCAGAAGTTGAGGTCATGGGAGACAACGCCACATAATTGACATGCGGCGGGGGTGAAACTGTCTGCATATAAGAACCACTTAGGGAGGTAACCCAGTCAGGGCTGATGCATGAAAGTTGATCAACAGTCACAATTCTTCCATCGTGAGGGAAAGATATCACACGGAAAAGAGTGGATATAATAGCTTTCATGGCATAGACATAATCCCGCCCAAGGAGTAAAGAGAAATCCAAGGGGTCTCGGACTACCATGACATCAATAAAGACAGTTTTCCCTCCCAAAGTTACAGGAAACTGAGGAAGGATCCCTAAAGGTTGACTAGTTCCTCTGTTAAAAGCTAACAGATACTGTGTAACCGGTGGAAGCTATGGACAACCCAAAGCATACCAAGCAACAGAAGACAAAATACTAACGGACGCACCTTCATCTATCAACGTTTGAGGAATGTCCCGACCACGAACCTGTACTGTAATCTAGAAAGGAATGTGGGAGGGAAGACGAGGTCCAGTTAGCGCACCCCAATCAAAAAGGATGGCCTCATTACTTGGAGGGGGTTCCATAGGAGGAGGAATGCCCCCCAGCATGGTAGAGTCTGTATTGATAAGA
>ML788803.1:62959-104743 GCA_009831015.1 Picea engelmannii
TTGCTTATATAGCCTTGGAGAGGCTTCAACCACTTGAGATATCCTTGGGGAAGTTGAGGATTTGCCTCCTTCAGTTGAGGATCTGCCCTAGGATCATGGCTAGACTAGGGATTCGAATCCAACTGCTTTCCACAAATGAAAATATGCTTCCCCCATTCATCTCAACAGCTTAACAACCGCCCAGAATAGGTAGTGCTCCCTCAAAAGGTCCATCAGAGCGTTGTAGCGCTCCCTAGTAAGCTTTAGGGGGTGCCAACGCTCTCAAAATCTATTGCGCTCCCTAGTAATCTTTAGGGGGCGCCAACGCTCTCAAAATCTATAGCGCTCCCTCAAAAGGGCCAGGGGAGTGTTATAACGCTCCCTGACAGTGTATTGGGGAGCGCCGACGCTCCGAGATAGTGTAAGGGGGAGCGCTCCTCTCCAAAACTCAGTTTTTTGGGTGCTTTCAGGTGGCAAAAGGTTGTTTGACTTCAGTAGATCAGTTCTCCTCCTTCAAATCAGTCACATGAGATGTTATAAGTGTCTCCTTAGTGTCGTTATCATGACAGTATGTCTGAACATCCTTTGCGACACTAGTGACCAACTTGCGACACTTGCGAAAGTTGTGGGGAAGATGCGACACTTACGACAATTGAGAGGGATAATGTGACACTTATCCAGCTGAGCAATTTTGAAGTGTATCAATAAGGTCTTTATTGTATCTCCCTTATTCCATTGGAAAACCACACATTCAACCACAAAATTTTGAACATATGTTTTAAGACCCTCCTAGAAAAAGTCTTTCTTGATCTCGTGATAAGTTTTTAAGAACCCTAAATTTACACCTATAGGAGAAGTGTGCAATTCCAAAAGGACGTTCTATTTGAGTTGGGAATTCTTACATAAATATAATTGATATTGATACCATAGTAAATCATTCTTCCACACAATTTTATCTAATGTACTTGAGTCTTCAAGTAGTTGTTGAATGATCTTGCTTCCATTCTATCCTTTCTTCTTCCACCCAATCAAATCGTGGAATGGACATAACAAAAAATAACCCCTCTACATATCCTTCTTCATTTGAAAGTGAATTTGTCACCATATTTTTTTTTCCTTTTTTGTGGATAATTTAAAATTCATAAGCTAGGATCTTTGTAACCCATTTTTCACTCTTCTGAAGATAATTGTTGTTCCAAGAAGTACTTCAAACTATCACAATCTATTTTTACCTTGAAGTGACTTCCTATTATATGAGGGTGTCATTTCTTAAATGCATGTAATATGACCAACATTTACTTTTCACAAATGGGTTTGAGTAGGTTCTTTCCTTTAATATAACTACTTTCAAAGGCAAGGGACCTTCCTTATTGCATTAAAATTGTACCAATGCCATGTCCTAAGGGATCACATTCCACAATAAAGGTTTTTGTGAAGTCAATCATGACCAAGATAGGATTTGTACACATATCCTCAATCTTTTCAAAATATTTGGTTTCTTCTTGAGTCCAAGAAAAATCCTCCTTTTTTAACAACGATGTTAGAGTTGATGTTATTCGACCACAATTATTGACAAACGTGCAGTAATATCTTATCAATCATAAGAATCCTCTAATATTCATCAATGTTTTTGGAATTGTTCATTCCCTCATAGCTTTAATTTTGTTAAGAACTATGACCCTTATAAGGTGTTGCAAAAGAATGGTACTATGGCATACAAATTGTAGTTTCCTGCATCTTCGCGAGTACACCTAATTTTCCATGTTTCATTCTTAAATAAGGTTATAGGTGACAAGATCCCAGTTCAAAATATATTGCCAGAACTTGACAAGGAACGAAAAATCATATTGGAGCCTGAAGCTATCACTGACACAAGATTTTTCCAGCTGAGGAATAGATCAATTTCAGAGTATCTCATTAAGTGGAAGAAACTACTTGCTAAAGATTCCACGTGGGAAGACAAGTCTTTTATATAGAAGCATCCAGAACTACTCAAGCGTTGAGGAAAATACTTGTCTGAAGGGGAGGGGCATGTTAAGACCTAAATTGTGGCACATTACCCATTAATTGGGGCATATTACATTAGTATTGTTATTTTATTTATGTCGTCTTGGGTCCATTAGTTGTAATTGTACCTCTTAGTCTCCTATATATACCAAGGAGACATTTTCATTTGGAATCACCTTGTATTTGTGAATTCATGTAATGTATAAGGAGGTTTCCCCCTCTAAGAGGACTATTATCTAAATTTCTCTCTTTGGCAAGGCCTGGAGTACTTATTTTGAGGTTTTTATGCTATTTTGATATTTGGTTCTTAACAATATTTAGATATCTAGACACCCGATTTAGGATTTGAATACTTACATCTACCATACAATCATTCTATTAAGGATATTAGAAGAAGGTAGACACTTTAATGGACCATAAAATAACAACTTAATGATGTCCAAATATACTCCAGTGTGAGGTTGGTTGGCATGCACATTGAGAATTTAGGTATTGAATGTGTAATCTAGATTGATAATATATAGGGACATGTGATGGATGTTGGGTATGAGTTATATTCTTTGCATGAATAGAAGTAGTGTCTACATTGCGTTGGGAATGTAGGGGGGTAAGAGGGGGGTGGGATCCCCCTTGCATAGGGGTTAGGGGGAAGCGCCCCCAGATTTGTTTTTTTACTGATTTTCGTGTCTGTTTTTGGGCAGTTTTTCGGCACATGATATTTTGCTGATGGTTTTCTATTTCTTGTTAATAAATTATGGTTTTTGAATAATCTGGGTTATTGGATTGGGGTTTTGGATGCTACGAGATCCTATGTGTATATTGTATTGTAAACAATGATGAAGATATGAATATAGAAGATGTTGGTTTTCCCGGTTTGGGTTTCCAGGGGAAAAATCTATGTGTAATGTGTGCATTTTCCATTGTATTTTTTCTGTTATTTTATTGAAAATATGTTTGCAGTAAATAATTGTACAAGGTTAAAATCTACAATGGATGTGGATTATATTAGCGAAAAAATATCATGTTCAACTCCTTTCTGTGAATATGCCTTAATGGATCTAGTATAAATTTTTGGATTGTGGTGTCCACCTAGAGATTGAAGGAGTTGCATGATGACTGAACCCTAAATATTTTGACCTTATCCATAAATCCCTTGATCCGAAATGGATCATGATATAATGTGTCATCTATTTTGGTACCTTTTGGGTAGAAATATTGGAGCTAATGGTTTGTAGGGCTTGTAACATACCCAATACCATCTATGCATTTTGAGGATATGGGGTACTCTTTTATACACCCAAATTAACACTATTTTTCTTCTCTATTACTATATCTCATTGTTATAATATTAACTAAATACCATATGCAAGCATGACAATACATATTTATGAAACATAACGAAACCATTGAATTATCCATGCGACCATTATTTATAAATGCATGATAATACAGGCTATCAAAACTAAACAAACTGGAAATTAATTCAATTCATGACATAAACCATAATAATTCAACATTAATTTAACAAAATTCACAAGTACATTCAGGAACACTTATATATCTGGAAATCTTCCACCAATTGGTTGTAGAAGAAGGATGTTTCACCCAACCATAAGATTCTTGTTGCACCAGTTCTCTCTGGAACAGAGGCCACCCTCAAGATGATGTTATGAATCTACAAGGGTGAACTCTTCTTATGGATACCTCTAAATCTCTTCTCATGGCCCAATTCCTAGGTTTAGAGTGAATATTTATTCCTACAATGATCCCAATCCCCCGTCCTCTTTCCCCATCAACCTGAACAATCCAAGGAATGGGATCCCTTTCTCTACTCAATAGCCCCTCAAGTTATCCCACTTCCATTTAGGGTTTTAGAACAGGATGGAAAAGTGATCCATAATTGAGGGATTTATATCCCACTTGCTTCACCATGGATTCTTTGTGGAATTTTTTATTTTTATTTTTTCTAAACTCTATCTCAATTCTATCTGTGATTTTTGTGTAGAATTGTTTGTCTTTGTTATCTTCCATGCACACTGACCTTTCTTCTTCTCCTGATGAGGAAGGTATTCAATCAATGTATCCTGAACACATCTAATCGTTGGAAATGGAAGGTTGAAAATTAAATATCTTCCTAGAAAAAATTGAGCAACTCATTTAAACAATGGTTCCATATGGCATTGGTATTTTCTTTATCATGATTAGAATTTTATTATAGGAAATTTTTTAGCATGAGTATCGAATTGCATTCGGAATTTGGGTTGGTTTATGGTTTTTAAGCCCTAGAAAAAGCCCTATGTTATGTCTAAAACCCCTTATTAAGCCCTAGATATTGAATTATTACATTTCTAGTGTTATATGTGTAGGTCAACTAGAACCCTTCATTGCACCCTTTCATCATAATTGTATATATATATATATATATATATATATATATATATATATATATATATATATATATATAGATATAAAGGAGATATAATATTAGGATAATATTATCTCATATGATATTGTATTCTGAATTGGATATATTGTAAAAGGAGGTTTTCCCCTCGAAGTGGATTGTAATTCATTGAATTTTTATCACTTTTAAGGCATTGGATCATAACATTTGGTTTCAGATCCTTGATCCTAGGGTTTTTCTTCCTCAAGAAATTCATCTTGGAATTTTAACTATAACTGTTTTTATGGGCCACTTCAAAAAGTGAAACTTGGAGGATGTTTAGAAGACATATCAAGGTATCTTTGGTATGAATTTAAGATTTTGTGCCATTGCAATTTCAAAGATACACCTCGTGGAAGATATAGTTTTTTACTAGTCCTATAACTAGTCTCAAACAATCATTCCGGGTAAAACAAACATATCTTCTTCATATAGGATTTGAATTCTGTGAGACTAGTTTCATTGGAAAGAGATTAGTCTATAGTATTTATGGTACAATTTTCAGAATTATATATCAAACATTAGGTGTGTGGAGTTATGTACAAGTTCACTCTCCCAGAAAGGCCAACAATCAACAAGATTTGGTAAAGTTACCCATCCAATCTCCCCAAGTTCCCAAAATTTCCCATATTGTGCTTCTAAGCCTCTTGTAAATAAAACCCAAGTATAATGATAAAAATGGGGCTGCCTTTTTACTATCCATTGGTACCATTGATATGGTTTTATCTCAAAGTTCAAAGTTTCTATGTGAATCCTTTTATTATCATCCATAACATCATGTAGTTAAAAATATTGCTCAATTTGGTTCACCCAGGTAAAGACCTTTGTTCCATCAAACTTCTTTAATTCAATCTTGGTAATGTTGAATGTAGGACCCCCACTGTAGTTAACTCCACTATTAGAGTTAAATCCACTAGAAATGTTCTTATTATCGCTAGGATGTTCAACCTGAATACTACCCTTATTTTCATGTGATCCTTGTATTTTGATATCTCCTTTAGGGGGTCTATCATATGGATCCTAGGAGATCATGGAAGACAAGGAATTTTTCAATTCCTTCATAGATTTGTGTATTTCTATTTTATTTTCATCCATCTTCTTATCCATTTCTTGAATTTGTCTTTGTGAGTTTACAAACTCATCCTTTATTATTTACCCAACACACAATTCATTAAGTTGTTCCTCCAATTTGGATAGCATGTTATGAATGTCCTCATTTTCTTCTTGAGTTATAGATGAGACTTCAAGAGGTTTAATTGGTGTTGACATCTTATTTGGACCCATGTATAATACAAATAATAATACTCCTCTTTTTCCTCTTTATCATTTTAGCACTATGTAAATTTCTTGGCTGAGGAAGAAAATCACAAAGGTAACCATAAAACCACTTTAGAATTGAAACTAGCCCTTTCAGTTCAGAGAGGGGTCTCTCTTGTCACTTGGTCTCTGAAAGATAGGTTTTATTTTGATGATCAGTGGCTAGATATTTGTTTAAAGGAAAAAAATTATAAATTGTGATGGCAAGAAGGAAATGAATTTGTTGGGAAATTGAGTCAACTTTGAAGCAAATGGAACTAATTGTGACTGGTAGGTAGAGCTATCAAGGAAGCAAAGGCTAGGTATGTGATAATCTTTCATTTTTTAAATTTGTTTTTATAGGTTAGAATAAGGAGGAAAAAAATAACAACACTCAGAGCACCAGTTAAGATGAATTCTGATTGAGTTAAGAAGAAATGACAATACTTAAATCACTTGAATCTAAAGCATCATTTTCAGATGAATTTCAGACCATTTGTTTTCCAATTTAAGCATATAAGAATTTGCAGATGAAAGAGAAATAAAAAAATAATTATATACATTAAAGAGGACATGGAATTCAGATCACCACCAAAAGAATCTCTGGTATGAAAGTTCCAGACTTCTGCACTAATATTTCATTTAACTTCAAGAAATTTACACAATGTTCAAGACAAATTGTCCTTTGTTCTTCTGCCAACCCCTTTTACATTCAAAATGATCAAATATATAAGCCAAATACATCCCTAGGCTAGATAAGTCTGACTTCACTACTATCCTTTAATTTTGGATCTAATCACATCAAAGAATGAACAAACTCTAAACTACTTGCTAAAAATAGAAGTTTGTCTTGACCATACTTAATGCATAACAATATTCTTGAAAATAAATATTCTCTAGTATATTTTCGACTTTGAAGCTGATGTGAGTCATTTGGGACAGCTGGAGATGAATCTGAGACTGATTTGAACACTGAAAAATCTCCTTGACACATTTTTGTAGCGATATGCTACAGCTCGTTGTGTAACTACAACCTACAATAGTTGCATAGTGAGTTTACACAACGTGCTTGTCTTCTTCAATAAACTTCGTTTAGATGGTGGTTGCAGCATTGTTGGAGGTTGAAAATGACTGTTGTATCATCCATCAAGCATTACCCATTTTCATTTAACCCTTTGTTTACTTACAACACTTGTGTAGTGTGATATCGTTATGCAAGTTCTGTACAATGTTATTTTCCAGACAAAAACTCAAAACAGTTTATGGTTTTTATCAAAAAGAAAAACTGTGAAAAACTGAAATCTATATCTCAATCACCTCTGCGAGTAGGTCTAATTTTCCCCTGGCTTCATTATCAACCTTTATCCTTATCTTTAGAGACCTATTTTATTTTCTCAATGACATATTCTGTCTTTTCAGGTTTATCACTTGCCTAAACAAAAGTGCATTTGTTCTCAACTTTGACTAGGAATTTGAGAGAGTTGCACATTCAATTTTTTATGGCTGGTCTGCACTCCTGAAAGTGTATCTCAAAATTTAGTTATGATATTTTGTTCTCTTCCTTGAGATGGATAATTAGGTATTTATCTTCCCTTAATTGTTTAGTGAGCCACTTGATAGTTTTCTCACCCTCTCCAGGTGAAGTGTGAATATTTTCAATTGATACAGGCTGGCCCTATGCATGTTTTTCCTCTACAAGCTTGTATTATGAACTTATCTTTTTTGCTGAGGATATTTTTAAATAGACTTTAGGCTTAGTAAACTCCATTGTTTTAGGACTTTTCCTGATTTCTTTCCCTTAAAAACTTCCAGTACCTTTGAAATTGTTTCCTTATTTGAACCTATTTCTTCTTGTGGTGTTTGAATGTTAGAAACCCTTTCAACCAATTTCCTCTTCATCTCCTTATTTTCATGATAGGATTGAGCTGTGAAATGTTGAACTTATTTAAGATGATATTTTAAGTCTCTGATTATTTTGTATTTATCTCCTGAATGCACTTGATCTTTATCCATTTCTTGATCTGAGTGTTCAACAGATTGCGTATGCAGTTCAGGTACAAGTAGTCTTTTGGCAAATTACCTTGTGATTGGACTATTCAATTTTGGTGTTTCATCCACCTCATCAGGAAAGTGTAGCTTTATACCCTTCTTCTTAGCTTGTTGGCTTGGTGAATAATCTTCAATTTCCTTTCCTTTTCCTATGCCTTGTTCTGCAGATCTTTTCTCTTTCCCACTTGAATCTTTAGAATCCACTTTCTCAACAGATGAGGGGGTGTCTCCTTTGGGGTCTAAAGGAATGTTTGTTGAAGCTAAGAAAGAGTCCATGTCTCTGTTCAATTTCCTAAGTTCTTCCACCACTAGTAACTTTACCAGAGAGAAATGAAATAAACTGGTCTTAAGATGATCATCCCTAGCCTGTACTATGTCTGACATTTTACCTAAGCTTATGTATAGGTAAAAAGGTAAAATTAAAATATTATTTCCTATGAAATGCATTAAAAGTCTTATATGATATTGGTACACTTTGTCAAACCTTCCCTCACAAGTGAAATATTGTTGAACCACTCTTAACAACTTTTCATAATGCTCCAATATGCGTTCTCTTGGAATAGTAGCACCAAACTTCTACTTTTTATACTTGGGTTTCAAGAAATCAATGTAGAAAACTAGATCAAGAGGCATACCTTTAAACCATTTCTCCCCCTAAAATGGAATCTCAGTTGCAGTAGCTACTGTCTCCTCTGATACCTGGAAAGTAATATCGACGATATTCGTCTGGACACCATTGAAGTTGAGGGAAAATTCCTTTGTTAATTGCACATTGTATCCTTGAATATTTTTGAAAAATCTCATGCACCCAACTTGTTCAAAGGAAACCCTAAATTTTGGATCAGAATTTACCAATTTCAAGCTCTGTGGTTCACATCTCAACACACTGCCTCCTTTATTGTATTTATTTTTCTCTTGAGTTTCCATGTTGCAGATGTAAGATAAAACACTGAGACTAGTAAGGACACAGAGTTTCAATGGCTAAAGATCTGACATGGAACTTTACAAAGAGAAAAACAAGATTAGGGTTTATTCAATTGTATCAATGGACTCATCAATATGATAAAAGAGTCTCTATATCTCATGAATCTAGGTGCATGATACTTGTTAGACACAAAACACAATCCTTCAATCTTTGCGCAGAGGAATTTTGGGAAACAAAGGATGTGGAGCATGCAATTGTTGTGTGAAATTTGTGTAGCGGGCATACAAAGCTTGCGTAGTGAGCTAGACTGGGTTTGCGTAGCAGGTGGGGTAGGTTGAATTTGCTAAAGGAAAGGGGTCTAATCAATGGTCGAGGGTCCTTTGCAATGAAAAATGGGTGGGGAAAGACATGCATATTTCTAGCAAAAAAAGATTTGAAATGTGATTGGACCATTTAGGATGACATGACAGTTTGGGTAGCGCCAAGCAATTTGCGCAGTGAGTTTGCACATCGTGTGCAATTTTTGCAGGCCAAGTATGAAAATCATTTTGAAAGATAATAAATATGAAATTATGACCTTTGATGACTCTCTATCTTTCATAATGTGTCATTATATTCCATGACATCCCTTGCAAAAATATTTCACCTAGACTTTATGACTTTACTCTTTTTGACATACCACTTTAGACTTTATAGCAACAATTTTAGACCAATGACTCAAAGACCTTGAAAAAATTTCATGAAAGAAAAGTCTTTTAAAAAATAAACACTCAATGACTCAATTTTGGAATGCATTGGTCTTCCCAAGACCAAAGCATGAATTTGAAAACTCTTGACAAACCTATAACCTTACCTTGAAAATAATGACACTAACATTTGGCTCCAATGGGGATGATATCCTTCCTGTGAGGAAAAAAAGAACAATAGACTATGTGCCTAAACATTGGGATTTATTTACTTTATATCTTAACTCGAAAAGACTCCAAACAGGAAAAAATGAACTAACAACTTTTTATAAAATTGACATACACTAGAAAAATTCAACGGAACCTTAGGGCCTTCACCTCAGGCTTCAATTTCTGCTGAATGATTACCTCAACTGATCTATCTGAAAAATGTTTATTTACAATGAGATGAAAGATCAAAATTCTTTAAGTAAAGTAGTGCTTGAGAAACCTTCCATTCACAGGCCCTCCACCAATGATATCTCCATTGATTTCTTATAGCAGATAAACATTGCTTCCATGATAAGCTACAATTCTAAATGGTCCCAGCCAGAGGTGATCAAACTTTGCATGCTTTCCTTTATCTTCATTTCTTGCATCACATTTCAGTACTAAGTCATCAACCTTAAAATCATCAACCTTTATTCGCTTATCAAACACCTTTTTTATGTTATCCTGATGCAATTATGTGTTGTTGTATACTTGTTCTCTCATTTGTTGTACATGAATCAATTGATTAATCCTTCTTTGAATATCATTTGGTTCAAATTCTTGTTCTTGTAGCAGTTTTATAACTGGTAGCCCCAATGAGGTAGGGAAAACTGCATCTGTGCCATATACTATCTGGAAAGGTGATGTAGCAATAGAACTCTTTGTAGTAATCCTATCAACCCATAATGCATATATGAGTTTATTGTGGCAATCCTTTTTGTTTTCCTATAGAATTTTTTTGATAATTCTTGTTAGACTCTTATTGGATGACTCGACTAATCCATTACCCTGTGGGTAATAGGCTGGGGAATGACCACGGGTTATGTTGTAATCATTGCAAAACTTTTCCATCCTATTAGACTTGAATGTTGCTGCATTATCAATTATTATTTTCACTGGGCAACAAAACCTAGACATAATGTTACTTTCCAAAAATTGGATAATGACATCATCAATAAATTGCCTTGTTGGTATTGCTTCAATCCATTTAGTGAAATAGTATGTAGCTGTCAATATCCATTTATGTTGAGCCGAAGATGATGGATGAATATCTCCTATAAAATCAAGGCCCCATTTGCTAAACTATGCTTCAACAGAAATTGGTTTTAAAGGTAAGGAAACAATTTCCTTTTTCCATAAAAAATATGACATTCATGATAGATTGACACCTCCTTGTATACATCAGAGAAAATTCTAGGACAATAAAACCCTGCTCTTAGTATATTATGCACTATGGTTTTCCAATAATGGTGCCCTCCACAGTAACCCTTATGTAATTCTTTGATATCTTGTTTTACCTCATCTTCCAATAAGAAACATAGAAAAATCTCCCCTGGATCCTTCCAATACAAAGAACCATCAAGAATACAAAATTTGGATGCTTTTAATTTCAAGAAACTAGATTTTGTTTTGCTTAGTTCAGGAGGAGCTTGCAAATTTATCAACACGTATATAATGTCAACATACCATGAAGATTCAAGAAACTTCTGGGATACCTGTGGCACTATTTCTTTTTTTGAATTTTATGATAGATCTGCAATGAAATTTATCCCCAAAACATCATAATTTGATTTTGTCATTATTTTGGAAATCCCTTGGCCTTTGATCATCTTTGTAGGCTTTATCTCCAGATTGTATTCTAAAAAAAATGTTATCCATTTGAATCTTCTTCCTTCAGGATCAGACTGGGTCAGGATATCTTTCACAACATTACTGGGCACAAAAGCAACAACATGAGAATGTAAAATGTAAATTCTAAATTCTTTTAGGGCCTTTACCTGTGCATATGCTTGCTTCTCCATGAGTTCATACTTCAATGGGGAATCTCTTAAGGTTATTATGTAATAGGCTATGGGCCTTTCAAAATGTTGTTCATTCTTCTGCAACAAAACCCCAACAATAGTGTGTTCTGATGCAAAAGAGAATAAGATGAAATCCTTCGCATATTATGGACTGGCTAATACTGGTGCGTTATTCAATGCTACCTTTATATCCTCAAAGGATTTCCTAGCTTTTGGAGTCCACTTTATCTCACTTCCTTTCCTCAACATGATCGTAATGAATTTTATGATTTATGCCAGATTGGGGATAAACCTCAGAAATTTTACCCTTCCAATAAAATATTATACCTCTTTTTTGCTCCACGAAGTATCAATTTTCAGAATGGAAGCTACCCTACTGGGATCTATATTTTTTCCTTCTTTCGAGATGATATGACCAAGTAGATTTCCCTCTTGCATTCCAAATTTATATTTTTTGGGATTTAATGAAATGCCAAATCTCCTACACTTCTGAAAAACCCTTTTTAGTTTTTTTAAATGATCATCACCAAAATTTGAAAAAATAGTAATATCATCTAAATAAATGACAATGAACTTATCATTTTCATCAGCAAAATCTGTATCCATAGATCTTTAGAATGTTTCCCCTGCATTCATAAGCCCAAAAGGAATTTTGGCATACAAGAATGTACCCCAGGGTGTTTTGAAGGTTGTCTTCTCTTTATCATCAAGATGCACCATGATTTGGTTGTATCTAGAAAAGTCATCTAGCATTAACATTTCCTATGACCCAACTACTTTCTGCAAAATATAGTCCATCTTGGGAAGAGGATGGTTATCTTTGAGGTAAAGCCTGTTCAGATTTAGAAAATATACACACAACCTTATTTCACCACTTTTCTTTCTAACAAGAACTAAGTTGGCCAACCATTTAGAGAATCTCAAAGATACTATAATCTTTGCATCAAACAATTTTCTTACCTCTTTCTCAATTAATGGCAACAGTAAAGGATTAATCCTTCTCAATTTTTGTTTAAATGGTTTTTGATTGTGTCTTATTGGAATAACATGTTGAATAATATTTGTGTCATAAACCTTCAAATATTCATATCTCCAAGCAAAAACATCTGGAAAATCCTTCATTAAGATGATATATTTCTCCTTGATTTATGGGCCAAGTGTCTTGGACAGTTTGATTATTTTAGGATTTTCTTGAGTCCCAATGTTACAATCATCTATTTCTTCATCATTTGGAGTGACTTTGGGGTTCCTTGCCATATCATTATTGTCAAATATCTTTTCCAATGGAACCAAACCCTTAGGGATGACATTATTTTTTAGTTGAACAATGTCTCTACCAACAATATGATTTAGGAAAAAATCTTCATTTGGAAATATACCTGCATCTTCTTCCTGATCAAAAATATTTTCCTCATCAATATTTGTGTTGGCAAACTCATCAGTCATTTGGAGAAATCTTACCACTTGTTTATCATCCTCAAAAATATTCCAATTATTGATATTATCAGGTTCTATTGGTCTATGCTTGAATTCAATCTCATATTTTCTATTAGGAAAGATAGGAATCTTGAAAATAGAAGATGAAGTGGTTAATGCATCAACAATAAAAAAATTTCCTCTTGGAATCACTGAAATATTGTATTCTGTGAAATTTTCAAGTACATCAAGAACTATATTTATGTATGCCCTCATCCTAGGATTTTTAGATTGATAGATTCCCTTAACCTGATTAATCACAAGCTAGAAATATCCATGTACATATATTCTTTTTTCCCCCAAATCTTTCAATGTGTTCAAACCCAAAATCAATGCCTCATACTCAGCCATATTATTTGTACAGTCAAAAGAAAATTTATAAGAGAAATATTTGAACTTGATTTAGGAGGGATTATCCAAACACCTGCTCCAACTCCTTCTTTACTAGGAGCTCCATCAAAATTCATATTCCACATTTCTTCATCCTCATTATTTTTCTAATCTGAATTTTTCCCTACTTGTTGATCTTCCTTATCTTTCACAGGGAGTTCAAGAATCTTTGGATATACTTCTTCAAAGCACAGATCATTATAAAAAATTGAAGAACCAACCTCAATGTCAATAGAATAAATAGGATGATTATTGGGTTTTCTCTTGCTACTCACCATGTACTTCAACAATACTCCCATGTATAGTCTCCTTTCCTGACCAAAAACTGGTATAGTTGCATAAGACATATCCATATGTAGATTACCCTTCAATTTTACAGCCCATGACCTTGACAACAACATGCCAAACTTTGGAGGGATGTCAATATATAATACATCCATGACCAAATTCTTTGATGGGATTTGAGATAAAGACACCACTAGGTCTTTGATTAAGCCTAAACACTTTACCTTCATTGAATCAAAAGAGAAAAAGTCTTTATAAGGTCTAGTGATGTCCAAACCTAGTTCATCCATGATTACCTTTGGAATCAAATTATGAGACGCTCTTGAATCTAGCATTGCATTGTGTTATCACATATAGTTGTCAAGGGAAACAAGTTGTCCAAGTTTGTGGTCTGCACAGGAAGCGTCCAAGCGCAACATTCAAAAGAAGTCCATTTCGGGATGAAATATAGTAAATCAGACAGGTTCATGTTTCAACGACATAGATCCCATATACAGTTCAGATTAGCGGCTCTTATATAGTCGAAGTTTAAAAGTCACGCAAGGATTATCAACTAGCCAAGTGTCCTGAAGTCTCGAAGTAAATCTGAGCCATTGAAGGTTGAGGACACGTGTCGTAAGATCTCACACTTCGATAATTCGGCACTTCAGAGAATTGCATGTTCAAGAAGAAGAAAAAGGCCTGAAGCCCAAACTCTCGAAGTGAATCTTGGTCGTCCAAATCAAGAGTCCACACATCACCAGATATCTAACTTCAGGAATTTGACACTTCAGATAATTGCGCGAGCAAGCAGGAGAAATCTCTCAAATCCCTAACTCCCAAAGTAGTCGTGGACCATTGATCTAAAATAAACAGGAGACATTGATATTTGTAGCAGTATCACCTGAAGGCTCAAACTCCCGAAGTAATGGTCGGATGACACGTCACTGCAGGCCCAACCACTCCGCGGGTGTTTTTCAACTCAACACTTTGTGCTCATCTGTTAGAGACACGTGGAATCCATATAACACTGACACATGGCACTCATTTCAATCATTTTTGGGCATTTCTTCAATCTATTTTTGAGTGACACATGTCACCCCTCTGTCCACGATATGTCAGCATAGTGACGTCAGTTTTCCACATCAACTGTGGGAGATCATCCTCTGGGAAGTTCTCTTGTTCAAGCGCCAATATTAGCACCATATCCATGCACGGTTTTAATGGATCCTATAATTGGTGGGAAGATAAAATTTAGTGGTATCGCTAAATTTAGCAGGCACGCCTAGATTGCAGATCGCAACTAGATCAATGACCATGTTTCATTGCAGGGATGCAACATGCTCAAACGATAAAATTCTTGAGTGGTCCCGCAATTGAAACCATGGTATAGTGAAAGAGCTACATGGTGGAAGATGGTGAATTGTGGGCTCAAAAGAGGTGTGGATCCAAACCTCCTTTGATGGCCCCGCAATCACATGCTTATATAACGTCAAATCCGACAACAACATGTGTCCACCCCCTAGGTGTTAAGTCGCGCTCCGATCCGGAGGAGGATTTAGTTAATGGAAAGGGACTGGTAGCTAAAACCTTAGCTCGACCCATAAATATAAGGCGTGGAAGCTATGGTTGAGGAGATAGAGATGTCATCCCAAGGTACCACAATCGACGGTTTCTTCTTGTAGACCCATATTGGTCCGAGCTTGCGTCTGACAGGAGAAAACAAACATAGTCTGACAGAAGGATGCGCAGACAAAAGATTTGAATGAGATGGCCAGGTCACACTCCTAGAAGTTGTGGACTGATCTAATTATAAATAGATCAACTTAAGATTTTTAAATGGGGGGGGGATTCAGAGGCTGGAGATTCGAGAGATTTTTAGGAGCAGGGCTCTGTATTTTTCAGTTGTAAGCCTGAAGCCCTGGATTATAGATATTATTTTATTGAAGATTACTTTGAGTTGTTTTTATCAGATTGTCTCCTTAGTTTACATGTTGTCCTTCTTTTCTTATCTAGATGTAATCTCTCTGATCTATGGATTCTTGAAGCGGTAGAGGATCTGTTGTCATATTGCCCATATTTCATTGTTCATCAGACATTTTCTATTTTTCTCATCTGGATGTAATCTCTTTGATCTATGGATTCCTAAGGAGGTAGAGGATCTGCTATCATCATGCCCATCTTTCATGGTTCATCAGACATTTTTATTTTTTCTTCTTTTCTGGAGGTAGCATCTTTGATCTATGGATTCCTGAGGTGGTAGAGGATCTGTTGTCATATTTCCCATGTTTCATCATTTATCACTTAGACACATTCTGTATTCATTCTCCTCATCACCACATAAATCATTTATCTGATAGGTAGTTTAAATTCCTTCATTAGTCATGATACTTATGACTCCATAGCCCAATGGTCTTGAACTAATATGTAGCTACCTCTGTCATCTTTTCCTCTCTCTGCAGTCTTACCGATCCACCTACTCAAACCATTTTAATCCAATTTACCTTTTTTTGATGGGTATTGGGCTTATCCTCTTGCATTCGGAGGGTGATTCTCAATGCTAACATTAATGGCATCATTTCCAGGGATGTAAGTGAATATATCTTCCCTGGGAGAATGCCAATGAAAAGATCCAGTTTTAGATGGTGAACTGAAGCCAGACACATTGTTATGACTGATCATCTTTCACCATGGTGACTCCATTGTTTGAAAACATATTGGCGACTCCACTGGTTTGAGATGGACAAGATTTTAGCTTAAAGGTATGTTTTTTGCGATTTTTCAAAGATAGTTGGTTTCCCTAATCCAGTGCCTAGTAGAGATGAATGGGAAAGTAGCCTTCCTAAATTTCAAGGAGAAGAGTGGGAGGAACCAACTAAACACTTGTTGGATTTTCATGATTTTATTCATCAACTTTGTATTGTGCACGAAGATGTTTAGATAAATATTTTCAAGTATTCATTAGAGGGGATTGCTTGTGATTGGTGCAGATCTCTTCCAGTTGCAAGTATCAACTCTTTGACAGGATTTCATGCAGCTTTCAACTCCTTTTGTAAAGAATATTTTCCAACTGAATGTATTTTTGAGGGATGTTGTAATGAGTTTTGTTTGCTCCATAAAGGTTTTTCTAGTCATGAAAGCTCGATTTTTGATGAAGCATTTATTGTAGAAGAAAACATTTACCATGAAGATCATGAGGTGTTCAATGATATTCATTGTGATAGAAATAACATAGAAACGTCTGGCATCATATCATATATATATGTTGTTTTAAATGTTCATGAATATGAACACCTCTCTTTTGAATATTTTTATGATGAAGAGAAAGTGTATTCTGCAATATATATTTCTCCAGATTGCGAAGATGAGATAGATGATAAGCTAGTTAAAATAACTAGGGGAGATTTCTCTCTGTTTTTTCCTAGCTTTTCAGAATCGAAGGAAGATGTTGTTTTCTGCTCTTATGGAGAAAATGAAAAGGATATTCTTTTCCTTGAAGTAGATGTTTTTTGTATCCCTGCTTATGATGAATAAGTTGTTTCAAATTCTAACCAAAAAAAACAAACTTTTTATGAATATCTCAGTGAAGATGATGAAGAGTAGAGCTTTTTCATGGCTCCTTTGGAACCTTGTAGCATGGTTTATGTGTATGATAATTATGAACCTAATCATTGGGGGGGGAATGAAGGAGAAAAGGAAGGTCTAAATGTGAAACTCATCTCATGTCCATCACTGGTAAATGACCAAATATTGTCTGGGATTAGACAACTTGCATCAAACCTTTACCCACTTGTACATGATGAGAACATCAAACAATAGGTAAGCAATGATGCAATGAAGGAGATAATTTATTATCAGTTTAGCATGCCTTATTATATATTTTATGACCCTATAGGGTTACATATGGATTTGATTTCTCCAAGAGCATTGGAGCCTACAAAATTATTCATCTTATCATCATTTGGGGGTATTGTCAGTGTTCCAAAACATCTTTTCATTCTACTGTCATAATTACCTTACCTTTTGTGGATAATTTGTAGTGAAAGGAGGAATTTTATTACCAAACAATCTGGGTGGCTATGGTGGAAGTTTTCTTTCACCTAGTAAATTGTAAAAAATCAGTTAGTCTAGGATTGTACATAAATAAGCTCCTTCTGGAGCACATGTGTTTGTTCTCTTTTTGTAAGTAGAATAGTGTAAATATCATCTTGTTGTCTTCAAAAAAATGTATTTGAGATCGACTCCACAACCCAACAGCTAAGGCACTGGAACTGCGCATTCTTGGCAGCTCGCAGGGAGCATGCCTTCCCCTATGGAGCCAAATGTTATCACATATAGTTGTCAAGGGAAGAAGGTCGTCCAATTTCGTGGTCTACATAGGAAGCGTCCAAGCACAACATTCAAAAGCATTCCATTTCGGGCTGAAATACAGGCAAGCATACAGGTTCATGTTTCAACGACGGAGATCCCATATACAGTTCTGAATAATGGCTCTCAGACAGTCAAAGTTTAAAATTCATGCAAGGATTAACGACTAGCCAAGCATCCCAAAGTCTTGAAGTAAATATGAGCCAATGAAGGTTGAGGACACACGTCGACAGATCTCACACTTCAGGAATTTGACACTTTGGAGAATTGCATGAGAAAGCAGAAGAAAAAGGCTCAAAGCCTGAACTCCTGAACTGAATCTCAGTCATCCAAATCAAGAGGCCATGCATCACCGGATCTCTCACTTCAATAATTTAACACTACAGATAATTGCACGAGCAAGCAGGAGAAATCTCTCGAAGCTCAAACTCCCAAAGTAGTCATGGACCATTGATCTAAAATCAATAGGAGATGTTGATATTTGTAGCAGTATCACCTGAAGGCCTGAAGTCTCGAAGTAATAGTCAAATGACACGTCGCTGCAGGCCCAACCACTCTAAGGGTGTTTTTCAACTCAACACTTGGCACTCATCTGTTAGAGACATGTGGAATCCATCTAGCGCTAACACATGGCACTCATTTCAAGATTTTTTGGGCATTTCTTCAGCCTATTTTTGAGTGACACATGTCTCCCATCCATCCACGATATGTCAGCATAGTGACGTCAGTCTTGTCAACTGTGGTAGATCATCCTCTGTGAATTTTTCTTGTTCAAGCGCCAAGATTAGCGCCATGTCCATGTGCGGTTTTAATGGATCCTAGAATTGGTGGGAAGATAAACTTTAGTGGTAGTGCTAAATTTAGCAGGTGTGCCAAGATCATATATCGCGACCAGATCAATGACCACATTTCATTGTGAGGACACAACATGGTCGAACGATAAAATATTGAGTGGTCTTGCAATTGAAACCATGGTATAAAAAAATATCTACGTGGCAGAAGGTGGTGAATTGCAGGCTCAAAAGCGATGTGGATCCAAATTGCGTTTGACAGCCCCACAATCACGTGCTTATATAATGTCAAATCCAACAACAACACGTGGTCACCCTCTAAGAGTTAAGTCATGCTCCGATATTGATGAGGATTTAGTTAATGGAAAGGGACTGGTAGCTGAAACCTCAGCTCAGTCCATAAATAGAAGGCGTGGAATCTATGGCTGAGAATACAAAGTTGTCAGCTCGAGGTACCATGATGGAAAGTTTCTTCATGCATACCCATACTAGTCTTAGATTCCGTCTGACAGGAAAACAAACAGAGTCTGATAGAAGAATGTGTAGACGAAAGCTTTGAATGAGATGGCTAGGTCACACTCTTGGCAGTTGTGGATTGATCTGATTATAAATAGATCAGTTTAAGATTTTGANGTTTCAGAGGCTGGAGAGCCGAGATAGTTTTAGGAGTAGGGCTCTGTATTTTTTAGTTGTAAGCCTGAGGGCCTGTATTGTAGTTATTATGTTATTGAAGATTCCTTTGAGTTGTTTTTATCAGATTGTCTCCTTAGTTTACATTTTGTCCTATTTTTCTTGTCTGGATGTAATCTCTCTGATCTATGGATTCCTGAGGCGGTAAAGGATCTATTGTCATATTTCCCATCTTTCATGGTTCATCAGACATTTTCTATTTTTCTCGTCTGGATGTAATCTCTCTGATATATGGATTATTGAGGTGGTAGAGGCTCTGTTTTCATCATGCCCATCTTTCATGGTTCATCAGACATTTTTATTTTTTTCTCCTTGTCTGGAGGTAGAATCTTTGATCTATGGATTCCTGAGGTGGTAGAGGATTTGTTGTCATCTTTCCCATATTTCATCGTTTATCACTTAGACACATTTTGTCTTCCTTCTCCTCATCACCACATAAATCCTTTGTCTTATAGGAAGTTTAAATGCCTTCATTAGTCATGATACTTATGACTTCATAGCCCAATGGTATCGAACTGATATGTAGCTTCCTCTGTCATATTTTCCTCTCTCTACAGTCTTAATGATCCACCTACTCAAACCATTTTAATCTAATTTACCTTTTCTTGATGGGTACTGGGCTTGTCCTCTTGCAGTCGGAGGGTGATTCTCAATGCTAACACATTGTGTAAATTCATATCATGAACTTTAAGGATGACATAAAATGGAAGCACATCACCATCATCACCGCATTCTTCCACCCAAGGACTAAATAATATTGCAGGGTGATAATCTTGCACATTCATAGTAACAGATGCTTCTTCCATTTTCAACATTTTGATGATTTGGCTTCTATATTCAACATTCCTTATTAACTCATTGAAAGGTACAATTTTTTTTTTTTTTTTTTACATCTCACTTTCAAAATTAAAAGGAGATTGAGTTTTCTCTGCCTCTTTGATAACTATATCCCCTTTTGTCCCTGGGACCTTGTTTGGGGGCTCCTCTTTCTATTTTCCTTTCTCTAGTGCATATTTTGTAGAAATGTCCTTCTTGGGATGACTTGAAGAGGATAAATTAGCTTGAGGCTCTTTTGTAGGATTCCCTTTATGAGGGTTTGCAAGTACCTTTTTATTTCTGATATTATATTGTTTCTGAAAATGCATGATGGAATTTTGGTACCCCTTCTTATACTCTTTTGTTTCCATTGATAACATATCATCATTTTCCTGCATAAACTTATCATTTTATTCCATGAATTTATCATGTTATTCTTTAGTTAGGAATACATATGTTTCAACATCATCACAACAATGTATGTTATCTTCAAGAGACTCTTCAAAATTTTCATCAACATAGTTATTTTGGAAGGGGGGTTTGATTTGTTGATCACCTTGATTCCTTTGGTCTCTCTGTCTGATCTATGTAACTGGTAAACTTTTGAAATTAGGATTCATGTGTTGAAGTTAAGTTTGATCTCTGATGGTAGGCTTGTTATCTAAAGACAAATTTTCCATCAACCTTTCCATAGTTTTTACCATTAGATCAAATTTTTCATTTGATGACTGGGAATTTGAGGGTTGAGCTTCTCCTTGAACTTTTTTCATGTCATTTTCAAGATTATATTTAATCTTTCCTGATGCCATCAAATTTAATTCTACTTCAATTGCATCATTCATCATGTCATCTAATGTAGTAGATCTCCTTTCCCTCGATAGCAAGGGAAAATCACTGTCAAAGGAATCAACATAATGAAGTTGTGCAACTCTAGGAGGGGGTTTTACTTCAACAGGAATTGCATTATAAAACCTCATGAATCTGGTTGAAAACTCTTGAATTGTCTCACTTGGTGTTATTTTTAAGTTAATATACTAAGTCAATACTTGTAAAGGATTCTTCTTGTCTCCCCATCTTTCAAGAAAGGTTGTCTCAAAAGATGAAAAATTAGGAATACTTTCTATTGGAAGAGCCTTAAACCATTTTTTGACCTCACCTGAGAGATTTTGTGCAAACAATCTCACTTTAACATCTTCATCATCTACCTCCTCAAGGTCAAAAAAATCATTAAACCGATCTAAATGTTGTTAATCTCAAATGTTCTCTTCTACATCATATGATTTAATTCTTTGATTATAATTTTGAGATAGACCAAGCAATTGAGAAGGTAAGACAAAGGGAGAATATATTGATTCCATGGTTTTAGGAGGACTTTTTCTTGGTTGAACAATATGACGTGAATCACTACAATTTGAATGGGAACAACTAAAATAAAAGATTGAAACTTCTTCTCATCAAAAAAAATTTCATTTAGGTTAGACTTTGATTTACATCTAAACAAAGTCTGCTCGAATTTTATAACAAACTCAAGATCATCAATACTCTTCACTCCATTCTTAGGCAATGATAAATTTATCTAGTAAAATACCCGAGTCAGATACCTTTTCTTTCCTTTTATGTAAGAGATTCTTAGGATCATCCATAGATGCTATAGGTTTTCGATCTGGGTTTCTCCTAGTGTAAATCTTCTTTGGAGCCAGGATTTCTCAATAATATTACTTTTTTGCAACTAATCTTAAGAAATGAAGTCGCCAGGGTAAAATTTTTCAGCCAATATTATGTATGATTCTCTGTTACCCTCAGGAATCAAATCTAAAACTTTAGTCATTCTTTCCCAGGGGAAATTTCACTTGCCTAAAAAGAAGTGCATTTCTTCTCAAATTTTACTGGGCATTTGAGAGAGTTGCATAGGCATTTTTTATGGCTAGTCCACACTCCTGAAAGTGTCTCTCAAACTTTAGTTCTGATATTTTGTTCTCTTCCTTGAGCTGAATAATTAGGTCTTGAGCTTCCCTTAATTGTTTATCGAGCCACTTGATAATTTCTCACCCTCTCCAGGTGAATTATGAATCTTTTCAATTGATATAGGCTGGCCATGTGCATGTGTTTCCTCTACAAGCTTGTATTCAGAACTTATCTTTTTGGTTGAGGATATTGTTAAAGGGACTATAGGTTTAGTAAAATCCACTATTTTAGTACTTTGCCCAATTTATTTCCCTTTAGAACCTTCTGGAACCTTTGAAACTGTTTCCTTATTTGAACCTATTTCATCTTGTGGTGTTTGAATGTTAGAAACCCTTTCAACAAATTTCCTCTTCATCTCCATATTTTCATGATAGGACTGAGCTATGACACGTTGAGATTCTTTAAGATGATCTTGTAACTCTCTAATTATTTTTTCTTTCTCTCCTAACTGCACCTAATCTTTATCCATTTCTTGATCTGAGTATTTAACAGATTGTGTATGCAGGTCAGGTATAGGTAGTCTTTTGGCAGTTGACCTTGTGATTGGACTACTCAATTTTGGTGTTTCATCCACCTCATCAGGAGACTATAGATTTATACCCTTCTTCTAATCTTGTTGTCTTGGTGAAGAATCTTCAATTTCCTTTCCTTTCCCTATGACATGTTCTTCATATCTTTTCTCTTTCCCACTTGAATCTTTAGAAGCCACTTTCTCAATAGATGAGGGGGGGTCTCCTTTGGGGTCTAAAGGAATGTTTGTTGAAGATAAGAAAGATTCCCAGTCTATGTTCAATTTCCTAAGTTCTTCCACCACTAGTAACTTTACCAGAAAGAAATGAAACAAACTAGTCTTAAGCTGATCAGGCTTATCCTGTACTCTGTCTGACATTTTAACAAAGCTTTTGTATAGGTAAAAAGGCAAATTTAAAATAGTTTTTCCTGTGAAATGCATTAAAAGTCTTATATGATATTGGTACACTCTAAAACATATTCTCTCACAAGTTAAATATTGTTGAACCACTCTTAACAACTTTTCATAATGCTCCAATATGCATTCTCTTGGAATAGTAGCACCAAAATTCCGCTTTTTATACTTGGGTTTCAAGAAATCAGTGTAGAAAACTGGATGAAAAGGCATACCTTTAAACCATATCTCCCCCTGGATTGGAATCTCGGTTGCAACAGTTATTGTCTCCTTTGATACCTGGAAATTAATATCAACAATATTCATTTGGACACCATTGAAGTTGAGGGAAAATTCCTTCGATAAGTGCACATTGTATCCTTGAATATTTCTGAAAAATCTCATGCACCCATCTTGTTCAAAGGAAACCCTAAATGATGGATCAGAATTTACCAATTTCAAGATCCGTGGTTCACATCTCAACACACTGCCTCCTTTATTGTATTTATTTTTGTCTTGAGTTTCCATGCTGCAGATGTAAGATAAAAGACTGATACTGGCAAGGAAAAGGAGTTTCAATGGCTAAATCTCTGACAGGGAACTTTACACAACGGAAAAAAGGATTAGAGTTTATTCAATTGTATCAATGGAATCATCAATATGATAAAATAGTCTCTAGATCTCATGAATATAGGCGTTGGATACTTGTTAGACACAAAACACAACCCTTTAGTATTCGCGCAACGAAATATTTGGAAACAAAGGATGCGTAGTGTGTAATTGTTGTGTGAAATTTGCATAGTGGACATACAGATCTTGCGTAGTGAGCTAAACAAAGTTTGTGTAGCAGGTGGGGTATGTTGAATTTGCTGAAGGAAAGGGGTATGGTCGATGACAAAGGGTCTTTTGCAATGAAAAATGGGTGGGGAAAGACATGCATATGCTGAGAAAAAACAATTTGAAATGTGAATGGACGGTTTAGGATGACATGATAGTTTGGGTAGCGCCAAGCAATTTGCATAGTGAGTTTGCATAGCGTGTGCACTTTTTGCAGGCCAAGTACGAAAATCATTTTGAAAGATAACAAATATGAAATAATGACCTTTGATGAATCTCTATCTTTCATAATGTGTCCTTGTGTTACATGAAATCCCTTGCAAAAACCTTTCACCTATACTTTATGACTTGACTCTTTTTGACATACCACTTTAGAGTTTATAGAAACAATTTTAGACCAATGACCCAAAGACCTTGAAAACCTTTCATGAGACAAAACTCTTTTAAAACATACACACTCAATGACTCAATTTTGGAATGCATTGGTCTTCCCAAGAACAAAGCATTACTTTTCAAACTCTTGACAAACCTATAACCTTACCTTGAAAATAATCACACTAACATATCACAAATTTTGAATCACCAAAAACAAATATTCCATGAAAAAGTTATGCCAATTGTAAGTTACATACCTTTCAACTCTTAATTCGAAGTATGTTCTCCTAGTCAACCTTCCTTCTGATGTATTTATGAAATTGCATCCCTTCTAAGGCTGAAATTTCATCCTTTATTACTCTAATATGTCCTCTCTGAAATGCCACATGTCTGACCAAAATTGGATGTGTCAAGTGGAAGTTAGGGATCCAATGGTTACTGTTAAGAACCAAATATCAAAATAGCATAAAAAACCTCAGAATAAGTACTCAACGCCTTGAAAAAGATAGAATTTAAGATAATAATCCTTTTTGAGGGGGCAACCTCCTTATACACCACATAAATTTACAAATACAAGATGATTCCAAATGAAAAGGTATCTTTGGTATGTATATATATATATATATATATATATATATATATATAGGAGACTAGGAGGTACAATTAAAACTAATGGATCCAAGCTGACATAAATAAAATAAAAATAATAATGTGATATTCCCCAATTAAGGGGTAATGCCCCACTATTTAGGGATTAACATGCCCCTCCCCTTAAAAAAAGTGGTGTCCGCAACACTTGAGTAATTATGGATGCTTATGTATAAAAGACTCATCTTCCCAAGTGGAATCTTCAACTGGTAGTTTCCTCCACTTAATGAGATACTCTTAAATGGATCTATTCCTCAGCTGGTGAATTCTTGTGTCAGTGATAACTTCAGGCTCCAATATGATTTTTCCTTCCTCGCCAAGTTACGGAAATATAGTTTGAACTGGTATCTTGTCACCTATAACCTTCTTTAAGCATGAAACATGGAAAATTAGGTGTACTCGTGAAGATGCATGCAACTCCAATTTGTATGCCATAGTACCAATATTTTGCAACACCTTATAAGGGCCATATTACTTTGGTGATAATTTATTATCCTTCTTATATTGCTTGAGGGACATCTGTTCTTATGGTTGTAGTCTTAGAAATACCCAATCCCCTACTTCAAAACTTCGTTCACTGCGATATTGATCTACTTGTTGTTTCATGTGATTCTGTGCCATGGTTAGGTTGTCCTTTAAGAGTCAGAGAAATTTTTGTTGATGCTCTATGTGATCTTCCACTTCTTGAACCTTAGATTTTTCTTTTAGAGAAGAATTTATGGAGGGTGGGTGATATCCATAGAATTCCATAAATGGTGTCATTTTTGTTGCAGTATGAAAGGAAGTGTTATACCACCATTCTGCCAAGGGTAACCACTTGAACCATTGTGTTTCTTTATCAGAGACAAAGCAATGAAGGTAGCCTTCCAGATATTTTTTCACTATCTTGGTTTGTCCATCATATTGAGGATGATAATACGAGCTATGAGCCAATTGAGTACCCAAAAAAGAAAATAAATCTTTCCAAAAATGTCCAATGAAGATGGGATCTATGTCACTTACAATAATATTTGGGATTCCATGTAGATTTTGAACTGTATCCATGAATGTAGTGAAAAATGTACTAGCTTTGAAAGGATGAGAGAGTGCACAAAAGTGTGTGTACTTTGTTAGTCTATCAAAAATCACCATGATGACACTCTTTCCTTTAGATTTCGGTAACCTTGTGATGAAATCCATAGAAACCTCGTCCCAACGCTAACTTGGGATGGATAATGGTTGTAAAAGACCTGGGGTCTTAATTGTTTTCACCTTATTTTGTTGGAAAACCAAACATTATTCCACAAACCTTTGAACATAAGTTTTAATTCCATCCCAAAAAAATTCCTTCTTGACCCTATGGTAGGTTTTCAAAAATCCTGAGTTCCCTCCTACCAGAGAGGTGTGCAATTCCAAGAGTACCTTTTGCTTGAAATGGGAGTTCTTACATAAATATAAGCAATCTTTGTACAATAGTGAATTATTTTTCCATGTAAATGTATCTGATGCACTGAAATCCTACTGCAACCTTTGAGTGAGAGTCCACATGTTTTCTTTATTCTTCCATTCATCCCTCACTTCTATTATCCAATCAAGTTGGATGAACAAGATAGCACAGATAAAGGCCTCAACATATTCATTCTTTCTTAAGAGTACATATGCCACAACATTTTTCTTCCCTTTTTTGTAGATGATTTCAAAATCATAACCCAACATCTTGGTCTCCCATTTTTGTTGTTCTTCTAAAGATAATCTTTGTTCCAAGAAGTATTTAAGACTATAATGATTTGTTTTGACCTTGAAGTGCATACTTATTAGGTAAGGGCACCATTTCTTCAATGCATGTAGTATTTCCATCATTTCCTTATCATAAATGGGTTTGTGTAAGCCATTTCCCTTGAGTGGCCGACTTTCAAAAGAAAGGGGCATTCCTTCTTGCATTAGAACAACACCAATGCCATTTCTCAAGGCATCACATTCCACAATAAAGGTTTTTGTGAAGTCTGGTGTGGTCAAGAAGGGAGCTTTGCACATTGCCTTTTTAAGTTATTCAAAATCTTGAGTTTCCTTTGGAGTCCATGGAAATTCATCCTTCTTAGTTAATGTCATTAAAGGTGTTTCTATTATTCCATAGTTCTGAATAAACTTGCGGTAGTAACCTGTCAAACCCAAAAATGCTCTAAGATTATTCAATGTTTTGGGAATCAGCCAATCCATCATGGAATTAATATTGTTAGGATCTACCTTGACACCTTCATGAGATACAATGTGACCCAAATACTCTACCTCCTTCGCCCCAAGGAAAAATTTGGATGGTTTGGCATATAGTTGTTGCTTCTTTAGTAGTTGTAGCACCTTGCCAACATGTTGAACATGATTCTCCCAAGACTTTCTATAGATTAGTATATCATCAAAAAATCTTAACAAAATGTTTTGAAGGAAGGGCTTGAAAATGGAATTCATCGACCCTTGGAATGTGGAATGTGAATTCATAAGGCCAAAAGGCATGACCAAAAATTCATAATGACCTTCGTGAGTTCAGAATATTGTTTTTGGGAAATCTGCTTCCTTCATTCTAATTGGATGATACCCTGAACAAAGATCCAACTTTGTGAAGTATACTGCTCCATGTAGTTCATATAACAATTCATCGATGGCGGGAATGGGAAAATTATATTTAATAGTGATCTTGTTGATATATCTATAATATGGACACATATTCCATGATCCCTCTTTCTTGAGTACCATTACCACCGGTGCAGAGTAAGAACTTTGGCTAGGTATAATAATTCCATCCTCTAACATTTCTTCAACCATATGCTCAATTTCACTCTTCTGGGCATAAGGGTATTTGTAAGGCCTGATGTTAGGAGGAACATGTTGATATTATGGTAGCTGCAGGAGGTATTAACCTCCATGTGTAACCCTGACAAGAATAAAATATTATGGGAAGCAAGAAGAAACCCTAAAGCATTGGACACAACCCTAGAAGAAAAGTAGGCTAAAGGAAATATTTAATCTTGAGTGTTTAGCCTCCAGAATGAGAATTCAGCCAAGACAACTAAGGATAAATAGTATAAATACAGGACGCCAGATCTCATTTGGTACACACAGCTGGAAATTGTAGAAATGTGAGAAGTGTGCACTGCAGAAACTAGGTAAGTGCTCAAGTCTGGAGAGTAGTTGCAGTTGCAGCTACTACAACCTGTATTCTTAGTTTAGACTTGGAATTTATATTGGTTATGGTTTGGACTTTCTACCTTGTGTGCTAGCTCTGGATAGATGTACGCTACATTGATTGGATATTAGGCATAGGGTTTTCTTCCAGAACCATTCTCTGTCAAGGTTAAGGTGCTTGGGGGTGGCTTCGGCCAATGGTTGGGTGAAAATATTGCTATATTGTCTATGGTTAAATGAGAAAATATATTATTTATAACAGGTTATAGGCCCACACTATCTTCGGACAATCTAACCATTGGAAGATAGATTGGGAGGATTTTCTCAGTTACAGTTGCATTTGCAGTCAGTTTTTACTGCAACAACGAAACCCTAACCCTCTTGTTGAGGCACCTTAAGTGAAGAGATTGACCTAATTTATGAATAGCCTAGTGCACCCTAAGACAACACACCTATAGTACTCTCAGTAAGCCAAGACGCCAAGTTTGAGTTTTTGGTCAAAGTCAAAGGTTGACCAAGTCAAAGAAGTCATGACTTACTCCATGAAGTCAGAAAACAAGTTAGAAGGGGCTTCTAACTTCAGAGCATGGAAGACAAATATTGATCTCATCCTTGCCAAGAATAAAGTGTTGGATATCATGAAAGGAAAGATCGTGGAACTGCAGTTTGAAGAAGGAAAAGAGAAGGAACCTTAGAACGTTGCATTTATGGAGAAGTTCAAGGAAAGTGACATCAATGCCATGAGAAGCATAGTGGACTCTGTAAAATACCGATTGATACCCTACATCTCTCATCTTGACTCATCTAAGAATATGTATGATTCCCTAACTAACCTCTTATCAGTTAGAAACATTGGACAAGTAATGAGTCTGAAGAATGAGCTCCATGACATGAAAATGAATGATGATTGTTATCGCGCAGTTTGTATTTTAGGTTACAAGGTTGAAGGATAAGGGTCAAACTGGCGTAACAGGAACCTCCCCACCCAATGTCACCTCGATGGGGGGCTCTTTCTGTTTAGGGAGGTTAGCCCAGGGGAGACGTCCCCAGTAACCTAGGGTTTGAAGAGGCAAAAAGTAAAAGGTCAAAAGTTTAGGTTGTCCCTCCTCGCAGGTTATCACCAGTATCAGATAATCCGGATAATCAACCAATAAAGAAGTGAATTCCCTGTTGAGAACACCTGCCCGGAACAAGACAATAACAACACTATATGTATATTTGCAGGTTATAAATTCAAAGGGCTAGTACTTCTTAATTATCTGATTTCATTCAATGAGCAATATAACAGATAAGATGAGGCCAACGTTTTACTATTTAGCCAATGAAAAATCACCAATTCATCAATATCTATCACACAATTACCAAGACAACAATATTATCAATCAAAATTAGCTTAATAAAGGCCTGACACCATCATTTATTGCTGAGTTAGAAGGCTTGTTGCATCAGGTATGACATCAGCCCTAGTTAGTGGCGTTAGGGTTAGTTAGGGTTTCAAGATTTGAAAGTTTGAAAGATGATTTTACACACCTCAAGCTCAACGTTGGAAATAATACCAGTGACTTAGGGTAAATGGAGTCAAAGTAAGGGAAAAAGATCTCAGGAGGATTTAAAATTTAAAGACTAGAAAGTTAGGTTCTATGGTGCTGCAATGGCAGGGCCCTATAATAAAAACCGTAAGGGAAGGAGGCTCATTCTAGTGTTTCTTAAGCAAGGCCTCATGCTCCTTCCTCTTTCTCTAAACACACTTGGAAAAACAACTAGATTTAAAGTACAAATCTAAGGGAGAAAAGTGTTGCAAGAGCAAGGATTCTCAAACCCTAAAAGGTTAAAACCCTAGGTGTAGAGTTAACTAGGCCTAGGACATCTCCTTTCTTCAACCTATAACTTTAATGTTAACTCAGACAAGGGAGGATAAGTGTAGCAATGGCTAGGCTATATCTTCCTTTATCAATGACTAAAATTGTTTCTCAAGCATGGGGACATATAGCAACGACCTACTAGTGTGCTTGCTACCCAGGGTTTCAAGATTCAACAATATAATAGCAATATAATAGAAAATGTAAGAAATTAAGCCTACAACCATTCAATTAAGAAGTTTTGCATGAACAATTCACTTACATATCATGAAGAATGCATAATCAAACCCTAGTTGTAAACCTTCCATGAGAGAAACACCATAAATGCCAAGAGAAATCCTCCAATAAGAGTTGTGCCTCACTTTCAACACCAAAAATACCAAGACAAATGCTAAAAGATAGTCTCTCACAAGAGAGTGAGTTATGTTATATTCAAAATGAGGAAAAACGTCCTCTATTTATTCCAATCCATGACCTTTGAATTCAAATTTAGGTCATTAAAACAACCGACAAGGCTGGCTATAAGATTTACACTATTTTTACATTAAATGCTAGAAAAAATTCATAATATGAGCAAAAAGAGGGACGTCAAGCCCTTCTGAGGGAGACGTTGGCCCTTTTTGGGCAAATACAACATCCAAAAACCAAACATTGGCCCTTCTAGGGCTCCTCCAAGCTGCCACACGTGCCAAATGACCTTAGCACACTGCCACATGCTCTAGACAACATCCAAATCTCCCAGGTGATGTCTTGTCCATCAAAGGCAAACGTTCCATCTTCAGTGGGTGATTCCCCCTAGGCCAGGCTCTGCCAAAGTGTCCTGGTGGAACGTCCTTCTGTCTTCTTGTGCAAAGGCTCATCATAACATTGTCCTATCTCTGCCATCCCAGCAACCATCTAATGGGATCTCCAGCCCCATTGAGGTCCAAGCTAATCATATCCCCATGTGTACCGGTCCACTGGTACCTGTCCACCGGGTATGGTCCTGCACATCAAAAACTTTGCCCTCCATGGGCTCATCATTCCTCAGGATCATAGCAATGTCAATCATATTTCATCATTAAATTTATCAAATACATTCATAAAATCCCTAGCATATCCTTTAAGAGCTCAAAGACATTACACTGAACTACTATACAAAGTTGAAGAAACAAACAGAATAACCTATTGGGCCAGTATCCATAAGAAAAGGAAATTTTCCACAGAAGATCATTCAAGCCATGTTCATGAAGTGATATGGTCTAGGGACGTCCAGTCATAGTGAAGACCAGGGGTAGGTGTTGTCCGTGGGTGCCTTTGTAGGAGGTGAGATGTACCCGTCATGGATGCATTTTTTCCAAGCCTCTTTATTGCCTTTATTCTTTATTTATTTCTTTTTCTTTCTTTTTTACTTCAAATTCTGACTAGAGGACACTACCTTGGAGTGGTGACCAGAGCTGACAGTGTTACCCACTGGTATTTTTGCATAAATGATAAGGCTGGCTCGTGATGAGACCCCCTTTCCCTTGGCCATGCAACCAAAGGTCATTGCCCTGGCGTGGTGACCAGATAATGGCAATGTCATACTGCTAGATACCTATGAACATAATGGGCCAGCTCGTGATGAGACCTCCCATCCTCTTGGTTAGGTATTATTTTTGTTATTTTCTTCGGGTCCCCTTTGTTTCTTATCGAGAGGCCTTTTATTGCCTTCTCGGGGATCCCTGGGTGAAGCATCTCTAGGTTTTGTTTCTTAAGGATTTTATCTTTTACCAGTTGCTTTTACCCCCTGGGCCTTTAGCCCCTTCTTCCCATAGGACAAAGTGTAACCCTCAAAGGTCATCCTAATGGCTAGACTAGGGGAATGGGATGGATGTATGGGAGATAAGATGTAAAGTGATAGTATGGTGGGAGCGGATGATGGCTTTGCAAATCCCCCCTGGTGGCTAACCAAAACCATAAATACAAGCTTGCTAGGGCACCCCGTTAATCCCCCAAACAATGGTTAAGTGGATTAGTGTAAGATCCAAGCAGTTGTCAGAAATGTAAGGAACCTAATGCATATATAAGAAAGTTATAACGATCAAACATGACACATACCATGATACCTTGGACCAATTACCTCATGGAGCAAGAGTCTTCTCTGATGCAAGTCCAAGATGATGGTGATGGAAGTTGTTGCTGGTAACAAGACAAGTCTGGCGAAGAAGAAGAAGGATGGGCCCTACAGGGCCATGCTCAGGTCAACCCTGCTCTTGGTGCTCCATGTCTAGGACCTGTGGGCCTTGAGACATGATCTCCTAGTTATCCCTAGAAAATGGGGATAACATCTGGCTCCAACTCAGGGACATGTGCTCACTGTAGATCTCATGAGAACCTCATCATCTCTGGCATAAAACTGCAGACCTGCTCACACTTGAAAAGAAAGCATCAACAACAAAATGTGGGGTGGTATTGCCACCCCGCAAAATATAACATGTGTATATAAAGTAATCATAAATGCAAATAGAAAGTGAAACACTTACCTGTACTTACCTGTTGGTTGCATGTTGGTGTAGTCAAACAACCAGCTAAGCCAACCCAACAACGTTCCTTGATACCTGCCTTTGTGCTTCATCATAAACCAAAACAATGATAAATAAAGCACAAAAATGTCATGAGTTACAATGTATATAATATCATCGGAAAAGTCAGGATCTAACTCATGGAGGCGGGTGGGAGGGATAAAATCCTGCCAAGTCCATCTCCGAGGAAAGTACTCAATCCACTAAAAGAAAGGGTCATGAAAAATGCAAGGTTTAGAAAACTGACTCAAAGGACCTGCAAACTGGTTACCTAGGACATCCTCACGCCCTGAAGTCAAAGAAGGGATCGAAAATGATCTACCAGACGACTGGAAAACTAAAAAGGGAAAGTTGAAAAACTGACTGAAACACACAGTACCCAACCAACCTTTGGAGTTCAGGGTTTGCCTAAAAATAAACTCAACATTAAAAATATACTTCCCAAGCACACCTTTAATGGACAAGCATGGTAAAGTAACAACAGGTGGCTGGAGTGAAAATCCATGAGAGACTTTCCTTAGGCAAACAATGTTCTCACTTGTATCAAAATCTGAGCAGATAGGCAATTGACAATCATCTTCACAAAATAAGTCCAAATGCTCAGAAGAACAGTCATCAAAGTCCTCAAGGTATGACCGAAAATTATCAGGAAAATAAGGTACTGGGTCATCCTTGGTCCTTTGGAATGTATGGGTAAAAACTTCATCTCCTTGTTGCCACTAGTCAAAAGTAATCTGTTGTGGAAATTGCAAGGGCAATGTCCGAAGATGACTTTTTATGTCATAGATGGGATCTGTATCATAACTAAATGCATCCCACCTACGTCTCCCAACATGTATGAACTCGTCGAAATCAGCTATGTCAGTATCAGTATCATAACATGGAGGAGTCAAAACATCCAATACTTCTCCACTCTCTGTGTCATAAAGAAAATAAACACTAAAAACTTGGAAGGGGGAACAATTTACCTCTCTTAATCCTTCTTGTGCAAGAGCTTCAAGTATTTGGATAGCATCATTAGGTGGAAGATCTGCCTCTACATATTCAGTCTTGAGACATAGGGGATTTAGCTCGTCCAAGGGTTCCCCTCCTTCTTCATTTTCTGAGTCATAGATCAAGGTATCATTGAAAGAATAATGACTTACCCCATTCTCTTCATCTTGTGCAGGAGGGACAGGATCTTGGAGGACTTCATCAGATCGAGGAGCGATTACTGGTCCTTCATCCTCATAATTCATGTTTCTGGTTATATCCTCATTTCATTCTATTGGATTATGGGAGAGGTCTTGCTCCTCTTCAAGGGGTTGACAATGGTCTTCATAAACCTCGTCTCTTATATCAGAGGATTCTTGGTATTGATCATGATAAGACCTCTTGAGATCTTCTACAATCTCAGTGGTGAATCCTTTGTGGTGTAAGGTTACCATGAGGTTTTGAAGGACATCTTCATACATTTGGCAATCTATCTTAGTAAGGTCGATAAACTTACTGATGAGGTGTATGAAGGATGATATACCCCTGTCCTTGCAACAACTCTTAAAACGTTTTTGTAAGTAGGATGGTAGGGTGAGAAAAAACAAATTTATAAGAGCATCCTCTCCTCCCTACTTTATCTCGCTCAAATACTCCAAAAAATTTACTATATGAGGAGCTGGGAGGCCCAAAAACATTGGAGAGTTGTCTAGTCATTTTGTATCAAAGTAATTTGGGTATCCTTGAAAACTTCTGAAATCAATACTTGGATACATTTGTTCCCAGTGTGCCATGATCCCATAACTTGAAAATATCACAGAAGGTAAAGTGGCACCCTAAGAAAATCAGTGGAGTCACCAGATAGTTTTCCTGAAACTACCAAAGAATAGGGGGAATAAGGTCTAGTGGATTCGCCAGGTAAGCTTGTAAGAGAAAATTCTTTGAGGCAAGGCTTACCAAAGGATTTGTCGTTGAGGAAGATTGACTCAGTGTTCCCCGACAACGGTGCCAAAATGTTATCACGCAGTTTGTATTTTAGGTTACAAGGTTGAAGGATAAGGGTCAAATTGGCGTAATAGGAACCTCCCCACCCAATGTCACCTAGATGGGGGGATATTTCTATTTAGGGAGGTTATCCCAAGGGAGACGTCCCCGGTAACCTAGGGTTTGAAGAGGCAAAAAGTAAAAGGTCAAAAGTTTAGGTTGTCCCTCTTCGCAGGTTACCACCAGTATCAGATAATCCGACTAATCAGCTAATAAAGAAGTGGATTCCCTATTGAGAACACCTGCCCGGAACAAGACAATAACAACACTATATGTATATTTGCAGGTTATAAATTCAAAGGGTTAGTACTTCTTAATTATCTGATTTCATTCAATGAGCAATATAACAGATAAGATGAGGTCAACGTTTTACTATTTAGCCAATGCAAAATCACCAATTCATCAATATCTATCACACAATGACCAAGCCAACAATATTATCAATCAAAATTAGCTTGATAAAGGCCTGACGTCATCATTTATTGTTGAGTTAGAAGGCTTGCTGCGTCAGGTATGATGTTGGCCCTAGTTAGTGGCATTAGGGTTAGTTAGGGTTTCAAGATTTGAAAGTTTGAAAGATGATTTTACACACCTCAAGCTCAACGTTGGAAAGAATACCAGTGCCTTAGGGTAAATGGAGTCAAAGTAAGGGCAAAAGATCTCAGGAGGATTTAAAATTTAAAGACTAGAAAGTTAGGTTCTATGGTGTTGCAATGACAGGGCCCTAGAATCAAAATCCTAAGGGAAGGAGGCTCATTCCAGTGTTGCTTAAGCAAGGCCTCATGCTCCTTCCTCTTTCTCTAAACACACTTGGAAAAATGGCTAGCTTTAAAGTACAAATCTAAGGGAGAAAAGTGTTGTAGGAGCAAGGCTTCTCAAACCCTAAAAGGTTAAAACCCTAGGTGTAGAGTTAACTAGGCCTAGGACGTCTCCTTTCTTCAACCTATAACTTTAATTCTAACTCAGACAAGGGAGGATAAGTGTAGCAACGGCTAGGCTATATCTTCCTTTATCAATGGATAAAATTGTTTCTCAAGCATGGGGACATATAGAAACGACCTACTAGTGTGCTTGCTACCTAGGGTTTCAAGATTCAACAATATAATAGCAATATAATAGAAAATGTAATAAATTAAGCCTACAACCATTCAATTAAGAAGTTTTGCATGAAAAATTCACTTACATATCATGAAGAATGCATAATCAAACCCTAGTTGTAAACCTTCCATGAGAGAAACACCATAAATGCTAAGAGAAATCCTCCAATAAGAGTTGCGCCTCACTTCCAACACAAAAAATACCAAGACAAATGCTAAAAGATAGTCTCTCACAAGAGAGTGAGTTATGTTATATTCAAAATGAGGAAAAGCATCCTCTATTTATACCAATCCATGACCTTTGAATTAAAATTTAGGTCATTAAAATAGCCGACAAGGATGACTATAAGATTTACACTGTTTTTACATTAAATGCTAGAAAAAAGTCATAATATGAGCAAAAAGAAGGACGTCAATCCCTTCTGAGGGAGACGTTGGCCCTTTTTGGGCAAATACAACATCTAGAAACCAAAGGTTGGCCCTTCTAGGGATCCTCCAAGCTGCCACATGTGCCAAATGACCTCAACACACTGCCACACACTCTAGACAACGTCCAGCTCTCCCAGGTGACATCCTGTCCATCAAAGGAAAACGTTTCGTCTTCAGTGGGTGATTCCCCCTAGGTCAGGCTTTGCCAAAGTGTCATGGTGGAACGCCCTTCTGTCTTCTTTTGCAAAGGCTCATCATAACATTGTCCTATCTCTTCCATCCTAGCAACCATCTGATGGGCTCTTCAGCCCCATGGAGGTCCGAGTTAATCATATCCCCATGTGTACCGGTCCACTGGTACTTGTCCGCCGGGTATGGTCCTGCACATCAAAAACTTCACCCTCCATGGGCTCATCAGTCCTCGGGATCATAGCAATGTCAATCATATTTCATCATTAAATTTATCAAATACATGCATAAAACCCCTAACATATCCTTTAAGAGCTCAAAGACATTACACTGATCTACTATACAAAGTTGAAGAAACAAACAGAATAACCTATTGGGCCAGTATCCATAAGAAAAGGAAATTTTCCACAAAATATCATTCAAGCCATGTTCATGAAGTGATATGGTCTAGGGACGTCTAGTCATAGTGAAGACTAGGGGTAGGTTTTGTCTGTGGGTGCCTTTGTAGGAGTTGAGTTGTACCTGTCATGGATGCATTTTTTCCAAGCCTCTTTATTGCCTTTATTCTTTATTTATTTATTTTTCTTTCTTTTTTACTTCAAGGTCTGACCAGAGGACACTACCTTGGCATGGTGACCAGAGCTGACAGTGTTACCCACTGGTATTTTCACAGAAATGATAAGGATGGCTCGTGATGAGACCCCCTTTCCCTTGGCCATGCAACCAAAGGTCATTGCCCTGGCGTGGTGACCAGATAATGGAAATGTCATACTGCTAGATACCTATGAACATAATGGGCCGACTCATGATGAGACCTCCCATCCTCTTGGTTAGGTCTTGTTTTTGTTATTTTCTTCGGGTCCCTTTTGTTTCTTATCGAGAGGCCTTTTATTGTCTTCTCAGGGATCCCTAGGTGAAGCATCTCTAGGTTTTGTTTCCTATGGATTTTATCCTTTACCAGCTGCTTTTACCCCCTAGGCCTTTAGCCCCTTCTTCCCACAGGACAAAGTGTAACCCTCAAAGGTCATCCTAGTGTCCAGACTAGGGGAATGGGATGGATGTATGGGAGATAAGATGTAAAGTGATAGTATGGTGGGAGCGGATGATGGCTCTGCAAATCCCCCCTGGTGGCTAACCAAAACCATAAATACAAGCTTTCTAGGGAACCCCGTTAATCCCCCAAACAATGGTTAAGTGGATTAGTGTAAGATCCAAGCAATTGTCAGAAATGTAAGGAACCTGATGCATATATAAGGAAGTTATAACGATCAAACATGACACATACCATGATACCTTGGACCAATTACCTCATGGAGCAAGAGTCTTCTCTGATGCAAGTCCAAGCTGATGGTGATGGAAGTTGTTGTTTCTAACAGGACAAGTCTGGTGAAGAAGAAGAAGGATGGGCCCTCCAGGGCCATGCTCAGGTCAACCCTACTCTCGGTACTCCATGTCTAGGACCTGTGGGCCTCGAGACATGATCTCCTAGTTATCCCTAGAAAACGGGGATAACAATGATGACAACATAACATCATACCTTATGAGTATATCTTAGTTAAGAGATCAAATGCAAGATATTGAATAAATCATTTCAGAGAAGGAATTGGTAAATATAGTACTCAATGGTATTCCCAAGACATGGGATGCATAAGCCGCCAGCATGAACACAAGGAAGGAGTATCCCACATTTGAAGAACTTTGGAATTGTTGTGCACAAGAAGAATCAAGGATTATCACAAAAGAGAAATTCCAAAGGAAAGATGATGATCAAATCTACACAACAAAGTTCAAGAATTTCACAAATAAGAAGAATTTTGGCTCAAGGAAGAAACCAAACCAAGAAAAGGATATGTCAAAAGATACAATTCTTCAACTGTCAAAAATATGGTCACTACAGGAACCATTGTCCCAAGTTAATAAAAATAAAGGAAACATCTGAAGCAATAGTTGTCGAAGAAAGGGAACCCTCAAAGAAGGCCAAGCATGATAAAACAAACTTCTTCTTCTAAGTCAAGGTAACAATATTCTTCATAGTTATTGTAAATACCATGTTTACATAGTTTCTGTATATATCTTGCATATCTATTTCCTAGAAGATAAGATGTTCAAGTGAAACAAATACCTATGGAAGAATAACGAGATAAGGATTTCTATCACGATGGCCAAAATTCAAGCAATATACATGAGAAGATGAAGTACATTGACAATCCTTGGTAACAATTCCTATGGAAGCTATTATATAAGTAACAATTGCTAGATAAGCCAAAATCAGAATCAAACTTAAAGAGACCTAGAAGAAGTCAAAACAAAAAAGAAGTCAGCAATCAAGAGGAAACTAGAAAAAGACTTGTGACGCTTTGCAGAAGGCAATAAGGATGTAGACAGAAGTGTGGAATCTCTTAGATGGAGGGAGTTGATTATAGAATTCCAAAAGAAGAGAATGCATTCATGCATGAAGCAAGAATTAGGAGGGAGATAATCCAAAATAATATGATCCATTGAGGATTATGAAGTATCTATCCATGTTCCCATTGAAAGTAGCAGCCATGAAAAAAATCATGTGTTCAGTTTGACTTTAGAAGAAGTCTTCTTTGAAAACAGGCCTTAAAGTATCATTGGTTGTCCATCTACATCCATGATCCTATGATGAAAGGAAGAATTTGGAATCTCCAGGGAATGGAATCTATAGAAAACTCCATGGACCCAAGATCTAAAGAGAAACATGAGGAAGAACATGAAGATTCCAAGAGAGAAAGAAAAGCCAGAACAACTAGTTATTGTACTAAGAATCACAAGACTACCATCTTGGTTTGAACCCACTAGAAGAAATCAATCAAAAGAAATGGAAGTTATGATGAAGAACAATATATGTAAGAAATTTTGAAAAAGAATGGAAGCATTGCGAGATTCATAACTAGAGGTTCTTCTAGAAGGAGGAGAAGACTATGATAACAACTTGTTCCCATAAATCAGATATACCTCTATCTGAGCTATTATATCTCCTGCAGTATCCATGGATTGAAATTTACATCAGTTGGTTGTAAAAGACTGCTCTCTCAAAAGAGCATTTGAGGAAGAAATATTATGTAAAGAAATCTCAAGGTTTTGAGGTATACCAGAAAGAGACCCATGTATGCAGATATAAGAATACCTTGTATGGATTCAAACGAATTGATGCAGAGTATCTCATATACAACATAAGCATGGTGAAAAATTTCTATGACATAGATAGTGTATAAGAAAAGTTACTCAGAATTATGGGATGATGGATTGCTAATCCATGATAAACTCTCATGATGACAGAAGAAGTGCTACTTGAATATATTTTAGTTGAGCCTTGTCACAATGTCATGAGCTAGCAGGAAACAAAAGTGTTGAATTCGACCATGATATATTGTAATGATTAGAACTATATGAATCCTTCAAGAGAAAAAGATTGTTCCATGAAATATCGAAGTTCATTGAGATCAAGCATTACATTCTTCCTGATGAAGTCCAGAAAAGAGAAGTGGTTCTCCAATATATATCTCCACAGATGAGCAGATAGAAAATACTTTGGCAAAACCTCTGTCCAAGATGAAAAGTTTGCAAGTTGGGGCTCGTGGATACAAATTCCTTATTGAAAAAGGAAGAGATTACTCCCAGGTTGGGAGGGATCACTGATGTGTTATTGATTTATGGAAAATCATTTTTCAGTTCAAAAAATGGTCCAAGATGAGCAGTTCCTTTTGATCCGAAATCGAATTGAGAAGCCTGATAGGGCTTGAAAAATGCTCAAAAATGAAAGTGCTCGGAATGTGACGAAACCTATGCCATTGTGTCCGTCTCGTCTTCCTAATTCCGGTGGTATATTTACTTCGTCAAACGGACTCCGTATGGAGAAGATATCGCGTTCTGTCCGAAAAGTCGAACAGGCAAAAAAGGGGATGACTGTACAGTCCGTACAGTCCACGTGGCACGTCCGTACAGCTGACGTGGCAGGGCCGTACAACTGATGTGGTGGATTTAGACGGCGACACGTGGAAGACTGTACAGAGGACACGTGGCATCACCAAGACGCGACACGTGTCATGCGGATTTGGCATATTTGGCATACGGTCGGACCAGTGCTGAGGTGACACGTGTCACCACTGACAGGGTGACGCGTGGCATGATGACGTCATCGAATGACATGGTAGGATGACAGTGCGTACGGAAGAATGATGTGGCATATGACTGGGCAGTACGGTATGCTAACGTAGCAGACCGACGTGGCGGTACGACAGGTGACTGGGCAGATTGACGTGGACCAATCAGCACGCGACACGTGGCAATTTGTGGTTGGTTTAAAAGGTGCCATGTGGCCCAGTCATGGGCTGCCATGTGGCACCCCATCATTGGTTCATTGTTTTCTATGTTAAAACTATGGTTGGCGTGCACGGGGGTCGAACCGGCGACCTCCCCTTCGGTTGTGGACTGACCAAGTCGGGCTAACCGCTCGGGCTATGGTTACTTCTTGTTATGGATTCGGCGATAAATATATTTGAATTTTGTTTGAGTTTTGGCCAGCGGAAAAAAGGGCCGGGGCTTAGCCCCAGCCCTTTTCACATACCACACGACCAATACACATAACCATAAGCGCGGAGGTTCAACAAATATGCGGGCAGTTATAATATTGTTATGGCCCGTGGCCATATGGACTTGTATACGCCATAAAACCCGGGGGCCAGCCATATAACACGCGGGTAGTTAAGCCACGGTTCCAAACAACGTGCCAAGTGACCAGGGGTTAGCGTGAATAAGGGGTGGCCAGCGCATGGCGCTTGGCCACATGGCCCCCATGCGACCACAAATCAGGGGCGCGCGCCTAGGATAAGGGGCTTATGCCCGATTTGTTTAATAAAGTGGGTTTTATGCTATAGAAATTTGGTTTCTTTTAATTTAATATGCCTATTATTAGCAGATTTACTCCATTTTTGGGGGATATTGGGCATTTTTGGAGGCCAGATTCTTGGAGGAAGTTGGGGATGTGAAACCAACTCCAATGCTATATAAACCAGGCCTGTTTGAGGCCAAACACAGTCATTCAGAGTAGAGTTATGCTGAAGGAAAGCCAAGCCAAAGTCAGTTTGTTGCAGGGAAGCCTTTGAGGTGGAAACGTTGTCGGATCGTTTCTGGGAGCTTGGAGCATCAGTTTTGCATGCCGTTTCTTTCATTGGGTTCTAGAGATCTGGGAGAACAAGACCAGATCAGTCTTGTAGCCTTTTGGTATTGCTGAGATGTAATTTTGAGCACTTGAGCAGAAATAAAGAATCCTCCCCCACAGGAAAAAGGCCCGGAGACGTAGGCCAACATTGTGCCGAACTCCGTTATCAACCTGCGTTCTTATGGTTTGCTATTTATTATTCTTTTTAGATCTGCATATGTGTATTTGACTGATATAATCCTCTTCTTTCCTCATTCTTTCATTAAATTCTCAAATGGTTAAATTATACATGCAAGTTTAAAACTCAACCATAATCATTCAAAAGATCCTACAGATCAAGTGGTATCAGA
>ML788803.1:107486-163851 GCA_009831015.1 Picea engelmannii
CTTGTATACGCCATAAAACCCGGGGGCCAGCCATATAACACGCGGGCAGTTAAGCCACGGTTCCAAACAACGCGCCAAGTGACCAGGGGTTAGCGCGAATAAGGGGTGGCCAGCGCATGGCGCTTGGCCACATGGCCCCCATGTGACCACAAATCAGGGGCGCGCGCCTAGGAGAAGGGGCTTATGCCCGATTTGTTTAATAAAGTGGGTTTTATGCTATAGAAATTTGGTTTCTTTTAATTTAATATGCCTATTATTAGCAGATTTACTCCATTTTTGGGGGATATTGGGCATTTTTGGAGGCCAGATTCTTGGAGGAAGTTGGGGATGTGAAACCAACTCCAATGCTATATAAACCAGGCCTGTTTGAGGCCAAACATAGTCATTCAGAGTAGAGTTATGCTGAAGGAAAGCCAAGCCAAAGTCAGTTTGTTGCAGGGAAGCCTTTGAGGTGGAAACGCTGTCGGATCGTTTCTGGGAGCTTGGAGCATCAGTTTTGCATGCCGTTTCTTTCATTGGGTTCTAGAGATTTGGGAGAACAAGACCAGATCATTATTGTAGCCTTTTGGCATTGCTGAGATGTAATTTTGAGAACTTGAGAAGAAATAAAGAAGCCTCCCCCACAGGAAAAAGGCCCGGAGACGTAGGCAAACATTGTGCCGAACTCCGTTATCAACCTGCATTCTTATGGTTTGCTGTTTATTATTCTTTTCAGATCTGCATATGTGTATTTGACTGATATAATCCTCTTATTTCCTCATTCTTTCATTAAATTCTCAAATGGTTAAATTATACATGCAAGTTTAAAAATCAACCATAATCATTCAAAAGATCCTACGGATCACCTTTCCAATTCGAAAAGTTGTTTGAGATTTCTGACGGATAGGCATTTTCTAGTTCAGAAAATGGTCCAGATCGGATAGTCATTTTCGTAATGAAAATGGTTTGATAGATTGTTGATGTACCATAGAAAATGATTCCCCTTGTGGCCAATGTGGGGGAATGGTCTATAAAAATCATTCTTCTTGGCAGTCACTCTGAGTAGTGGTCAATTAAAATGGTTTGCCTCGTCGGGAAGTCATTCTTTCGAAGTTCATTGTTGTGAGTAGTTTTGAAGAATGGTCCATTTTGGAGGTTGGTGCAGGACAACCATTTCCTTAGGAAATGGTTCAGACAGTTATTCCCTAGGAAAAAATCATTCTCTCCAGGTTGCACTATGTTTAGTGTTGGAGGAATGGTCTAGCTAGGTGAATGGTCCAGGTTCAACAATCAGGGACATGCATTCCCTACGACAGACTCATTCTATCCAGGTTTCACTTTGTTTTGGTGTCAGAGGAATGATCCAATTAGGTGAATGGTCCAGGCTCAAAAATCAAGGACAATTATTCTTCTGTGCTTGAGAAGAATAGTCCAGATATCCCATGTCCGATGTTTTACTTTCTAAGGGAAACTTCTCTTCCAGATATCACATATGTGAGTGGATGAATGGCCCATATGAATCAGTTTATATCATGATATTTTTTCTATGCAGGTTGATATCAGATGATATGATTGCTATGGAGATTGTATGTCTCTCAACAATAGATGTATGATACTATGGTGGATGTGTTCCACTGGTTGTGACTATGTGCCACTGATTAAGTAGCCATGTGCCAATTGGTGTGGTTGTGTACCACTCGATAGTAGTTGTGTACTACTATGGATAAACACAGTTGTGTTCTATTGAATGACATTGTTCTTATTTCCATGTAGACTATCATTAGTGTTGAAAATGACTAACAATTAGATGGATAGTCAGTGTGTTAGTGGACAAACATTCTCTAGGCGGAAAATGGTCCAGGACATTTATTCTTCTAGGACATATGCCTGGATTAGAATAATATTCCTTGTAGTGCATGGTGTGGCTTCCAACATCTGTTGAAATAGTTATTCTTCTATGACATATGTCCGGATTAGAAGAATGGTCCTTGTATCACTCTGTGGAGTGAGTGAATTATTCAACATCATGCCTAATTACTCAGATGGAGTGTGGCTTTGAGAGATGATGTAGTTGATGTTATCAAATGATATTGATAGTGATGATGGTGCTTGTGATCTAATCATGAGATAGCATGTATGGCTATGATGATGCTACAGGTTGAATGGTATGTTTGTGCTCAAGACCATTGCCTTTAATACATCCCTAGCTAGAATGGAGTGTTGATATTATGGTAGTTGCGGGAGGTATTAAACTCCACGTGTAACCCTGGAAATAATAGAATATTCCGGGAAGCAAGAAGAAACCCTAAAGCATTGGACATAACCCTAGAAGACAAGTCTGCTAAAGGAACTATTTAATATTGAGTGTTTGGCCTCTAGAATGAGAAGTCGGCCCAGACACCTAAGGAGAAATAGTATAAATACAAGACACCAAATCTCATTTGGTACACACATCTGGCAACTGCATAAATGTGAGAAGTGTGCACTGCAAAAACTGGGTAAGTGTGCAAGTCTATAGAGTAGTTGCAGTTGCAACTACTGCAACCTGTATTCTCAGTTTAGGATTGGACTTTCTATTGGTTATGGTTTCAAATTTATTCCTTGTGTGCTATCTCTGGAGAGAGGTAAACTACATTGATTGGCTATTAGGCCTAGGTTTTGCTTCCATAATCATTCTCTATCAAGGTTAAGGTGCTCGAGGGTGGATTCGGCCTATGCTTGGGTGACAATATTGCTATATTGTCTATGGTTAAATGAGAACATCTATTATTTCTAACAGAACACTCCTAGAAATTAGGTGAATAGCATGATCATGATTTCGAGTGGGTGGAATTCCTCTGGGAATATCTTCAAATACTTTGGAATTCTTATCAATGATCCCTTGGAGATGTAGGGGAATATATGGCTTAGATGTTTGAACATCTAGTGAGCATAGTTTTGTAATTACACCCTGATACCCATTTTTCAATAATTTTTTCATGTCATTAGAGCTTATCACCTTACTGGGAATGCTTGTGATACCCCTTAACTCAATTTCCTTTCCTTCCAATGAAAATTTCATGAAAAGTTATTGAAAATTAAAATCCATTGTTCCCAATGATTGTAACCATTGGACTCCTAGTACAACATCAAAACCACCCATGGGTATATAAATCATTGGAATATTCATTACATATTCCCCCATAGTAAGATTGATCTTATATCATTTTCCTGATCAATTGATAGTTCCTCCATTTGAAATCATTACTTGAAACTCTGGCATTGTATATATAAAGCAATTGAGAGCTTTGGATAATTTATAATGAATGAAATTATGGGTACTACCAGAATCAATTAGGACTATTACCTCTTTCTTCTTGATATATCCTTCGATCTTGAGGGTTTGAGGAGTGATAATTATAGCCAATACATTACATGATATCATGAGATTCAACTCTTCAGAAGAAATGTCTTCTACGTTTTCATCTTGAGATGGTTCTTGTTATTCTTCCTCTTCACAATCTATGTAGAATAATTTCTTCTCACCACACTTATGTCCCTTATTGTACCTGTTGTCACAATTAAAGCATAATTTTTTTTCTTTTATTTCCTCCAATTGTTGAGGTGTCAACCTTGTAGGTTGAGGTGTTCTATAATAAGGAGCATTATTATCTCAATAGATGTTAGAAGTGTTCCTTCTAGTATCCATAACCACATTTTTACTTTCAACATTTCTCGCCACCTTGAACGCATTCTCCAATGATTTGGGTTCCCAAAGGATAACATTATTTTGAATGTTATCCTTTAAAGTTCATATGAGTACATCAATCAGGTGCTCATATGGAATATCCATTACCTTTATATTCAATATTTAGAAGTTCTCAATGCACTCTGCAACTAAATCCTTTTTCTTGAGATTTATCAATTCACTAAATAAGGTATTTCTCCTTGTATCCTCATAGTGTTCTATCATTTCTTCCATGAAAAATGTCCAAGTGACAAGTGATTTGTGAGACCAAAGCCATCGATACCACACAAATTTATTGGATTCTAAATATCAATAATAAATTTGTGCCTTTTGTGTGTGTGGAACATCATGTAGATCAAGGAATTTTTTCATTTGAAGTATCCATGCAATGATTGGATCCTTTCCATCAAAATTCCTCATATCGATCTTTGGAAAGTGGTTGGTCTTCAACACAAAGTTGGATTTTCTCCAATCTTGATTCATCTTCCCTATGTCCTCATCATGAATTTCATGGGATACATTTTCACTTTCAGGTGGCCTCTCTATTAGGAAATTTTTCAATCCTTCCATGATCTCCCTTTTTAAACCATCCATCTTAGTATCCATTATTGCCTCCAACTTAGCTTCAGTTGAATCCATCATCCCTTGTAGTTCATATTTTATTATTGTATTATTTTTTAAATCATTTTTGTCCATGTGCATTTCTTCACCTTCATCAAGAGTCCAAGTAGGATTGTTTGAAGGCTTATTTGGTGTAGAAGTTCCATTTTTTGGTGGCATGTTTTCCAAGTATCAATTTTAAACCTTGATTTCAAGGTGGTTCTTCTAGATGATAGTTCTTCTGTTGTATCTCCAAAATTTCGACCCTTCTGGGTCTGAAAATTTTGTTTAGTAGTTATCTTATACGTCTTCTATGAAATTCCATAGGTTTGATCAAAGTTGGATGTTACAAGTGGAAGTTATGGTAACTTCCCCACACCTTGCTGGTTTTTGTCCCTTCCAGGAGAGCATACTTGTAAAATGTTCCAAGAGAACAATATATGATATTTGATTCTGAAACTTGCACCATAAATACTACAAACTATCCACTTTCCAATAAAACTAGTTTCACTTAATTTGGATACTCACTAAAGAAGATATCATTGTTTTACCCGGAACACCTTTTTTAGACTAGTTAATATGACTAGTCAACTACCCTATCGTATACATGGTGTATCAACAAAAGTAGGATGACCCAGAAGATGAAATTTTTATCACAACTAACTTGATAATTTATATGAATATACTCCGCATTTCAGGGTCTAAAACATCATAGAAAAAAAATTATAGTGAAAATTATGCAATGAAAAGATTCAGGATGGTTCCAGAACCCTATATTACATAGGATATATCTCCAAAATTATAAGGGCTCATGAGTTGGAATTTGAACCTCAAGTACCTTGATCCATCTAATAAATATTCTCCAAGGATTTCCTTCTGAAACATAATTGAAAACAAGTTATAGTGAAAATTACGAGGTGCCTCATGTGCAACAGTGAAACCCCAAGATGTTGAGCTTTGATTCCAAATGTTAAGAACCAAATATCAAAATAGCATGAAAAACATCATAATAAGTACTCAATGCCTTGAAAAAGAGAGAATTTTAGATAAAAATTCTCTTCGAGGGAGAAACCTCCGTATACACCACATAAATTTACAAATACAAGATGATTCCAAATGAAAAGGTCTCCTTGGTATATATAGGAGACTAGGAGGTACAATTACAACTAATGGACCCAAGCCGACATAAATAAAATAACAATACTAATGTAATATGCCCCAATTAAGGGCTTAACAGTTATAATCATTGGGAATTGTGGCCTTTAATTTTCAAGATCTTTTCATGAAATTTTCCTCAGATGGAAAGGAAATTGAGCTTAGAGGTATCCAAGGGAAACAATCTAGATTGATAAGCTCTAATAACATGACAAAATTACTCAAAATTGGACATCAGGGTGTAATTGCACAATTGTGCTCACTTGATGTTCAAACATCTATATCGCATACTCCATCATATCTTCAAATAGTTATCAACAATCATTCCAAGGTATTTGGTCAAATTCATAAGGGTCTTCCACTTGCTCGAGATCATGACCATGCTATTAATTTCAACCATAAAGTGTACCACCTAACATTAGGCCTTATTGGTATCCACGTGCACAAAATATTGATATTGAGTGCATCATCCAAGAAATGTTAGAGACTGACAAAATTCAACCTAGCCAAAGTTATTTCTCTTCGCTAGTGGTGTTGGTTACGAAAAATGATGGTTCATGGAGTATGTGTCCATATTATAGACAACTCAACAAAATGACCATCAAAGATAAGTTTCCTATCCCTGTCATTGATGAATTATTATATCAATTGCATGGAGAAAAATCATTTACTAAGTTGGATCTTTGTTTGGGATATCATCAAATCAGACTTGGCCACACCCAACTTTACAAAAACATTTATTGTGGATTTTGATGCATCATGTCATGGAATTGATGTATTTTTATGTAATAAGGAATGCCCCTTGCTTTTGAAAGCATCCAACGTAAAGGAAAAAACTTATTCAAGCCCATTTATGAAAAAGAAATAGTGTCCATACTACATGTAGTTCATAAATGACACCCTTACCTAATAGGAAGACACTTCAAAGTAAAAAACAAATCATGATAGTTTGAAGTACTTCTTGGAGCAACGATTATCTTCATAAGAGAAAAAAAAAATGGGTTACAAAGATGTTGGGTTATGACTTTGAAATTATCTACAAAAAAGGAAAACATAATGTTGTGGCAGATGCCCTTTCAAGGAAAGAAGAAGGAACAAAAGGTTCACTATGTGTTATTTCTATTCCACAATCTAATTGGGTGGAAGAAGCAAGGATAGAATGGAAGAAATATCAAGAGGTACGCAAGATAATTCAATAACTACATGAGGACCCCAGTTTAGTAGATAAATTTTTATGGAAGAATGATTTTATATGGTATCATGATCGCCTATATTTATGTAAGAATTCTCAACTCAAATAGAAGGTCCTTCTGGAATTGCACACTTCTCATATAGGGGGACATTCAAGATTCTTGAAAAAATACCACGGGATCAAGAAGGATTTTTTCTAGGAAGGTATTAAAAATGATGTTCGAAATTTTGTGTCTGAGTGTTTGGTCTGCCAATGGAATAAGGGAAAGACAATAAATACTCTAGGTCTCCTACAACCATTAGCTATACCAAGTCAACATTGGGAAGAAGTTTCAATGTATTTTATTACAGGTTTACCCAAATCCGAATGAAATATTGTCATCATGGTAGTAGTGGAACGACTAAAAAAGTATGCCCATTTTTTCTCTCTTTCTCATCCTTTTAAATAAATTACAATAGCCACAACATTCATGGAAACATATCAAAAGCTACATGGAGTCCCCAAGATTATTGCAAGTGACAGATATCTAATTTTCAAGGGAAATTTTTGGATTGAATTATTTTCTTGTTTGGGTACTCAATTGGCTCACATCTCATCTTACCATCCTCAATCCGATGGGAAAAATGAGATTGTGAATAAATTTATAGAGGGATATCTTTGTTTCTTTGAAACCCATAAATAGACACAATGGGTCAAGTGGATTCCCTTGGAAGAATGGTGGTACAACACATCCTTCCATACTTCATAAAAAATGTCCCTATTTCTGGAACTTTATGGATATCATCCTCCATTCATCACATCACCCTTGAAAGGGAATACAAAGGTTCAAGAAATGGAGGACCACACAGGCAACTAACAATAGGTCCTCAAAATATTGAAGGACAACTTGGTTATGGAACAAAATAGGATGAAACAATAAGCATATCAACATTGCAATGAAAGGGAATTTTAAGTTGGGGATTGGGTATTTCTAAGGATACAACCATACAAATAGATGTCCCTCAAGAAACAAAAGAAGGACACTAAATTAGCACCCAAATATTATGGCCCCTATAAGATTTTGTAAAGGATTAGAAGTATGGCTTACAAAGTGGAGTTGCCTCCATCTTCACGTGTACATCTAATCTTCCATGTTTCTTACTTAAAGAAGGTTATCAACAACAAGATCCCAGTCCAAAATATTTTACCAAAGATCAATGAAGAATGGAAAATCATACTAGATCAAGAAACAATCCTTGAAACAAGAATTAAGAAACTGAGAAATTGCGCAATTATAGAGTACCTCGTCAAATGGAAGAACCTACTAGTGGAAGAGATGACATGGGAAGATTAGTTCTTTGTGCACAAGCACCCATGGTTAGTCAAGTGTTGAGGAAAACACTTGTTTTAAGGGGAGGGGCTTGTTAATCCATAGACAAAGCCCCATTTTATGTGTAAAACCCCTTATCAAGCCCTAGATAATGAATTATTACATTTCTAGTGTTATATGTGTAGGTTGGATAGAACCCTTCATTGCACCCTTTCATCATAATTGTACCCCTTTGTCTCATATATATATATATATCAAGGAGATCTAGTATTGGGATATATTGTCTTCTGAATTGGATATATTGTAAAAGGAGGTTTTCCCCTCGAATTGGACTATAATTCATTGAATTTTTATCACTTTTAAGGTGTTGGATCATAACAATGGTCTATGTTAAGTGGTTTTCAACATAAGAGCAGGTAAGCCAACTCCTTGTCACTTCAATAGCAACTACAATTACTTAGATATATCAATCCTCAACATTAGAGTAATGAGGTCGTTACATTCCAACCATCAATGATTCATACGCTTGATTAACAATATCAATGCTTAGTATGAAAAAATATCGTGCTCCAATAGCTTAAGCCTTCATTGAATTGTGGTGGTCCAGGTGGTGGAGCTCCTTCTTACAACTCATTCACCTCCTTCATTTAAATCATGATGATTATGTTCCAGATGGAATCTCTCATGTATAGAAGAATCATAATACTAGCTAGCATTGGGTTTCACATCAAAATTATGTTGAGCTATGTGTGGGAAATAGAGGATATGCACCATCTATCAAGGTGGATGCTCAATGAAATGTATGGACCATGAGCCAATGAAGAAAATAGATTATAGGTAGTAACTGACCAAGATGATGAATCATGGGGCATCCAGACAACATAAAAAATTCTTTGGAGCACCTCATAATTAGGTTTAGGGTGTAAGAATGTCAGGGAATTACACCATGCACTAGAAACACTCATAGAATTAGGGTTAGGTTTTTTTCCATAGTCTGTTCTCTCCTGTGGTTGGGGACTAGTGCGCAGACCAACAACCAATTGGTGAATAATGGTATGGTTTATCTAAGTTCTAGAGATGGTGGGAAGACCCGCACTAGTTTTTGCAATGAACGTGGGTCTCCCTACATGCTATGGATCAAATGCACACTTATGACTAGCAAACAAAACATTGTGTGGATGGTAGTGGTCAATAGGGTTTGTCATGGGATTTGTGAAACCACAAAAACAAGATGTGGGCACATTGTTGAAAATAAGATCAATTCATGGGAGAATTAAGTAATGATATCTAGATGGGGGGCAACAAAATAACATGGTATGTGATGCTCAGGAATGAAGATAGCAAGGAATAATGTGTGGGTATCTCCTATTCAAGATATATTTCACACTCAAATTGTTTGGATCTCAAGTAAGAACATATGGGTATCTCCTTTCTATGGTTAGCGTAAATACAAGGTTACTAGCCTATAGAACAAATTGTGGCCACATTGGCAGTAAGAGAACGCTCCCAGTAGTTTCATAGATTCCCATAAGCATGGGTAAGATCGTGACTAGGTTAGTCATCAAGAATACAAGAATTGGGACATCCAAAAGCAAGGGAAGAATTCTTAGAATGCCCATAGTCCAAGAGATGATTGTTATAACAACCAATACATCCCACAATGAATATTATTAGATGACATGACCATTATCAATGTACTCTCTCACACAGTAATAAAAATAAGATGCAAAAAGTCACTTTACATCCACTCATTATGGTACACATAACCAATTAAGGTTAACCAACAAACTTCAAATACATAATGGTGAGTTTAACCACAGAACACAGAGGAAAAACAAAACATATTAAGGCATGATTTTTACCCTGGAACCCAATTGGGAAAACTAGATCTGAATGGTGCTCAACATTCCTCTTTCTACAAATTTTGGATGCAGTTCTCTCCTCCTCCCTGGCTAAAATCCCTTTGAGAATGAGTGAGAGTGAATAAATAGGCATAGATAGGGGTTAAGGGAAGGCCAAAAACCATGGTTCTTCACTTCCCATTCCTTATCCTTCTCTCATATTTGTTTCCTTATCTTTTAATCATTTTTCTTTAACTTTTCTCTTACATCTTTATTTGGCTTATTCAATGTTAGCCTTGCATTGTTTTACATGGTTTAGATAATATTGGTTGATTTTCAATTTGTTTTGTAGGTATTGATTCTTATCCATTATTTAGTTTAGATCCATTTCGGATCACACCTCCCCATTGAGAGGATTTTTGGTCTCCAAAAGATCAAGGACACCAATCTAGATCAGTATTGTCTAATTCTCTGGAATGTGGCCATGACACTGGCTCCTTGCTGCAATTATAACTATGGATCTGTCTCTGTCTCATGGATCTGGATACTAGATTTGGTCCTTGGCTATGTCTCTCACTATGGTTCTCACTTTCCTGTTACTACAATGCAGAAATATTCTCACTGACTCTTAGCTCTGAGAAATCTCTAGATCTGAATTCTAGACTCAACATCCATTCCCATCTCCCTCTATGCCTTGGAGACAATCCATATTGGTTGGCATGATTCCAAGTTGAATGTTGGTATTCTTGTTTAGTGTGATCCCAACATGTTTCCATCACATATAAATCCTATAAAAGGAAGTTTGGTCACTTTCTTTAGCTAGGATCAGTTTTTTACTGGCATGGAAACAACTCTCAAGTACTTGCACATGCTTGTAAGCACACCACGGAGTTCTCAAGGACCCCTATAAGGTCATTGGTGTCTATGCACCATTCTCTAGCACAAATCCAAGATGGGGTTCTTCTAATGTAATAATAGAAACAAGAATGAGGTTGTGGCTACACTCAACATCAACATGTTGTCCTTCTTGTTTTTTTTGCTACTATCTTATGATTTTATCTCTCCTTGGACAACTTCTATCACTTGGAATGGAGATGCATGAAGTTTTTCATCTTCCTCAATATTCACTCTCCACACCCTTCTCATGATTTTGTGGTGTCTGGGGTGAAGCTCTGGATGAATTCACCAATACTTTGCTTCCCAGTGACCATTCAACTTGTGTTGGTGGAAAAAGTTATTGGCTCTATGGTATGGATTTCTTGACATACTCCTCTTATCCATGTGCCTCTATATATTTTGTTGGAGTGGAGAATCCTTCATTCCATTACTCCTCTAGAAGGAATATGTCTTATGGCATGTGGCTTTCTTCCCCTGGTAGTATGCCTCAACATGGCCTTTCTTTCCATAATGTGAGTATGTCTTTTCATACCAAAAATTGTCTATGGTATGGCCTCTCTTCTTGCAACAATTAAAAATAATAAATTTCTTGTTTGGCATAGACCTCATGGTCTTATTCTTCTTCTTGCTTTCTTTTTTTGGTTTGTTTTTGTTTGTGAGTGCAGGTGTATGATGATTTTTCAAACTGTCCTCATTACTTCTCTCCTTCAATCTACCACAAGAAGTCTAAGGTGGTAATTGTTGATGATTACAGCTACATGAGACATCCTCCAAGACACAGACTGAGTTAGTCGGCCTGAGAGAGAGCCCATGAGTTGGGTGTGCCCATGAGATGGGTATGTTGTTCCTCTATAATATGGAGAAGGAACGTTGTTTTCCCTATGTGGGGTGAGGAACCCCATGAGTTGGGTGTGCCCATGATATGGGTCTGTGGTTCCTCTCTGAGACGAAGATGGAATGTGTTGTGCCACTGTGTGGGGTGAAGAATCCCATGATTTAGGTGTGTCGTTCTATATGAGACAGAGATTAAATGATGTACTAGTCTCCTCTGTGCAGAGAGTGAGATGATGTGATACTCCCATATGATTCTCATGTGATACACAATGAGATAGAGATCTGTTGAGTAGGATGTGCCTGTGGTTGAGCACATGTGAACGTGATCCTAGTGGCTGAGCACTAGTGAGTGTGTATTCTCTTGTGAGACACAGTGAGATAGAGACATGGACATCCTTGTGGTTGAGCATAGGTGGCAATGCACCTAGTGGATTAGCACTAGTGGGTGTATGTGATCCCTTGCTATATTTTCCAAGAGTCAGACTTACTTGTAACCCTATTTGTGATGTAAAGGGTACAGTTTGGCCCCAACATAAAGTGAAAGATAATTAATATGGTAATTATTAATTATATTGTGAGTTATTTAGGTCGGTCCTATTGTGCCAATAGACACTAGTTTTGATATGATCAGTCTAATATAAATAAATGTAATTTCCCCATTGAGGAAATACAATACAAGTGTGATTTTGAAAATTTCAACAAGTACTTGTTCTTGGGCTGAAGTGCGCACCTCTCTTGGGTGCTAGCTTTCTAGGTTTTGTGAGCACCCTTTTGTGTGCTAGGTTTATGGTGTGGGAGGTCTTTCTCTTGAAGAATATAACAAAGGATTGGTTGGGTTTTGTTCCCTTGTTGAGAAGGGTTTCCCAGGATACCTCTTGTGTACCTGTGCATGGTATTTCTTGTTGTGATCTTGGTTGCTGCAACAAATTTTTAATGGTGAAATTGCTATTGTATATGGTTCAAGTAAAATGCTAAAATTGAAATGAACGTCATGCTTGAGCCTAGATTAATGAAAAATCAACATGGTATCATAGCATAGGTCTTGAAGAACCCCTACAAAATAATTTAAAGCTAGTCGTCCTCCTCTTCTGCAGTTCCGTACGACCTCTAGGGTTTGATGAAATTCCATACGACCCTCCTTTTTTGAGGTGTTTCAACCCCTAATACTTGGACGTTGAGGAAATTTTTTGCATAGGAGAGTACAACATTCTCCAACGCACCTCCAGATACTCTCAGAGTGAAATTCTAAGCATTTTGAATTTTTGTCCCTAGGGTTTCTAGGGTTACACATTTTTCTGCAAACTCTTGGATTTAGGGTTTCTACAACTCACTGAAGGAGCTCCTCGGCTCACCATTATTCTTGTGAATCTCTTAAGGCTAAATTCTTGGTAGTCATAATTGCAAAAAAAACTAATGTTGCTAACCTAGCCTAGACTTTAGGTTTTCTATCCCAGTTGACAAGGGTTTGTGAATAAATATGAAAATATGAAGAACAAAACCTTGGTGGAAGATAGGATTGATGGATCAAGCAACTTCATCTCCTGGAAGTCAAGAATTCAGATCACCCTTGAAGAGTATGACCTATTGAGTGTGATACAAAAGACTTTACCAAAGGCAACTACTGATGAAGAGAAGCAAATAAGAAAGGAAGATGATGTCAAGGAAAGGAAAATAATCATCTACTCAGTAAGAGATCATTTCTTACCTCGTATTTCCAACCCGAAGGAAACTTATGAAATGTACAAAGAATTGAAGAATAAGTTTGAGAGTGACAACACCCTCAGAGCCCTTACCTTAAAGGGTCAGCTTCAAAGTATTAAGATTGAAAAAGGTTGCTACCTTCTTTATGAATATGTAAGAGATTGAAGATCAACTAGGCGCCATTGGAGAAGTCATATCTGACAAAGACATTGTTTTGTCCACTCTCAATAATCTTCCAAAACACTGGGAACCATTTCTTCAAATCATCAATGGAAGGGAAAAACTACCCACTTTTGATCATCTTTCGACATAATGTACCCAAGAAGAACTTAGACTTAGAGCTAAAGGAATGGGAGACTCCCCTGATGACAATCATGCTCTTGCACTTCATACAAATAAAGGAGGAAGATTCAAAATAAACTTCAGGAAAAAATTCAAATATGAGAAGACTCCATCAACTTTAGGTTATGATCAGAGAAGAGACATAACATATATTCAGTGCTTCAGATGTGACAAATATGGACATTAAGCAAGAAATTGTCCTACCAGGAAGAAAGGAAGACAATATGCTTCCACTGCTAACATTGATCCAGACCCATCTCAAAAGGATGAAGATAAGAGACATGAGGATTACTTCCTCTAAACCAAATATAAGATTGAGCAAGACTGCAGACCCATGTGAATTGTTTGATTTAATCATTTAAACCTATAGTTGATTGCATCATTGATAATGAAGGGTATTATCTCTAGTGTGGGAGCCCTCATGACTTGGACCATTATCCCTAATATGAGAGTCCAACCTTTATTGATTGATTATTATGATAGAATTCATAAAATACTGAAGAGTCAGTAGAGAACTTGAGAAGACATAAAATATATAGAAAACAAGAACAAGAATATATCTATCCTTTAGAATTCAGAGGGATTTACTAGACTCAGAGGGATTCAAACAAATTGAGAAGAAGGAAGAGACATTACCTTCTTCCCTTCAACATTTTAGAGGGAAGCAATCATCATTCCAGTTGATATAGCTAATATCCCTAGAGATATTGTAGTAGGACATAAAAGGCTTGTCTAGGCTCGACAAACTCTGCAAGGGGCAGAGGAACATGGAGCCAGTGGAAGTGTCGAGAAATATAAAGCGAGATTTGTAGCCAGAAGATTCCCACAAACATAGGGAATTGTCTATGATGACATATTTGATCTAGTATCCCAATACACTTCCATCCGTACTATCATCCATGAGTTGGAAACTACATCATATGGATGTAAAGAAAACCTTTCTCAATGGTGATATAGAGGAAGAAGTTTACATCGAGCACCCAGAAGGATTTGTGATATACGATGAGAAATCTCATGTGTACAGGTTGAAGAAATTCCTGTATAGACTAAAGCAGACACCTCATGCTTGGTATGAGAAGATGAATGGATTCTTTATGAGTTTGGGTTTTAGACAGAGTGTTGGTGATCCAAACCTATCTTATTATATTGTTGGTGACGAGAGCCTGATTTTGGTGACTTATTCAGGAAGCCTTGTCGTTGGCAAGCTTTGACTTCTGATTTCGAGATGAAGGATCTGGGTAAGATTCACTACTTCTTGGGACAAGAAGTATGGAAGAGGACTAATGAGATTTTTCTTGAGTCAAGGAAAATATACAGTGGGGATATTAAAGAAGTTCAGTATGACTGAATGCAATTCCATGCCTACACCGCTGGTGATGGATTTGAAGAAAAAATAATTATGATGATTCAGAAGAGATTGATCCACAACTGATTGGATCATTTATGTATTTGGTTCACACCAGACCTGATATATACTATGCAATAAATGTTCTTAGCCAGTTCATGAGTCAACCAAGACAGACTCACTAGATAGAAACAAAACATGTATTGAGATACCTATGAAGAACAGTTGGATATGGCATGATATATGCCTCCAGTGTAGACTTGAGCTTGCAAGGATATGCCGATGCAAATTGGGAAGGGAGTACAGTGGACTGGAAGAGAAGATCCGGTTTTTGTTTTACCTTGGGGTCTTCCATGGTTTTCTGGTGCAGTAGGAAGTAAATCTCTTTGGCCTTGAGTACAACAAAAGCAGAGTATATAACATTGAGCGTGGTAGTCCGCGAAGCAATGTGGCTTTGCAAGCTTCCGACATATTTATTTTATCATGTGATGGATCCTATTATTATTCATTGTGATAATCAGAGCTCTGTGAAGCTCTCTAAGAACCCTATGTTTCATGATAGATCGAAAACACAATGAGATAAAATATCATTATGGTACAGAGGAAAGCAGTACACGTGCAATACTTTCCTAGACATAAGCATATTGAAGATATCTTCACCAAACCACTTGGCAAGATGAAGTTCAAGTACTTCCGTGAGAAACTTGGCTTGGTTGAGAACACCTCCCTAGTTGAAAGGGAGTGTTGATGACTATAGCCAAGACGGAATTCGAGTAATTATGTGTGAGACTTGGCATGATGGAGAATTCCTCCCCAGCTGAGATGGAGTGTTGATGATTACAATTGCGTGAGACATCCTCCAGGACACACATTGAGTGAGTTGGCCTGACAGAGATCCCATGAGTTGGATTTTCTCATGAGATGGGTATGTTGTTCCCCTTTGAGACAGAGAAGGAATGTTGTGTGCCCCTATGTGGGGTGAGGAATCCCATGAGTTGGGTGTGCCCATGAGATCGGTGTGTTGTTCCTCTCTGAGATGGATATGGAATGTTGTGTGCCCCTATGTAGGGCGAGGAACCCCATGAGTTGGGTGTGTCGTTCTCTCTGAGACAGAGATGAAACAATGTACTAGTATCCTTTGTGCAGAGAGTGAGATGATGTGATACTCCATATGATTCTCATGTGAGATGCAGTGAGATAGAGATCCACTGAGTAGGATGTGCCTTTGGTTGAGCACAGGTGAATGTGATCCTAGTGGCTGAGCACTAGTGAGTGTGTATTCTCCTGTGAGACATAGTGAGATAGAGACGTGGATGTCCATGTGGTTGAGCACAAGTGGGCGTGCCCCTAGTGGCTGAGAACTATTGGGTGTATGAGATCCCTTTCTATATTGTCCAAGAGTCAGAATTACCTGTAACCCTATTTGTGATGTAAAGGGTACAGGTCGGCCCCACCATAAAGTGAAAGATAATTAATGTAAGAGATAATTAATATGGTAATTATTAATTATATTGTGAGTTATTGAGGTTGGCCTTGTTGTACCAATAGACACTAGTTTTGATATGATCACTCTAATATAAATAAAGGTAATTTCCTCATTGAGGAAATACAATACAAGTGTGAGTTTGGAAATTTCAACAAGTACTTGTTCTTGGGTTGAAGTGCACACCTCTCTTGGGTGCTAGCTTTCTACGTTTTGTGAGCACCCTTTTGTGTGTTAGGTTTATGGTGTGGGAGGTTTTTCTCTTGAAGAATATAGAAAAGGATTGGTTGCATTTTATTCCCTTGTTGAGAAGGGTTTCCCAGGATACTTCTTGTGTACTTGTGCATCGTATTTCTTCTTGTGATCTTGGTTGCTGCAACAAATTGTTAATGGTGAAACTGCAATTGTCTATGGTTCAAGTAAAATGCTAAAATTGGAATGAACTTCATGTTTGAGCCTAGATTAATGAAAAATTAACATGGTATCAAAGCATAGGTCTTGAAGAACCCCTGCACAAGCATTTAAATCTAGTCATCCTCCTCTTCTATAGTTTTGTACGACCTCTAGGGTTTGCTGAAATTCCGTATGACCCTCCTTTTCTGAGGTGTTTTAGCCCCTAATACTTGGACGTTGAGGTAAAGTTTGGCATAGGAGAGTACGAACTTCTCCAACACACATCTAGAGACTCTTAGAGTGAAATTTTGAGCATTTTGAATTTTTGGCCCTAGGGTTACACATTTTTCCGTAGACTCTTGGCTTTAGGGTTTCTGCAGCTCACTGAAGGAGCTCCTCAACTCACTAGTATTCCTGTGACTCTCTTAAGGCTAAATTGTTGGCAGTCATAAGCCCAACAAAACCTAAGGTTTCTAGCCTAGCCTATCCATTAGGTGTTTTAGCCCAATTGACAAGGGTTTGTGAAGAAATTTGAAAATATGAAGAACAAAACCTTGGTGGAAGATAGGCTTGATGGATCAAGCGACTTCAGCTCCTGGAAGTCGAGACTTTGAATCACCCTTGAAGAGGATGACCTATTGAGTGTGATACAAAATACTTTACCAGAGACAACTACCAATGAAGAGAAGGAAATAAGAAAGGAAGATGACGTCAAGGCAAGGAAAATAATCATCTACTCAATAAGAGATCATCTCCTACCTCGTATTGCCAACCTGAAGACAACTTATGAAATGTATGAAGCATTGAAGAATATTTTTGAGAGTGACAACACCCTCAGAGCCCTTACCTTAAAGGGCCAGCTTCAAAGTATCAACATGACAAAGGTGATACATTTACTACCTTCTTTAAGAATATGTCATAGATCAGAGATCAACTGGGCGCCATTGGAGAAGTCATATTCGAAAAAGAACTTGTTTTTTCCACTCTCAATAATATTCCAAAAAATTGGAAACAATTTCTTAAAAGTATCAGTGGAAGGGGAAAACTAACCACTTTTGATCATATGTGGACAAACTGTACCCAAGAAGAAATTAGACTTAGAACTAGAGGAGTGGAAGACTCCCCTGATGACAATCATGCTCTTGCACTTCATACAAAGAAAGGAGGAAGATTCAAAAGAAAGTTCAGGCAAACTTTCAGAGATGAGAAGACTCCATCAACTTCAGGTTATGATCAGAGAAGAGACATAACAAAGATCCAGTGCTTCAAATGTGACAAATATGGACACTATGGAAGAAATTTTCCTATCAGGAAGAAAGGAAGACAATATGCTTCCACCACTGACATTGATCCAGACCCATCTCAAAAGGATGAAGATAAGAGAGATGAGGATTACTTCCTCTAAACCAAATACAAGATTGAGAAAGACTGCAGACCTAGGTGAATTGTTTGATTTAATCAATTAAACCTATAGTTTATTTCATCCTTGATAGTGAAGGGTATTATCTCTAGTGTGGGATCCCTTATGACTTAGACCATTATCCTTGGTATGGGAGTCCAACTTTTATTGATTGATTATTATGCTAGAAGTCATAAAATACTAAAGAGTCGGTAGAGCACCTAAGAAGACATAAAATATTTAGCAAACAAGAAAAAGAAGATATCTATCCTTCAGACTTCAGAGGGAGTTACTTGACTCAGAGGGAGTTACTTGACTCAGAGGGAGTCAAACAAATTAAGAAGAAGGAAGAGACATTACCTTCTTGCCTTCAACAGTTCAGAGGGAGACAATCATCATTCTAGTTGATCCAGCTAATATCCCTAGAGATATTGTAGTAACAAATAAAAAGCTTGTCTAGGCTCGACAAACTCTGCAAGGGGTAGAGTGACATGCTGCCGATGGAAGTGTCGAGAAATATAAAGCGATATTTGTAGCCAGAAGATTCCCACAAACATAGGGAATTATCTATGATGAGACATTTGATCCAGTAGCCCGATACACTTCCATCCATACTATCATCCATGAGTTGGAAACTACATTAGATATATGTAAAGATAACCTTTCTCAATGGTGAGATTGAGGAAGAAGTTTACATCGAGTAGCCATAAGGATTCGTGATATACGACAAGAAATCTCATGTGTATAGGTTGAAGAAATCCTTTTATGGACTGGAAGAGAACAAACCATTGGGCAGGGAGTACAGTGGACTGGAAGAGAACATCTGGCTATTGTTTTACCTTGGGGTATGCCATGGTTTCCTGGTGCAGTAGTAAACAAAGTTCTGTGGCCTTGAGTACCGCATAAGCAGAGTATATAGCATTGAGTGTGGCAGTCTGCGAAGCAGTGTGGCTTCGCAAGCTTCTAATAGATTTGTTTGATCATGAGATGGATCCTATTATTATTCATTGTGATAACCAGAGTTGTGTGAAGCTCTTTGAGAACCTTGTGTTTCATGATAGATAAAAAACACATGGAGATAAAATATCATTATGGTACAGAGGAAAGAAGTACACATGCAATATCTTCATACACATAAGAAGATTGCAGATATCTTCACCAAACCACTTGGAAAGATGAAGTTCGAGTACTTTCGTGAGAAACTTGGCCTGGTGGAGAACACCTCCCTAGCTAAGAGGGAATGTTGATAAAAACAACCAAGACAGAGTTTGAGTACTTCTGTGTGAGACTTGACCTAATGGAGAATGCCTCCCTAGCTGAGAGGGAGTGTTGATGATTACAACTGTGTGAGACATTCTCCAGGACACAGATTGAGTGAGTTGTCCTAAGAGAGAGCCCATGAGTTGGGTGTGCCCATGAGATGGGTATGTTGTTCCTCTCTGAGACAGAGAAGGAACATTGTGTGCCCCTGTGTGGGGTAAGGAAGGCCATGAGTTGGGTGTGCCCATGAGATGGGTGTGTGGTTTCTCTCTGAGACAGAGATGGAACGTTGTGTGCCCCTATGTGGGGTGAGGAAGCCCATGATTTGGGTGTGTCGTTCTCTCTGAGACGTAGATGAAATGATGTACTGGTCTCCTCTGTGCAGAGAGTGAGATGATGTGATACTTAAGATGATTCTCCTGTGAGACGTAGTGAAATAGATATATGTTGAGTAGGACGTGCCTGTGGTTGAGCAAAGGTGAACGTGATCCAATGGTTGAGCACTAGTGAGTGTGTATTCTCCTGTGAGATGCAGTGAGATAGAGACGTGAACGTCCCTGTGGTTGAGAACAAGTGGGCATGCCCCTAGTGGATGAGCACTAGTGGGTGTATGAGAACCCTTGTTATATTTTCCAAGAGTCATACTTACCTGTAACCCTATTTGTGATGTAAAGGGTACATGTCGGTTCCACCATAAAGTGAAAGATAAATAATGTAAAAGATAATTATTAATTAAATTGTGATTTATTGAGGTTGGCCCTGTTGTGCCAATAGAAACTACTTTTGATATGATCTGTCTAATATAAATAAAGGTAATTTCCCCATTGAGGAAATACAATACAAGTGTGAGTTTGAAAATTTCAGCAAGTACTTGTTATTGGGCTGAAGTGCGCACCTCTCTTGGACGCTAACTTTCTAGGTTTTGTGAGCACCCTTTTGTGTGCTAGGTTTATGGTGTGGGAGGCCTTTCTCATGAAGAATATAGTAAAGGATTGGCTAGGTTTTCTTCCCTTGTTGAGAAGGGTTTCCTAGGATACTTCTTGTGTACTTGTGCATGGTATTTCTTCTTGTGATCTTGGTTGCTGCAACAAATTGTTAATGGTGAAACTGCAATTGTCTATGGTTCAAGTAAAATGCTAAAATTGGAAAGAACTTCATGCTTGAGCCTAGCTTAATGAAAAATCAACAGTAATGGGATGCCACCTTCATTTATTGTTGTTTCTCCTCCTGATGATCAAGCCAACTTCAACATGTTTGTTTCTTTCATGAAAATGGTCTTCATGGTGATGGGATTTTCACTTCTTCCATCAAATCCTAGGCCTTCATGCTTGGCCCTTGGAATAGCTACAATGGGGATCAATATTCCTTGTCTTTTCTGGCTTAGCACTTGTCCATCATAGGCAATTTTCCTTGGAAGTTTAGAGCCAATTCCCCTAATATGCTTTTCAAATTCACCAAGTTGATATTTAGTATTGTATATGGATGGTGAGCTTACCAAAATGGTCTCACTCATGGTGCTAGTTGAGGTGGTGGAAATGGAAGGTTTCCTTACTTCTCTATGCTCTTGGACAGTTGCTTGAAGCCTTTCCAAGGCCTCCTCCTTATCTGCCAACACTTGTTGCAGCTAAATCATCATTTGCATTAACCTATCCTCTTGTCAGTTATCCATCTGGATGACCTTCTCACCAAGGTATACAAGTTGTGCTTTGTGCTTGTCCCAATCTATTCTAACTGTAGTGAGGGAGTCTTGGAATTCTTGAAAATTATTCTTGAGAATTGGAAACGATTTGGTAGAAGTATCCATGTGATTTTCCATCCCTCCCATCCTCTTGTTGAACATATGAACCTACACCTTCAATCTCTCATTCTCTTCTCGATGTTGATCATTATTGGCTCATAGGTATTCCAACTTATCTTTTCTTTCTTTACCCATGCCGAGCGCTGCCATATTTTGTTCACAATTCTTTTGGAAGCAGTTTCAAAATCAAGGATGCAACTGCTTTGACACCATCTAATCCATAATCGAGTGACTTGTATCCCACTCGCTTCACCAACATGGATTCTTTGCAGAATTTGATTTCTGAACTCTATCCCAGTTCTATCTCTGAATTTTTCATAGAATTCTCTGTCTTTGTTCTCTGCCTTGTACAATGACCTTTCTTCTTCTCATAATGAGGAACGTCTTCACTCAATGTATCCTACACACATCTAATCGCTAACAATGGAAGGTTGGAAATTAAAATATCTTCCTAGAAACAATTGAGCAACTCATTTAAACAATGGTTCGATATGGCATTGGTCTTTTCTTTATCATGACTAGAATCTGCTTATAGTAATGTTGTGACCATGAGTATCAAATTGCCTTCGAAATTTGGGTTGGTTTATGGTTTAGGTTAAGTGGATCTCAACATAATAGCAGGTAATCCAACTCCTTGTCACTTCAATAGCGACTACAATTACCCAGATACATCAATCCTCGGCATTATATTAATGAGTTCATTACATGCCAACCATCAATGAGTCAGGCGCTTGGTTAGTAATATCAATGCTTAGTATGAAAAAATCTCATGCTCCAATAGCTTAAATCTTCATTGAATTATTGTGGTCGAGGTGGTAGAGCTCCTTCTTACAACTCATTTTCCTCCTTCATTTAAACCATGATGATTATGTTCCTCCTTCTTCATAGAAGTATCATAATACTTAGTAGAATTGGGTTCCACATAAAAATTGTGTGGAACTACATGTGGGGAATAGAGGATATGGACCAACTATCAAGGTGGATGCTCAATGCAACGATGGACCATGATCCAATGAGGAAAATAGAGCAGAGGTAGTAACTGACCAAGATGACGAATTATGGGGCGTGCATACAGTAGATAAAATGTATTGGAGACCCTCATAATTAGGTTTAGGGCGTAGGAATGTTGGGGTGTTGCACCATGTGCTAGAAATTCCCATAGAATTAGGGTTAAGTTTTTTTTTTTCCGTAGTGTGTTCTCTCCTATCGTTGGGGGCCGGCGAGCATACCACTAGCCAATTGGTGAACTTATGAATAACAAACAAAACACTGCGTGGATGGTAGTGGTCGCTAGGGTTTGTCGTGGGATCGATGAAAGCACAAAAGCAAGACGTGGGTACGTTGTTGACAACAAGATCAAGTCATGGAAGCATCAATTAAAAATATCTAATTGTGGGGCATCAAAATAATGTGGTACGTGATGCTCGGGAATGAATACAGCAAGGAAGAACTTGTGGGTATATCCTATTCGAGCTAGGGTTCACACTCAACTTGTTTGGATCACATGGAAGAACGCGTGGGTATATCCTCGCTATAGTTAGTGCGCAGACAAGGTTACCAGCCAGTAGAATGAATTGTGGTCACATTAGCAGTAAGAGAACGCTCCCAACAATTTCATAGACACCCAAAGGCTTGGGTAAGATCGTGGCTAGGTTAGATTGCAAGAATACAAGTATTGGGACATCCAAGAGCAATGGAATAATTCTTAGAATGCCAAGAGGCATGGGTAAGATCGTGGCTAGGTTAGACAACAAGAATACAAGCGTTGGGAAGTCCGGGAGCTAGGGAAGAATTCTTAAAATGCCAGAGGCCAGGAGACGATTGTTAGAATGCGTAATACATCCCACGGTGAATATTACTAGCTAACATGCATAATCACCATTATCAATGTACTCTCACACAAAGTATTAAAATTAAGATGCAACAAGTCACTTTACATCCACTCATTAAGTTACAGAGAATCCATTAAGGTTAACTAGCAAACTTGGTATACATAATGGTGAATTTAATCACGGCATACCGAGGAAAAACACGACATATTAAGGCATGATTTTTACTCTAGAACCCAATTGGGAAAACCAGATTCGAATGATGCTCAACATTCCTCTTTCTACAAATTTCGGATCCAATTCTCTCTTCCTCCCTGGCTAAAATCCCTTTGAGAATGAGTGAGGGTGAAAAAATAGGAAGAATTAGGGGTTAAGGGAAGACCAATAACCATGGCTCTTAACTTCTCGTTCCTTATCCTTTTCTCATATTCATTTCCTTATCTTTTAATCATTTTTCTTTAACTTTTCTCTTACATCCTTATTTGTATTATTCAACGTTAGCCTTGCATTGTTTTACATGGTTTACATAATATTGGTTGATTGTAGATTTATTTTGCAGGTACTGAGTCTTATCCATTCTTTAGTCTAGATCTATTTCAAATCAACAAGACATGTCACTGTTGGGATTCCAAAGATTATAAGTTGTAGAAAATTCTCAATGATAATGATTATCATCCATACAACCACAATTATCTCATAATTCATGGTTTTAGCTTTCCATAATTCGATTATAGTAAGCTCATGGAAATTCTCTCATGGATAAGTTTGTCAATTTCCCCAACTAAATGATAGTTCACATGGTAATTCTAACTTCTAATAATTTAGACTCCTTGTTAATTTAAAGGATACCCCAAAATATTTGAACTCTTCCCCAAAAAAACAAAACCCTCAATTCTCTTGCATGGAAAAAAGGCATAGCATGAAGGGGCCATGTGTCCTTATATAGACCCACATACCTCCTTCATGCATTAACCCCTAGGGTTTAATATTACATAGATTAATTAGTAATTAAGGGACATAATTAAGGTTGCAAGGAATTTGGGTTAAGTCACTTAGGTCCTTTACCCTTAGCCTACTTAAGCCCCCTTGTTTTTCATCTCTTGTGGATTCATAGCCCCCATTCTTTTTTCTTCTCTCTATAGCCTATGATGTGTTTGTTAAATAAACATTCAATGTACAATCTTACATATTACATCATTCATATTTTATCCATTCATCATATACATACACAATAGTGAATCGAGGATCAAAACTGAGTTATTACATTCCCCTCCCCTTAGATTTTGCACCATCCTCGATACACACAATCGTTATATATAATGATTTTTTTACATCAAAATATCAAAACAACTATAGATATACCTCATGCATTGCATCCTATAGCTCCCAAGTTCCTTCTTCATTCTTCAGCTACATCTACAATTGTTGATTTTTGGTAGTATCATATAGGCATTTCCGCACAGGTCTAAGTGTCTAGATGTGTGGAAATCGTCCAAAACCTTTTAACTTAATACTTTACTTTAATTAAAGTATTATTAAATTAAAGTGATTTTTTTTAAGGAAATGCTAAAATTAATTAACATTTAATATTAATCATTGATCTCAAGTGAGGTGAAAAGTAATCTCAACTGTCAATCACTTTGGAGATTAGGGTTATATCATAACTTAGTATTATAAAAGCAAGGCTAGGGTGGAGGAAGACACTTTCACATAGAGATGGAAAAGAAGGACTTTTACTAGTTTGGAGTCGTTTGAGAGTGTAGAAGCAAAGATGGACTTTTGCTTACACTTGAGAGAGAAAATAAGGAATTTTTCTCAAGGATTGGATCATGAAGGATTGTGATTCAAGGAGATCTTAGATAGGTGGAGAAGGAATTCCACATAGAGATTAGGTCAAGGAGAAGAGAGAACGAAGGCAGTCGCAAGTGGATTTCAGTAGAGCAAAGCTAGAGGAAAGGGTTGAGCCATACAAAGTTTGTCATACAGTCCTTGAGGTCGTGTATGTGGGTTTCAATGGATACAAGCACATATACATGAGTTTTATTAAGGAAAAGCATGTACACCTCCAAAGGTGTACTGGATATGGGTTGTACAACAGAGCATACTTTTCCAGGTTTGTCTACAATTGTATTTCTCTCAGTGGGCCATTACTCCTATTATGGGAGCCTTGATTTTATCCTAATAAAATCATCTCAGCACTGGTTTTCCCTTTGAGGTTTTTCTAGGGGTGTCACCCAAAAATATTGTTGTTTATGTGTGCATTATTTGGTTTCCAGTACTACTTCTGCTATATTTATTTGTGTTGAATATTCTAGCAGTGTGTTTTTGTTTTTTGATTTGCTAATCTGAATTGTAGTAAGGAAATCACTAGATAACAAGATATCTAGGTGTCAGAGTAAGGATTTCAACATGGTATCAGAGAGGTCACTCTAAGAGGAAGCCAAATCTCAAATACATAACCAAAAGACAGAAATCGAAGGACAAATTTAAGGGAAACAATCGTACTACATTCATATCAGTAATCGAGGACGGTGCAAGTATTCTGGTATAGGTCACGTAGATAGTGCGGGTATTCTGTTACATGTCACACAATAATAGTGCAGGTATCAATATACAGGCCGAGTGGAATATAATGAGTATCATCATGTAGGTCGCATGGAACAATGTGAGTATCAAAATATCGGTCACGTAGTTAACGTAGGTCATCATGGGCAGAGGTTGTATAGGCCAATACAGGGGAAGTTTCAGCATCAAGTTATTTCCAGGGTAGTTTATAAAGTCTAAAGGATGGCATAAACAATGTTGAGAGTTGAAGACATAGTGGATAGAGAATCCAACTTCCTATCTTAGAAACCAAGAGTGAATTTGGCATTAAAGGAGTATGACCTTTGGAAGTTAGTGGAAAAATCAATTGTTCCACTGACAGATATGACAACTTTGGCAGTTCATGAGGAGAAGGATATCAAAGTTGAGAGGGTTATCTTGGATTCAGTGAAGGATCATCTAATTCCTCACCTATCCGAGAAGAAAACAACCAAAGATATGTTTTATTCCTTGGTAGTTTTATTCCATAGCACTAACATGAATAGGAAGATGGTCTTAAGAAAAAAACTCAGATCGATGCAGATGTCTAGATATGAAAATGTTACTAGCAATTTCATGAGGGTCACCCATGTGTGTGATAGGATTGCATCCATAGGGAAGAAAAAATAGGACCCATAGCTCGTGAATGTGGCATTGAATGGTATTCCCAAGTCATGTGAACCATTTGTCAAAGGATTATGCACTTATGAAAATATCTCAGATTGTCAGAGACTTTGGGGTGATTTCATCCAAGAAGAGACTCGAGAGGATTCTGAGAGAAGCAAGTAGGGAGATGAAGAGGAGGAGAACCTGACCCTTGTTGGTAATATAAGAAAATACAAAGGAAATGGTTCCAAGGGTAACGATGAGGAGTCAACCTCACATCCAGGTAAGAAGGATTTGAGTAAAATCAAGTGCTTTGTGTGCCACAAGGATGGGAACTATGCATCATAGTGTCCGAAGAAGAAGAGGCAAGGAAAGACATAGACAACATCATCAATGAATACATATCTAGATTACTTTGCAACAAAGTTTGAGAAGGAATTGTCAATGTTCCCCTGCCTCTTTACCAACACCAACTCAAGGAGTGAATGGTACTTGGATAGTGGTGCTTCTCGTCATATGATGGGGACACATGATTTTTTCATCACATGGTCATAGATGGAATCAAATATACATGTGTATCTTGGAAATCATGCCAAGTGCAATGTAGAAGGAGTTGGGATAGTCAGGTTCCAACTCAATTCAAGAATTTTTCTAGAGGTGGAAGATGTGTTTTATGTACGATAACTGAAGAAGAACTTTCTCTCAATTTTAGTTTTGGAGGACAAGGGGTTTTTCTGTTACTTTTCAAAGAGGGAACGTGCTCATATGTTGAAAGGGATATATCCCTAACACAATAGTGAGAATTGGTGTCAGAGATGGCAGGTTATACATGGTGCATGGAAAGACTGTAAGAGGATACAAGGGGATCTTGGCTGATGGATATATTCCAATGATAGAGGACGAGGAGTAGGAGGATCCAAAGGGTGAATATACGAAGGATCAACAATGTTCACAGACTTCCAGTGTGGGGATTCAACCTTCAGATGGAAAGAGGGAGTTATCCCCTTCCAGATCTGTTTGGAGACCTTGTTGGTACGAGATGACATTGATGGATTCTTAATAGTAGGAGGATCCTAGGAGTAAATTGAGGGAGAAAAGGTCTTCAACAAAGTTTCCAAACTTTGTGGCATTGATATGTAGTGTATGTTATTGCACAATTTGTAGGTTGGGAAAATCCCGACCCAACCACCCATTGACGACAACTTAGAGAGCACCTATCCATTGTCATGTTAGGTAGGTGTTCCCGTCACTTTAAAGGTGAGGTAGTCACCTCAAGTGGGGAATCCCAATGACCCTAGGGGGATTGATATGGAAAATGATAAGTATGAGTGGATGTCCCTAGAGGTCAATTCTATATGGTAACAAAATCTTGGGAAAGAGTCTTGGGAAATTTTAATTGTTTCCAAATGAGTTCGGTGGCCTGCCAAGTGTGAATACCTACCCAAGGCACAAGGAAAACCAAGCATTAATGTAATATGTTAGTTGTACAAACAAATTAATCTTGTTGTCCCTAATTTCAGAAAAAACAAATGATATATATCAGATCTTAAGAGATAGTAAAGGCTGCAATATAAGTGCTAAGAATATGATAAAATAAGCAAGAGACAAGCTAGTGAAATCTATCTCAAATCATCGATGATTAAGCAATAACTCTAGCACAAAACACAAGGCTGAAACAAAAGGTTGTTACAGTGATATTTATCAGCCTTATGGATGTAGAAAACCAATATTTATAGAATAAAAATAATATAACGTCCCCCGGCCACCAACCCTTGTCGGGTAGCACTACCTAAACAACTGTATCATTGTTTTTATGCTCCGATACCATTTTGTAACATCCCTAACCACCAATAGGCCAGAAAACGCCACTTCCTGGATGTCTCTCTTAGCTTTGATACCAATTCATGACATCCCCGGCCTTAACCAATAGGCCAGGCCATGCCACCGAATAAATTTCATGCTCTGATACCATATATATTTATATACATATCTATATAATGCCAATTAAATAGCTATAGAATTATGTTCATGCCACTAATCATGCGGAAATAAAATCAAAACATGCAGTCATTACACACATATAATTATAGCAACATTATAACTTGATTTAAAAATACACATCATACAAAGAATAGAGGTTTGGTACTTATCTTTTAATAGATGACCACCAACTGCGTGCAAACCTCCCATGAACCTCCCAGCCTTAGACCACACTGCTTGTCATGCTCAATAGTGGGTCAACCCCGAGCTGGGACTAAACTCCAACATGAAAGGGATTCCTAGGCTAGGCAAGGATAACAGGAAAGTCACACAGATCAACAGGAAGGATTTTCTCCTAGGAGCTAGCTCACACTACAGCCTACAACCTCTCATTCTCCACATGCCTATCCCACCCCAGGAAGTGTGCCCCTTCTCTGCTCAACCGTCCTTCGGCTGCCCCACTTCCCTTCCAAGGCTTCAACAATAGGTTGGATAGGAATTCTCCTAGCATTATAGTTGCAGTTGGGATCCCTCTAGAAAATCACTTCCCCAACAACCTGTCTCACCTGGAGAGAGTTGCTTACATGCCTGAAAACCTGCTTCTTTTTTCCATCTTCTAAGTCAATTCAAGTAAGGGTGATGGAAGCAACAAAGATTGGTATAGAATAGATGATGGCAAAAATCCACACTCAGTCAAGAAACTGCGTGGGCTGTAACAGAAAACGGTTAAGACACAACACGGGTTCAGGCAAAGTACAGGTGCACTTTACTTCACAAGAAATACACAGAATAAATCAAGAATGACTGCAGGTTCCCAAGGTGTGTGCTTGTTCCGAGGTCAACAATGGAGATGATGGCTCAGTGCATGAGTGAGTGGGTGAATCGGGTAAGATGGCAGACTTGCAAGTAGGCGAGGGTCGTGGGAATGGAAAGGAGGAACCCCCAATGAGCTGACTTTCCCAGCTATAAATGCATGCACCTAGGTTGACACCTATCTTATTGAAGCTGCATGAGATCCACTTAACACTCGTTCCCTTTCCCCACGAACTTAGGACAACATGGATTATGTCCAACCTTATCCTTTTGGAAATAATAATATAATATTATTCCTTTAGAGGTAATCTGTCTATCTTAGCCCCTATTGCTAGACACTTAGCCCCTTCCCTTACCCTACCTAGTGGAGCTTAGTACCCCATACCTCTTTCTTTGTGGTCAGTCTACACACAATGGTGTAATTTTATTAATGATGTGTTTATTTACATATACAAAATCAGGCTCATTGGCATTAGAATCTAGGCTCTTCATCCTAATAAACATATAAATCTTCCAGCTTATAAATACTTGGCTCACCAACCTATAAAAAAAATCACAATTCAACAGGAGCTTGGCCTTGGGGTGTTATAATCCCCTTCCCTTATTTTTTCACTGTCCTTAGTGCAACTTATTTACACAACAACAATAAGATTTCCAAAATCTTCAAAAAGATGTGGGTACTACGCCCGCATAGTATCTTCATGCTCCTATGTTGTGTCCTCATGATCGTACTAGGTCCATTGGACTTTTACAAGCCCTATGGCTTGATTTCGGAGCTGCTTGATTTTTCGGTCCAGTATACACACCAGATGCACCTGAAAAGCGCTTTCTTGCTCCACCTGAATCACATTCCAATCAATAACATGATTAGCATCAAGTATATATTTTTTAAGCAATGAGACATGAAATACATTATGTATAGACATAGATGCAGGCAACGCAAGCATATAAGCTACTGGACCAATCCTCTCTAGGATTTCAAATGGCCCACAATATCTAGCTGCCAACTTGGAATAGTTTCCCAACTTTAGGGAACTCCTATTGGCTTTCACCTTCAAGAAAACATGATCCCCTACTTTACTTTCCTTGTGAGTTCGGTTCTTATCAACATAGCTTTTCTGCCTTTCTTGGGCAGCCTTCAAATTCCGTTTAATCTTCGGCATTTTCTATTCCATTTCTTTGAGAAAATCTGGCCCAACCACTTCTCTATCAGCTAGGTTGTCCCAACTTATTGGTGTGTTTCACTTTCTACCATAAAGTTCTTCAAACGCGATCATATTCAATGATGCTTGATACCCATTATTGTAGGAAAATTAAGCCAAGTGTAGATAATATTCCCATTTAGATGGTTTTTCCATCACATACATCCTTAGCATATCCTTTATCACTTGGTTCACCCTTTCTGCAAATTAGGATGATATGATGTGTTGAAGTTCAGATTTGTTCTAAACCCCTTCCAAAACTTTGAGGTAAACTTTGGGTCTCTGTCAGACACAATTGTCTTGGGTATTCCATGAAATCATGTTAATTCTCTCATATAAATATTAGCAGCATTGGTTGTCACGTGAGTAGTCTTCATAGGAATGAAATGAGCAGCTTTAGTAAGTTTGTCCACTACCACCATGATTGCATCATGCTACTTGCTTGTTCTAGGCAATTCTGTGATGAAATACATTGTTACAACTTCCCATTTCCACTAAGGAATGGGTAATGGCTGCAATAAACTGGCTGGGTGTCTTTGCTCAGCCCTTACCCTTTGACATTCCAAACATTTGGCAATAAAATCAGCAATTTCCCTCTTCATGCCTAGCCAATAATATTGGCTTTTGACTACTGAAATTGTTTTCTGATATCCTGGGTGTCCTGCATAAGGTACATTTTGCATTTCTTTTAAAATCACACTCCTCAATTCAGAAGAATTGAGTACATAAACTATGTTTCTGTATAGGAGGATTCCATCAATTCCCAATTCATAATCCTCAACCTTCTGCTACATTTTACCTTGCTGCAATTTTGTTACCAATTCCATGTATTGCAAATCTGATTTTGCAACCTCTACAAATCTATCTTTCAAATTTGATTGGTACATGCTAATGGATGTAGCATGCAACTCATGCACTCTTCTGCTGAGTGCATCAACCACTTTGTTATCTTTTCCTTTGTTGTGCTTGATATCAAATTCATATTCATAGAGGAATTCTAACCATCTGCTTTGCCTAGCATTTAGAGTTGGATGATCAAACAAATATTTCATGCCATTATGGTATGTCCTAAAATCAAACCTCTTTCCCATGAGGTAGTGCCTCCACTTCTTCAAAGTGTGCACTATGGCTTCCAAATCCAAATGATGAGTGGCATAGATCCTTTCATTCTCCTTCAACTTCCTTGATTCATAACATACAACAAACCCATTTTGACTAAGGACTCCACCAAGTCCTTCTTTGCACGCATCTATGCAAACCTCAAAATCTTCATTCGGATCAGAAATCCTCATAATTGAAGCACTAGTTAACAACTGCTTCAATTGATGGAAGCTCATTCACATTTTCCTATCCATTGAAAATTCTTTCCCTTCCTTTGCAAGGAAGTGATGGGATGAGCTATTCTTGAAAACCCTGCAATGAACCTTTTGTAGTAACCAGCTAGACCTGTGAAGGATCTGACTTCTATCACATTCTTAGGTGATTTCCACCCTTTAATGGCCTCGATCGTTTTAGGGTCCGATGTTATCCCTTCTTTAGATATGATATGTCCCAAGCAGTGAATTTTGTTTTGATAAAATGAGCACTTGCTCAATTTGGCATATAGTTGATGCTCCCTTAGAACTTGCAACACCATCCTCAAATGTTGCCCATGCTCTTCCTCTGACTTGGAATATTCAAGGATGTCATCCAAAAATAAAATGACAAACTTGTCTAAATATTCTCAGAAAACACCATTCATTAAGTACATGAAAACAATTGGTGCATTTCACAACCCAAATGGCACCACTGTGAACTCATAATGACCATACCTTGTCCTAAAGGCAGTATTGATAATATCTTCCTCTTTAATCCTTACCTGATGGTATCCTAACCTGATATATATCTTTGAAAATGTCCTTGCATCCTTCAATTGATCGAAGAGATCATCAATCCTTGGAAAAGGATATTCATTCTTTATAGTCACTTTGTTCAGTGTCTGAAATCAATGCACAATCTCAATGTCCCATCTTTATTTTTCATGAACAAGACTGGGGCACCCCAAGGTGACACACTTGGGTGTATATACCCCTTCTTCATAATTTCTTCAAGCTGCATTTGCAACTCTTTTAGCTCTGTTGTACTCATTAAGTAAGGATTATTTGACACTGGAGCTGCTCCAGGCATTAAATTTATAGAGAAATCAATATCTCTCTTTGGGGGTAGTCTTGGTAGCTCCTTGAAGACATCTTCAAAGTCTTCCAGGACTGCACGGTCCTCCATATTTTTCACTTTATCCTTAGATGCTTCCTCCATATGGGATGCATATAATTGGCAACCCTTCCTATAACACTTCTTCAGCTGCATTGCTGAAATTTCTTTGATAGTCACTACCCTAGGAATTCCTTGGACTGTTCTCTTATTTCCTTCCTCATCTAGGAAAGTGAATGCCTTGTTACGATAGTCTAATATGGCATGGTGTTTGTATAACCAATCCATACCAATTAGGCAGTCATAAGAACCTAAGGAAAGATGTTCAAATCTACCCTTGTTCTTAGTCCATTCATGTCCATAAGACATGACTTAACCATCTTAATGACTTTTATTTTGGCTCCAGTATCTAGCTGCACCAACCAAGATTTTCCATGCTTTCTTATTGGAAAATGCAAACTTGCCACCATCTTAGGATCTATATAACTATGACTAGCTCCTAAATCAATTAAAATAGTAATGGTTTGGTTGTTGATCATACCTTCCACTTCAATCATATGTGATTAATACTTTGCTTGTTTTTTTTCAAGGGATGCATAGATCTTGGGTACACTTCTTCCCATGTCCTCCATTGTTTCATATCGTTGAACATTGTGAACAACTCTCACTTTGTCACTTATGTGAGGAAAATCTCTAAACATATGATCTCCTTTACAACCCCAACATTGAATAGGTGGTTTTCTTGGCCTTTGACCAACTATCTCAATCGTTCTGGGTTCTCTAGAAGTTGGTTGTCCCTGAGGATTATTTCTTAAGAATGGTGGATTAATTCCCTTCTTCCTCTGATCCATCTTGAATCTCTTCTTGTCTTCTGAAGCTTTTTGGAAAGTTGGCCTTGCTTTTTTCTATTCATATAGGCACTTAACTCGCCTTATGGTCTCCTCAAATGTTTTGGGATCATCATATTGTATTTTTTCACTGATGAATGGTGGTAAACCACTCAAATACCTCTGAATATTGACTTTCTCATCCTTGATGAAAGAGACATACTTCAACAATTATAAAAACCTTCTTTCATATTCATCTATTGTCATACTCCCAAGCTTGAGTTCAAATAACTCTTTCATTTTGTTGTTATAGTATCTCTTATTCAAGAATTTCTTTTCAAAATACTTCTTGAATTCCCTCCAAGTAACATTTTTATCTTTAATGTGTTGCACCTACACAAGTTGATCCCACCACATGGATGCCTTTCCTTTGAGTTGATAGATGAAAATTATTCCTTCTGCATGAGAAGAGTAATTATACAATTGAAAATACTTTCTCATGCCTAGCAGACATGTCTCTGTATCTTTGTCCTTCTTGTGCTCATCATCAAATGTAGGAGGTTTGATTTTTTTCATTTCCCCTCGTAGCTCATTCACCCCAGACTTCTTATGCTTCCTGACAGGGGATGGACTTGAGTTGTTGTGTGCTCTCTTAGTGGAATTCCTCGAGGAGTGATGGTAATGTTTGCTAACACTTATTGTTCTTATTTTCTCATCAGGAGACCTATGACTTCCTGATTTGCTTGAGCCACTCTCCTTATCCAATTTATTTTCTATTCTTTCCAGGCTCTGCATCAACTTCATGTTGAAGTCTCCATGTTTCTTCCTAGCTCTCATAAGATTTTTTTTATCAGCTCGATGAATTTGGACCTCTTTTTTCAATTTCTTAATAATTTTCATCATGCCCACATCTTTATCTATTTCTTCTCCATGCCCATTGTAGTTTGTCCCTTCAAATCCCAAATGGGCATCCATTCCTCTAGTTTCATTTTTCAAATTGTAAGCATCCCATGCCTCCTCCATTTATCTACACTATGTGACAATTCAGTTCACTTCTGACAATTGTTAATTTTGAAAAATGTGCAGTCAACTGATTTTTTGTCAGGATAATAGACTTAATAATTTTCTAGAATAAACCAATTTGATTTAACCAGAAAAATATCAGATTCCATTTTTAGTGGGTATTGGTCGGTCAGAATCCCCTCAGGCTTCTATCTCTAAGCCCAATTTTGTTCTGCAACAATTTTCAGGTGCTAGCCCCTTTTCTTCAGCCCTTGGTTCACATGTGACCATGGTTGTGACCCAGTGCTAATGATTTGGGTGCTTATCCAGAGCCTTGAAACTCCGGGCTCCTATGCTTCGAAGGTTTCCCTTTTTCCATGCATCCCAACATCATAGAAGAATGAACTGTCAAATGTGTGAAGAACAGTGGATCTACGGTCCACATTCCTTTCTTAGATCTACGATGGATCAGAGCTTCAGGGACTTCGACTTCAGTGGTTTCCAAATCACTTCCCAAGAAATCTCTTGGAGTGTCGAATTGGCGAACTCGCGAAGTAGGGTGGCTCAATGATCCATGTCTTCCCAACATCCAACGGATGATACTCTCTATTGAACTCCGGAATTCAGGGCTCCGAGACTTCGGAGCTTCAAGGATTTGGGAATTTAGAGTATTTCACCTTTGCACATCCCAAAACACCTAAATCGCAAATTTCTAAATACTTCTACGTCACCTCCGATGATGTCATTATGTCACGTTACTTCGGCGCTAAGAAACTTCAGAATTTTCTTCGTTCCATTCCATCATGAACCATTTCTTCTGGAGTGTCAAGTCTTCGGACTTCATGATCTAGAACCATGCATCCATTGTGACCATCAGGGCCCCAACATCCATGCTCGAGAGGAGGGCCACGTGGAAAAATATTAGAAGTGGACACGTGGCCCAATAATATGGGTGACATGTGTCACATTCTAACTAGCATTTCGATATTCCTAAGGTTCTTAACTTACTGACACCTGGCACACATCTCATGTGTCCATGTCATTTCGAGTGACATTAGCAAGCCACGTCACTTAGAAACTTCAAGCCTCGATGATTTTTACACTTGCACATCCCAAATCTTACGAAACATCGAATCCCTGAACTTCCTTACCTTCCGGGATCCACATAGTACAGTTATCGGCATGTCTAGGAAAGGTCCACATCACCACTAGAAACATAATCCTTCCATGCCACTTCTAGTCTTTTGCTTTGAAACTTCAGGCTTCGGCAGTTTGCGCATCAGCACACTCCAATTCTCCCAAACATCGAACTCCCAAACAAGTTGTTCTGTCCTTGATCAAATCCAACGATAACCACCTCCCCCCCGGGATCTATGGTGTATATTCTCTTTGGGACTTCAGAACTTCGGGCTTCGGCCCCTCTTTCTCTTATAACCCATAAATTTCATCGAAGTCACGAATTTCGAATGACTTGGGGTTAGCCTTCATGCACTTTTCTCTAGATATGACGGTTGTGAAGGATCCTCCTTCTCTCGAATAGATTCTACAGCCCAATCACCACTGATGTTGTGGTTTCTTTATCTGTGGCCATTTCTTAAATTGTTACACCTCTGGTGCTTCCGAACACAGTTCAAGTGTTCTCTCAACGCCCTTCTGGCAATCTGTACATCAAAATTCTCTCGAATTTTTACTCTAAATTTCTCGTTTGTGGCCCATCCAGGTTCTGTGTAGAAACCATGGGCTATGAACTTGAATTTTTCTCATTTCGACAACAATTATTTTCCAAAAAATTTTCTTCAACTTCCACTAACATGGCCCATCTAGGCTCAGTGTTGAAACCATGGCTTTGATACCATTTTGTAACTTCCCCCAGCCACCAACCCCTCCTGGGTAGTGCTACCTAAACAAATGTATCATTGTTTTTCTGCTCTGATGCCATTTTGTAACGTCCCCAACCACCAACAAGCCCAACAATGCCACTTCCTGGATGCCTCTCTTAGCTCTAATACCAATTCATGACATCCTCAACCTTAACCAACAGGCTAGGCCATGCCACCGAATAAATTTCATGCTCAGATACCATATATATTTATATACATATCTATCTAATGCCAATTAAATAGCTATAGCATTATGTCATGCCACTAATCATGCTGAAATAACATTAAAACATATGGGCATTACACACAGACAATTCTAGCAACATTATAACTTGATTTCAAGATACACATCATACAAAGAACATAGGTTTGGTACTTATATTTTAATAGATGACCACCAAATGCATGTAGACCTCCCACAAACCTCCCAGCCTTAGACCACACTTCTCATCACACTCAACAATGCGTCACCCCTGAGTTGGGACTAAACTCCACTAGGCAAGGGATTCCTAGGCTAGGCAAGGACAACAAGAAAGTCGCACAGATCAATAGGAAGGATTTTTTCCCAGGAGCCAGCTCATACTATAGCCTACAATCTCTCATTACCCACATTCCTATCCCACCCTAGGAAATGTGCCCCTTCTCTGCTCAACAGTCCTTCGACTACCCCACTTCCCTTCTAAGGCTTCAACAACAGGCTAGAAAGGAATTCTCCGAGCACTATAGTTGCAATTGGACTCCCTCTGGGAAATCACTTCCCCAACAACCTCTCTCACCTAGAGAGAGTTTCTTATAGGCCTGAAAACCTTCTTCTTCCATCCATCTTCTATGTCAATTCAAGTAAGGGTGATGAAAGCAACAAAGCTCAGTATATAACAGATGATGGAAGCAAGCCACGCTTAGTCAAGAAACTGCTTGGGATGTAACATAAAATCATTAAGACACATCACGGGTTCAGGAAAAGTACAGGTGCATTGTATTTCACAGAAAATACACAGGATAAATCAAGTATGATTGTAGGATCCCAAGGTGTGTTCTTGTTCTGAGGTCGACGATGGATATGATGGCTCAGTACGTGAGTCAGTGGGTGAATCAGGTGAGATGGAAGACTTGCGAGCAGGGGAGGGTCATGAGAATGGCGAGGAGGAACCCCCAATGAGATGACTTTCCCATCTATAACTACATGCACCCAGGTTGACACATGTCTTCTAGAAGTTGCATGACCTCCACTTAACATGCACTCCCTTTCCCTAGGAACTTAGGACAACATGGATTATGTCCAACCTTAGCCTTTTGGAAATAATGATATAATATTATTCCTTTAGAGGTAAGCCCTCTAGCTTATCCCCTATTCCTAGACACGTAGCCCCTTCCCTTACCCTACCTAGTGGAGCTTAGTCCCCCATAATTTTTTCTTCGTGGTTGATCTACACGCAACCGTGTAATTTTATTAATGATTCTTGTATTTACATATACAAAATTAGGCTCATTGACCTTAACATCTAGGCTCTCCGGCCTAATAAACATATAAATCTTCCAGCTTATAAACACTTGGCTCACTAGCCTATAAACATGATTACATTTCAAAGGGGGATCGGCGTTGGGGTGTTACAAATAAGCCACTGAAAACTACTTCTAACTAGCCCAATAAGTGCGCTAGGGTTAGTAGAGACTTAGGGAAAAATTGTAGCCAATTCCTAGGGTTAGTTTAGGAGTTATTAGGGGTTAGAGGGTTATATTTTTTGCAGCCTTATGGATGTAGGTTAGTTTTGTAATAGAAGCAAGAATTAATGGTTGAAATGGGACACCTCAATGAGGCAAGAGAGACAAAGGATTAAGCAACAACTTCCAAAAGAGATAAGTTCAAAACTTGAAAATTTCATGTTTACCAAGACAACAATTTATTTCTCCAATGCAACGAATAATGACTAGTGCCTTTAATGATTGTGTTAATGGAGTCAATCAAAGAAAGAGATAGAGGTACTACCTCCTTGGGGGTGTAAATCCTCTTACTCCCCAAGGAAAGTATCCCTAGATAGGGTTTAGGCTAAGAGGGTGTATACACATATACTTCTCTTAGAAAACCCTTGTTAAAAAAATAAAATTTAAGAATAAAAAGATGGAGGATAAGGTGGGGGTGTATTACCTTATACTTCCCACCTAGCTCTAGCAAATAATATTGACTTGAATAAAAAATGATAGCACAATGTAAAAATCCTTACCAATTGAAGGAAAAAAGCTAAGACAAACCACCACAATAGCAAAGAAGAGCCTTCCAAGGCTATCACATCACTTCCATCAACCAATAACCAAAGAGATAGCCATACATAAGAGCACACAAGAGAAACTAGCCAACGAGAGAGAAAATTTCAGTCCAATACTTCTCACAATGGGAGAGTTATGATTTGAAATGAGATCTTACAATCTCTATTTATAAAAAATGTCACTAAAATAATTTGTCCACATAATTTTAGGGTAAACCACAATACTAGGGGTAAACAACCCTAATATTTCCCCTTTACACAAATAATATTAAACAATTCATATTTAAATTCTACATTTTGCACAAATGAAAACCCTAAGAGTGATGTCTCTCCTTTAGGAGGGACGTTTTGGCACTTTTAGGCCAAACGTTGAGTTGGATATGGTAGGGTTGGGCCTCCAAAGGCTACATGTCTCCAATACAACCTTCTACTTCATGATCCAAGTGTTTCTTCCTTCAAAACATTCCATGTGTAACCATCACCACCTGAAGCCCCTCAAGCATGATGTCAATCCTCCAAAAGATGATGTTTTTCCTCTCCTAGGAAAAACATTTGGCATGTGAGGGATAGGCAATGTCTCTCATGTAATATTCTAGGAATCCAAAGGTATTTCTCTCTCATCCAACATGCAGAACCTTGGCATCCAACCAGTGGGCCTCAAGCCCCATGGAAGCCCAAGCTAGACTTGTTCCTCCAAAATTGTCCACCAACTAGGTCCTGCAAATACAAATAAGAACTCTCTCCAAGGATCTCAAGTCAAAATATCATGATGAGTAAATAAAATCAATAAATGAGCCACCTAATCATGTTCATCAAAGATTACCCTATCAAACAAGTAAGTGATCAAAGACATTATGTGACTTTCCAAGCTTGGATATGGGAGGGTTGACGAGGTATCCTATTAGGTAGATCTTCCCTAGGTTGAGGAGTGTTTCCCAAGTGATTCTTCTCTAATCCATGTAAATTGGATGAAGTGGTTAAGGATCAAGACTCAATGGGCACAAGGTTCATGAAATACAAGGGGTTGTAGTGTCTCATTCATGGGTGCCTTTGTAGAGGGTGTGTGGCATCTTCATTTTCAATGCAATTTTTCCAAGCCCATCATTTTTCCATTCTTTGTTTCTTTCATGTTTTAAGGATGAGTTGAAAGCCACTGTCATGGCATGGTGTCTAGATAATGAAAGTGTCACTCACAAATACCTTGTGGAAATGAGAAGTATGGCTCGCGATGAGACCCCCTTTCTCTCAGTTGTGCAACTAAGAGCCACTAAACTGGCTTGGTGGCTAGATGATGGTAATGTAATACCACTAGATACCCATGATCATGATAGGACAACTCATGATGAAACCTCCTATCCTCCAACTAACCCTCTAAGAATTCTATGATTTATTCTGGTGGGTCCCTCTTTTCTTACAGATAAGTGTTTCATTGTTTTCTTTTGGGATCCCTGGGTGAAGCATATGGAAGGTTTATACATAGGATTTAATCTTTTACCCAATAACAATCCCTCTGGGTCTTCAACCCCTTCTTCCCATAGAATGAGGGACAACCCCTTCTTTGGTCAATACACCCTAACATCCCAAGAGATAAGGAAATGGGGGGTTTAAGTGATGAAAAGTGGTAAGTATGTCTGGGAACAGTATGATGGTTATTTAAGGGAGTTCTTAGTAGAAAAAACATTCCCAAGGAATACCACTTACTAGGGAACAATGTCAACCACCAATGTGAAATAGGGAAAAAGGCATAATGTTCAAGCAGATGTCATGAAATCTAAAGTAGTCTAAGATACAACATACTCAAATGCCTCGAATATTCAAATGACACTCACCATAATACCTGACTTGTACCTCATGGAGCAAGGCCTAGTGCTTCTCAGACACTAGTTGGGGTGGTGGATTCCATCTGAAAATCTATGACCTATGTGGTGGTGACAAGGGTCTCCATCTGTGCAAGTGAATAATGTTGGTCATGTAGTCTCTCGGCACTCCATATATGCAACCTGAGGGCCTATAGACATGATATCCTTAGTTATCTCACAAAATGGGGATAAGATATGGATCCTACTTGGGGACATGTGCTCATCGTAGAGTGCCTAAGAACCGCAAAATCTCATGGTAGACATGTGCCTGCCAAAACTTAGACAAATAGATCAGAGCATCTAGGGTGGTGTTATCACCCTTCATCCATATACATAAAAATCCAAAATGAAAACTAATCTAGAAAAGAAAAAAATTGACATTTTTTCAAAAAATTCTAACCTAAACATGAAATCGATATGCAAGTGGAGAAAAATGAAATATGAAATGCGTCTAAACTAATATGAGAAATCCAGATGCAAATGAAAGGAAAGCAAGATGACCTACCTACTTACATGGGGCATGGGCCCTAAAGAAGTCATGTGATATGAGCATAAGGTTGGAGAAGAGATCCATCCATTGGTAATGGAATCTTTCTCTTGTCTAAGGATGTCAGATAGTACTTTTATTTATCATACTTCTTATTGACGATGTAAGGGCCAAACCATGAGTTGTCATTTCTATGCTCATACCTGTGCTTTCCCTTTATTTTGTCCCACATTAGCGCAATAATTCCTTCATTGAAATTGATGCAAGGTATATTCTCAACGCATGGATATGAAAGAGGCTCTGTGTAGACCATCTCTTTTATGATTTTTTTTATTTTTTTCACCTTATTTCTTCAAAATCTGTATAGACCCTGGCTCCTTCCCATGGTATTTTACAAGTTTCTCTTTGTTCTCATCTATCCATGGGATAAAAATATATATGGCGTCTTTCTATATGAAGGGTAGCTCATATGGATCATACTCAATAATTTTTGGCGGAACATCATAATTGTGTTCACTGACATAATTAGGGCCACTTAGATCCATCACATGTTTATCATTCTTTTCCCGAATGTGTATGATATCATATGTGACATCGCCCATGGGAATGTATCCATGTGTAAGGATCATACAAAGAAAACCCCCAAGGGAAGAGGACCATGTCCTCAACAAGAGAATCCCCCAAGCATCCAGAACATCAATCACTAATATGTCCATGAGGAGGTTGATATGTGGAAAATCAATGAGGAAAACCTCAATGTCCTCACACACCCCAAAGACCTTGACCCTTCTAGAATCAATACCACATACATTTCGATAAGGTTGGGTTGTCTTTAGGCAAAAATTTTCCATCACCTTCAATGACATGACATTTGTTGAGGCCCCAAAATAAAGCATGCAGTTGTTAAATTAGAGGCCATTCATTCCTAATGAAAGTTAGAAGGGAGGATTCATGTCTCTTGGTAGATTGAGATACATAGTGTTCAATATGATAGGAGGCTCTTCCTTCTCGGTTGGCACCTATAATACTTTCAAAATTTACCTTTTCACAGAAGGGATATTACACATCTCTATCATTAGGACAATCATATTCAGTTTTCCAAACATGCTTTCAACATCTATATCCAATTGAATCTCATCTGCAGGAGTTGGAATAGGAAGCAATTCACATACCTAAGGTGGAGGTGGCGGTGCCACCTTCTCTATTGTTGGAAGAGGAGTGTCACGCTAATATGGAGGGGATGAAGTATTATTTATTCTAGTGTAGGTCAGATATTCCCTCCTCCTTGATTCCTTATTCTCAACATCTGTCAATTGATTCAAGGCCCATAGTCTCCCCTCCATTCCTCCCTGTCTTCTGGCTTCATTGATCTGTTCTTGTGTGACTTTCTCTTCTTGGAACATGCAAATCATATTGATGAATTCATATCATCGGGATAATATTCATCTCATTGAAGAAATTCATCTTCTCTATGAGGTTCTTGGCATGGAAGGAACCAAGCTTCTATATCAACCATACCAACTGGTTTCAAAGTATCTAGGGCCATTTCCTCTTGTTGAGGCCTTGGTTTCCAACCCGTGACATCTCTCTGTTGTCTAGAAAACTGAGGTCTGGGAGCAGATTGATTCCTTTCCAAAATAGTTAAATGACCCATAATCTAATTATGTACCTAGGTAAAATGAGTACTCATCTGATCTGTCTTCTAAGTCAAGAGGGAAATCGGATTAGGAGCACTGTTGTTGGAAACCTTAGTTTTTTATTCTACCTTGACACGAGAGTACTGAAAAGGTTCCACCCTTTAATCAAGGATATTATCTTCAATGTCAACATTGTACTATTTGGGCTATGCCAACGATGTGGGATTATTTTCCTTCAGAATGAAATTAAATTTCCCTTCAAAAGCATTCATATAAAGGAGATGAACTGATGAGGTTGTAGGATATATTTCTATTGGAATCTGGTTGTACAACCTGTCAAATCTAGTATTGAATTCCTTCACTATTTCATTCTCCTTTTTCTTTATCTAATTGAATTGAGCTCCAAGCATCCCACTTTTTGTCTATGTTGACCATCTTCTCTTAAATAAGTTGGAAATATCTTCATAGGACGTGAGATGATTTTCAAGGAGGCCTCTAAACCATTCAAGAGCTTCTTTGGTCAATGATGAAGAAAATAGCCTCATGGATACATCCTCATGTTTAATCCCTGCATCTTCCATGTCTCGTCCCATGACATAAATATGATCCTCAACGGTCACTACATTGTTTCTTGGGAACTTTGGAAACTGCTTGTTAGACTCTTTTGGCATTGCATTGGGGTATCCATGGATAATGGACATGTTAAGGGGTTTGTAGAGGTCCTTTTACCAAGGGTAATACATTGGAGAAAGGGGAAGGGTACCATGGAAAATGGTTTTGAAAATGGGAGACTTGAGAGGAGGTCTTCTTTGGTAGACCTTAGAAGGCTTGAACCTCCCAGGGGGAAAAGGCTTGGAAAAGGAAGGGTTCTGGAAGGGTGGAGTCACCAGATGAGCTTAAAGAAGGTCTCATTAAGAAAGGTGGAAAGGGAATGTCCCTTGGGTGGAATATCCAATAAATATAAGGGATAAAGGATTCAGGATAGCTTTCCAGAGTGTCTTTATGGTTCTAAAGAGGATTCAAAATCCTTCCCGGCGACACCGCCAAAATATTATTGCAAAAGTTGTAGGTTGGGAAAAGCTCGAACCAACCACCAATTGGTGACAAATTAGAGAGAACCTACCCACTTTCACCTTAGGAAGGTGTTCCCATCACTTTAGAGGTGAGGTAGTCACCTCAAAGGGGGAATCTTGGTGACCCTAGGGGGGATTGAGATGGAAAATGACAAGTATGAGTGGATGTCCCTGGAGGTCAATTCTATATGGTAACAAAATATTTGGAAAGAGTCTTGGGAAAGTTTAAGGGTTGACAAATGATTTGGGTGACCCTCCAAGTGTGAATACCTTCCCGAGACACAAGGAAAACCAAGCATATAATGTAATATGTTAGTTGGACAAGCAAGTTAATCTTGTTGTCCCTAATTGCAGAAAAATAAAATGATATCTATCATCTCATAAAAGATAGTAAAGTCTGAATAAAACCAATAACTCTAGAACACAAAGAAAGGCTAAAACAAAAGGTTGTTGCAATGATATTTATCAGCCTTATGGCTGTATAAAACCAAGCTTTATAGCAAAAAAATCAGCCACTCAAAACTACTTCTAACTATCCCAATAAGTCTGCTAGTGTTAGTAGAGACCTAGGGAAAAATTGTAGCCAATTCCTAGGGTTAGTTTAGGAGTTATTAGGGGTTAGAGGGTTAGATTTTTTGTGGCCTTATGGGTGTAGGTTATTTTTGTAACAAAAGGAACAATTAATGGTTGAAAGGGGATGCCTCAATGAGGCAAGAGAGCCAAAGGCTCGAGGAACAACTTTCAAAAGAGATAAGTTCAAAACTTGAACATTTCACGTTTACCAAGGCATCAATTTATTTCTCCAATGCAATGGATAATGACTAGTTCCTTTAATGATTGGATTAATGGAATCAAGAAAATAAATAGATAGAGGTACTACCTCCTTGGGGGTGTAAATCCTCTTATTCCACAAGGAAAGTATCACTAACTATGGTTTAGGCTAAGAGGGTGTATACACTTATAAGTCTCTTAGAAAACCCTTGTTAAACCAATAATTTAAGCATAAAATGATGGAGGCTATGTTTGGGGTGTATTCCCTTATACTTCCCACCTAGCTCCAGCAAATAACCTTGAATTGAATAAAAAAATATAGTACAATGTAAAAATCCTTACCAATTCAAGAAAAAAAGCTAAGACAAACCACCACAATAGAAAACAAGAGCCTTCCAAGGCTAGAACGTCACTTCCATCAACCAATAACCAAACAAATAGCCATACAAAAGAGAACAAGAGAGAAACTAGCCAAAGAGAGTGAAAATTTCAGTCCAATACTTCTCACAATGGGAGAGTTATGATTTGAAATGAGATCTTATGATCTCTATTTTTAAAAAATGTCACTAAAATAGTTTGTCCACATAATTTTAGGGTAAACCACAAGACTAAGGGTCAACAACCCTAATATTGACCTTTTACACAAACAATATTAAAAAAATCATATTTAAATTCTATTTTTTGCACAAATGAAAACCCTAAGAGTGATGTCTCCCCTTTAGGAGGGACGTTTTGGCACTTTTAGGCCAAAATTTGAGTTGGAGACGATAGGGTTGGGCCTCCAAAGGCCATATGTCTCCAATCCAACCTTATAATTCATGATCCAAGGGTTTCTTACTTCAAAATTTTCCATGTGTAGACATCACCACCTCAAGCCCCTCAAGCATGACGTCAAGCCTCCAAAAGATGACCTTTTTCCTCTCCTAGGCAAAACGTTTGGCATGTGAGGGCTAGGTCATGTCTCTCAAGTAATATTCTATGCCTCCAAAGGTACATCTCTCTCATCTAGCATGTGATCTCTTGGCATCCAACTATTGGGACTCAAGCCCCATGGAAGCCCAAGCGAGACTTGTTCCTCCAAAATTTTCCACCAACTAGGTCCTGCAAAGAAAAATAACCACACCCTCCAGTGATCTCAAGTCAAAATATCATGATGAGTAAATCAAATCAATAAATGATCCACCTAAGCATGTGAATCAAAGATTACTCTGTCAAACAAGTAAGTTCTCAAAGACATTATGTGACTTGCTAAGCTTGGATATGGGAGGGTTGACGATGTGTCCTATTGGGTAGATATTCCCTAGGTCAAGGAGTGTTTCCCAAGTGATTCCTCTCTAATCCATGTAAATTGGATGAATTGGTTAAGTATCAAGACTCAATGGGCATGAGATTCATGGCATACAATGGGTTGTAGTGTCTCATTCATGGGTGCCTTTGTAGAGGGTGTGTGGCATCTTCATTTGCAATGCAATTTTTCCAAGCCTATCATTTTTCCATTCTTTTTTCTTTCATTTTTTAAGGACGAGTTGAAGGCCACTTTCCTGGCGTGGTGTCGAGATAATGACAATGTCACTCAAAAATACCTTCCGAAAATGAGAAGTTTGGCTCGTCATGAGACCCCCTTTCTCTCAGTTGTGAAACTGAGAGCCACTACCTTGGCTTGGTGGCCAGATGATGGTAATGTAATACCACTAGATACCCATGATCATGATAGGCCAATTCGTGATGAGACCTCCTATCCTACAACTAACCCTCTAAGCATTCTATTGTTTATTCATGTAGGTCCCCATTTTCTTACAGATAATTGTTTCATTTGTTTCTTTGGGGATCCCTGGGCGAAGCGTATGGAACGTGTATACATAGGATTTTATCTTTTACCCAACAACAATCCCTCTGGGCCTTCAACCCCTTCTTGGGTCAATACACCCTAAAATACCAAGAGATAAGGAAATGGGGGGTTTAAGTGATGAAAAGATGTAAGTATGGTTGGGAACAGTACAATGGTTCTTCAAGGGAGTTCTTAGTAGAAAAATCATTCCCAAGGAAGACCACTTACTAGGGAACAATGTCAACCACCAAGGTGAAATAAGGAAAAAGTCATAATGTCCAATCATATTTCACAAAATCTAAAGCAATCTAAGATACAACATACTCAAATGCCTCAAATATTGAAATGAGACTTACCATAATACCTGAATTGTACCTCATGGAGCAAGGCCCAGTGCCCCTTGGAAGCCAGCTAGTGTGTTGGATTCCATTTGAAAATATATGACCTATGTGGTGGTGAGAAGGGTCTCCATCTATGCAAGTGGATACTACTGGTCATTTAGTCTCTCAAAACTTCATATATGCAACTTGAAGGCCTTGAGACATGATATCCTTAGTTATCCCACAAAATGGGGATAACATATTACTCCTACTTGGAGAAATGTGCTCACCATAGAGTGCCTGAGAACCGCACCATCTCCTAGTAGACCCGTTCCTACAAAAACTCAGAAAAAATCATCAAAGAATCTAGGGTGGTCCTATCACCCTTCACCCATATACATAAAAATTCAAAATAAAAACTAATCTAGAAAAGAAAAAAAATTCCATTTTTTCAAAAATTTCTAAACTAAGCATGAAATCGATATGTAAGTGGAGAAAAATGAAATATTAAATGCATCTAAATTAATATGAGAAATCAATATGAAAATTCAAGGAAAGAAAGATGACCTACCTACTTACCTGGGGCATGGGCCCTGAAGAAGTCATGTGACCTGAACATAAGGTTGGAGAAGAGATCCATGCACTAGTAATGACATCTTTATCTCATTTAAGGCTGTCAGATAGTACTTTTCTTTATTGGACTTCTTCTTGATGATGTAAAGGCCAAGCCATGAGTTTTCATTTCTATGGTCATACTTGGGCTTTCCCTTTCTCTTTTTCTACATGAGCGCAATAATTCCTTCATTGAAATTGATGCAAGGTATATTCTCAATGCATGGATATGAAGGATGCTCTATGCAAACCATCTCTTAGATGATTTTTTTTTATGTTTTTCACCTCCTTTCTTTAAAATATGGATAGACCATGGATCCTTCCCATGGTATTTTAAAAGTTTCTCTTTGTATTAATCTATCCATGGGAGAAACATCTCTATGGAGTCTTCCTATATGAAGGGTAGTTCATATGGATCATACTCAATAATTTGTGGGGGAACGTCATAATTGTGTTCACTGACATAATTAGGACCACTCGAATCCATCACATGCTTATCATTCTTTTCCCATATGTGTAAGATATCATATGTTCCATCGCCCATGGGAATGTATGCATGTGCAAGGATCATACTAAGAAAAACCCCAAAGGAAGAGGTCTAGTTCCTCGACAAGAGAATCCCCAAAGAATCTGGAACATTGATCAGTATTATGTCCATGAGGAGGATGATATGTGGAAAATCAATCAGGAAAAACTCAACATCCTCACACACCCCAAATACCTTGACCCTTCTAGAATCAATACCACATACATTTCCATAAGGTCGGGTTGTCTTCTGACCAAGATTTCCCATCACCTTCAAGGACATGACATTTGTGGAGGCCCTAGAATCAAGCATGTAGTTGTTCAAGCAGATGCCATTCATGCCTAATGAAAGGTAGAAGGGAGGATTCATGTCTCTTGGACGATCGATATACATAGTGCTCAAGATGATAGGAGGATCTTCCTTCTCGATTGGAACCTATAATACTTTCAAAATTTCCCTTTTAATAGAAGGGATATTACACTTCTCTGTCACTGGGATCATCATATTCAATTTTCCAAACATGCTTGCAACATCTGTACTCAACTGAATCGCGTCTGCGGAAATTGTCTTAGGAAGAAACTCACGTATCGGAAGTGGAGGTGGTGGTGCCACCTTCTCTTTTGAAGGAAGAGGAGTGCCATGATGAGATGGAGGGGATGAAGGCTTATTTCTTCTAGTGTGTATCATATATTCCCTCTTTGATTCCTTCTTTTGATCATCTATCAACTGATTCAAGGCCATGAGTCTCCCATACCTTTCTCCCTGTCTTCTGGCTTCATTGATTTGTTCTTGTGTGACTTGATCTTCCTGGAACATGCATATAATATTGATGAAATTCATATTGTCAAGAGAATATTCATATCATCAGGGAAATTCATCTTCTCTGTGAGGTTATTGGCATGGAAGGCACCAAGATTCTATGTCAACCATCCCAACTGGTTTCAAAGTGTCTGGGGTCTTTGCCTCTTGTTGAGGCCTTGGTTTCCAACCCATGGAATCACTCTGCTATCTGGAAAACTAAGGTCTGGAAGAATATTATTTCCTTTCCACAATAGTTAAATGGAAAATAACCGGATTCTATCATTGGGTAAGTTGAGTACTCATCTGATCTATCTTCTAAGTCAAGAGGTAAATTGGATTAGGAGCATTGTTGTTGGAAACCTTAGTCTTTGCTTCTTCCTTGACATGAGGGTACAGAAAAGGCTCCACCCTTGAATCAAGGAGATTCTCTTCAGTGTCAGCATTCTACTCTTCGTCCTGTGCCAACGATGTGGGATTATCAAATTTTAGAATGAAACACATTTCCCTTAAAAAGTGTTCATATAAAGGAGATGAACTGATGAGGTTGTAGGACAAAATTCTGTTGGAATCTGGTTGTACAACCTCTCAAATCTAGTATTAAATTTCTTCACTATATTATTCTCCTTTTTATTTATCTAATTGAATTGAGCTCCAAGAATCCCACCATCTATCTTTGTTGACCATCTTCTCTTAAATAAGTTGGAAAAAACTTCATAGGACATGAGATTATTTTCAGGGAGGCCTCTAAACCAATCAATAGCTTCTTCAGTCAATGATGAAGAAAATAGCCTCATTGCTACATCCTCATGTTTGATCCCTAAATTTTCCATGTCTTAACCCATGACATAAATATGATCCTCAATGGCCATTGTATTGTTTTCTGGGAACTTTGTAAACAACTTGTTAGACTCGTTTGACATTACATTGGGGTATCCCTGGATAGTGGACATGTTAAGGGGTTTGTATAGGTCTTTTTCCCAAGGGTAAGCCATTGGAGCAAGGGAAAGGATACCATGGAAATTGGATTTGACAATGAGAGACTTAAGAGAATGCCTTGTTTTGTATACCTTAGAAGGCTTGAACCTCCCAGGGGGAAAAGGCTTGGAAGAGGAAGGGTTTTGGAAGGGCGGAGTCGCCAGATGAGCTTCAAGAAGGGCTGATCAAGAAAGGTGGAAATGGAATGTCCCTTGGGTGGAGTATCCAAGCAAGCTAAGGGATAAAGGATTTGAGATAGCTTGCTATAGTGTCATTATGGTTTCGAAGAGGATTCAAAATACTCCCCGACAACGGTGCCAAAATGTTATCACACAAGTTGTAGGTTGGGAAAATATCAACCCAACCACAAATTTGATACAACTTAGAGATCACCTACCCACTTTCACCTTAGGTAGGTGTTCCCGTCACTTTAGAGGTGAGGTAGTCACCTCAAGGGGGGAATCTTAGTGAACCTAGGGGGGATTGAGATGGAAAATGAAAAGTATGAGTGGATGTACCTAGAGGTCAATTATATATGGTAATAAATTCTTGTGAAAGAGTATTTGGAAGTTTTAAGGGTTTCCAAATGAGTTGGGTGACTCACCAAGTGTGAATACCTTCCCGAGACACAAGGAAAACCAAGCATATAATGTAATATGTTAGTTGGAAAAGAAATATAAGCTTGTTGTCCCTAATTGTAGAAAACAAAAATGATATATATCATCTCATAAAATATAGTAAAGGCTACAATATAAGTTATAAGAATATGATAAAATAAGCAAGAGACAAGCTAGTGAAATCTAGCTCAACTCATCAATGATTAAGCAATAACTCTAGAAAAAAAAGAAAGGATGAAACAAAAGGTTTTTGAAGTGATATTTATCAGCCTTATGGCTGTATAAAACCAAGATTTATAGCAGAAAAAGCATCCACTGAAAATTATTTCTAACTATCGTAATAAGTGCACCAGGGTTAGTAGAGACTTAGGGGAAAATTGTAGCCAATTCCTAGGATTAGTTTAGGAGTTATTAGGGGTTAGAGGGTTATATTTTTCGCAACCTTATGGATGTAGGTTAGTTTTTAATAGAAGGAAAAATTAATGGTTTAAAGGGGATGCCTCAATGAAGCAAGAGAGACAAAGGCTCAAGGAACAAATTCTGAAAGAGATAAGTTCAAAACTTGAAAATTTCACGTTTACCACGACAACAATTTATTTATCCAATTCAACGAATAATTACTAGTGACTTTAATGGTTGGGTTAATGGATTTAAGAAAAGAAATAGATATAGGCACTACCTCCTTGGGGGTGTAAATCCTCTTACTCCCCAAGTCAGTATCCCTATCTAGGGTTTATGCTAAGATGATGTATACACTTATACTTCTCTTAGAAAACCCTTATTAAACCAAAAAAAATTAAGAATAAATTTTGGTAGCTAAGTTGGGGATGTATGACCTTATACCTCCCACCTAGCTCTAGAAAATAACCTTGTCTTTAATAAAAAATAATAGCACAATGTAAAAATCCTTACCAATTCAAGGAAAAAATCTAAGACAAACCACCACAATAGAAAAGAAGAGCCTTCCAAGGCTAGCGCATCACTTCCATCAACCAATAACCAAATATATATCCATACACAAGAGCACAAGATAGAAACTAGCGAAAGAGAGCGAAAATTTCAATCCAATACTTCTCACAATGGGAGAGTTATGATTTGAAATGAGACCTTATGATCTCTATTTATAAAAAATGTCACTAAAATAGTTTGTCCACATAATTTTAGGGTAAACCACAAGGCTAGGGGTAAAAAACCCTAATATTCCCCTTTCAAAAAATAATATTAAACAATTCATACTCAAATTTTAATTTTTGCACAAATGAAAACCCTAGGAGTGACATCTCCCCTTTCAGAGGGATTTTTGGCACTTTTAGGCCAAACATTGAGTTGGAAATGATAGATTTGGGACTACAAAGGCCATGTGTCTCCAATTCAACCTTCTACTTCATGATCCAAGGGTTTCTTCCTTCAAAACGTGCCATTTGTAGCCATCACTACCTCAAGCCCATCTAGCATGAGGTCAAGCCTCCAGAAGATGACATTTTTCCTCTCCTAGGAAAAATGTTTGGCATGTGAGGAATAGGTCATGTCTCTCAAGTCATATTCTATGCCTCCAAAGGTACATATCTCTCATATAGCATGTGGGCCCTTGGCATCTAATCAACGGGCCTCAAGCCCCATGAAAGCCCAAGATAGGCTTGTTCATCCAAAACTATCCACCAAGTAGGTCTTACAAAGACAAATAAGCACACCATTCAATGATCTCAAGTCAAAATATCATGATGAGTAAATAAAATCAACAAATGAGCCACATAAGCATGTGCATCAAATATTACCATGTCAAACAAGTAAGTTCTCAAATACATTATGCGACTTGCCAAGCTTGGATATGGGAGGGTTGATAAGTTGTCCTATTGGGTAGATCTTGCCTAGGTCAAGGACCGTTTCCAAAGTGATTCCTCTTTAAGCCATATAAAGTGGATGGATTGGTTAAGTATCAAGACTCAATGGGCATGGAGTTCATGACATACAATGGGTTATAGTGTCTCATTCATGGGTGCCTTTGTAGAGGATGTGTGGCATCTTTGTTTGCAATGTAATTTTTCCAATCCCATCTTTTTTCCATTCTTTGTTTCTTTCATGTTGTAAGGATGAGTTGAAGTCCACTGTCCTGGTGTGGTTTCCAGATAATGACATTGTCACTCACAAATACCTTGTGGAAAGGAGAAGTTTGGCTCATGATTAGACCAAGTTTCTCTCAGTTGTGCAACTGAGAGACACTACCCTATCTTGGTGGCCAAGTGATGGTAATGTCATACCTCTAGATACCCATGATCATGATAGTTCAACTCATGATGAGACCTCCTATCCTCCAACTAATCCTCTAAGCATTTTATAATTTATTCTTGTGGGTCCCCCTTTTCTTACAAATAATCCTTTCATCGTTTTCTTGGGGGATCCCTGGGAAAAGCATCTGGAAGGTTTATACATAGGATTTTATATTTTAGCCAACAATAATCCTTCTGGGCCTTCATCCCCTTCTTCCCATAGAATGAGGGACAACCCCTTCTTAGGTCAATACCCTAAACTCCCAAGAGATAAGGAAATGGGGGGTTTAAGTGATGAAAAGTGGTAAGTATGGATGGGAGCAATATGATGGCTCTTCAAGGGAGTTCTTAGTAGAAAAACCATTCCCAAGGAAGACCACTTACTAGGGCACAATGTTAACCACCAAGGTGAAAAAGAGAAAAAGGCATAATGTCCGAGCATGTGTCATGAAATCTAAATAAATATTAGATACAACATACTCAAATGCCTCAAATATTGAAATGACATTGACCATAATACTTGACTTGTACCTCATGGAGCAAGGCCCAGTGCCTCTTGGAATCCAGCTGGTGTGGTAGATGAAATCTGAAAATGTGTCACCTATGTGGTGGTGAGAACAGTCTCCATCTATGAAAGTGTATAATGTTGGTCATGTAGTCTCTTGGCACTCCATATCTACAACTTGAGGGCCTCGAGACATGATATACTTAGTTATCCCACAAAATGGGGATAACAATGTCATTGATTCTGTGACTTCTAGTATTTAGGGAGCATTTGACTAGCAGGGTTGGAGGGATTCTAGTGAGAAGGATGATGTGTGTGACATTGTGTCAGGTTCAAAGGGATAACCAGTTCCTTGTGGCTCTTCAAGAAATATCTTCCTTGCTAAGAGGGAGTGTTGATGTTTGGTAGCATTGGACATGTATTTATACACAGGTCTAAGTGTCTATACATGTGGAAATCATCCAAATCCTTTTACCTTGAGACTTTACTTTAATTAAAGGAATTATTAAAGTAAAGTTCTTTTATTTAAGGAAATGCTAAGAGTAATTATCATTTGATCTTATCCATTGATCTCAAGTGAGGTGAGAATTAATATCAACCATAAATCACTTTGGAGATTGGGGTTTGTTCATAACTCAATCTTATAAAATAAAGGCTAGGGTTAAGGAGGAATACACTTTTCACATAGAGATAATAAAGAAGGACTTTTTCTAGTGTGGAGTCCTTTGAGAGTGTAGAAGAAAAGATGGACTTTTTCTTACACTTGAGAGAGCAAAGAAGGAATTTTTCTCAAAGATTGGATCATGAAGGTTTGTGATTCAAGGATACCTTGGATAGGTGGAGAGGGAATTTCATCTAGAGATCATGTCAAGGAGAAGAGAGAAAAGAGGCAGCTGCAAGTGGGTTTTAGCAGAGCGAATCCACAAAGAAGGGTCGATTCATATGGAGTTTTTTATACATTCCTTGAGGTCATGTATGCGGGTTTCAATGTATTTAGGTGCATATACACGGGTTTTTATTAAGGAAAGGTTTGTACTAGAAATGTATGACATATTTGGGTTGTACAATATAGCATACTTTGCCAATTTTTTCTGCAGATGTATTTCTCTCAGTGGGCTATTATCCTTATTACTGAATCCCTGATTTTATCCTACTAAAATCATCTCAGCACTAGTTTTCCCTCCGTGGTTTTTTCCAAGGGTATCTACCCAAAGATATTGGTGTTTATGTGTGCATGATTTGGTTTCCAGTGTTACTTCTGCTATCTTTATTTGAGTTGAATATTACGGCAGTGTATTTTTATTTTTTGAGCCACTAATAGGATTTGTAGTAAGGAAATTACTAGATAACAAGATACCTAGGTTCCAGAGTAAGGATTTCAACAACAATTTCATCCTCTTCTTTGCAATTTTTCATAGCTATTAGTTATATTTTACACAATTCATCTGCATTTCCTTTTCACTTCCCTAGGTAACCTCCCATAATTTATCATATCAACATGTACCTATGTTGATAACCAAGAGAAACATTGTTGTATCCATTTTTATGAAATAATTATCCCATTCATAGGAATATTCACTTTCACAATGTAATCATGTATATTCATAAAACAAAATAAATATGTAAATATGTACCAATACTTATCTGTAGGTATATTGTTTTCTTCACAAGGTTTCCATAAGAAAGATCTCACTCATTGTCCTTTCTGACTCACCCTCCTTGATTCTATCCATGATGTCACATTAATATCTCATAGCATATTCATTTAAGTTTCCTATTTCTTGTTACACTCACCCTTCCAGACTCATGCATCCCCTTCTCTTTTAAATAGTCCCTCAGGAAATCCATCTTGCCAAGTTTTTCATGTGAAAGAAGAGAACCATCTTACTTCCAAGCATCCAGTGACAGTCTCTAATGAATTAATAACTTGTGGAAATCATAAGGTTCTAATGTCAGCACAATGGCCTTATTCCCTTTCTTTCCATCTTTCAACATCATTGTTTTCCATAAATTTCTTCTCCTAATAGAGATTTCATGTATTCCATCTAAATATGACTACTTTGACATACCATTATTTCATTGCAACAACTCAATAGCTCTTAAAATTATCTCAAAACTCATGAACTTATCAATAATTCCAACATTTCAACTGTAATTATATTAATTGCAGTGAAACATAACAAAAACATGTATTCACAAAATCCATTCAAGTATATATGCCAACATGTATGTGTGCTTAACCACAACTTGTACACTTGCATAATTTATTCATGCATGTCTACTCAATGCATCCTTGCATTGATTCAAGAACACCATATTCCTATGTAATTCATTCCACCATGATGAGTTGGAAGATCTATCCAATTCTTCGACACATCATCCAACCACCTCCCTAATACTTTCTCAACCATCTAGATATCTTCTTATTCATCCCAACACAACACTAGGAATATACCCTTTCTCTGCTAACAATCCCTTAGGAATACTAGAAGGCATTTACTTTCTCTACTCTACAATCCTTGAGGAAAACCTTCCCCTCTAAATATGTTCTTAGTGTTGGAAATAAGTTTACATTCTAGGATACAAACATGAGTAGGGACACCATTCGACACTTGTGAAATGCTATAGATTTTTCATATCCAACAACACTATTGAATCACACATTGCTATCTCACACAGAATTTTAATCTCACAACAAGATCATAAGTCCTAATTTCCTTTGTTATTATTTCATAACCAACACACATGACATATCATTTTATCCCATATGAATGCATTTAAGAGATTACACAACTATTTATCAATTTATGATATCAAATATTCATTGAAGGAATATTTACCTAAATTCCCTTCAGTATCTATGCAACATATTCATATTAAATCCATACTTGCATGGATTTCATTATCATCACTAATGTTACCTAACCAATCAATGTCTTATTTTAGGCTCACATACTCATTTCACCAACCTCTAGATTAACAATTTTCTTTTGTATCCTTGTCTTTCTTCACAAGGATGGTTTTCATATGAAAAAATATCATCAACATCTTCAACCATGCTATCACCATTTATGGTTACATAATTATATCAATCATATTTAATCATCATGCCATACTCATAACATATGTAACAACATACTAATCTTAACCAATAACTATATGCATTATTAGCATATATGCACCATGCATTTATTCTCGACATGCCCACTAGTGCATATGAACTACAACTATTTTATTCTCTTGCATGTGTATCAATCTCATGATTTAATTATATTTACATATAAATTTAGATAAATATAAATAGAACGATAAGAAAAAATTCAAAGTCAAGGAATTCCCTTTCAATTCCTCTACATGGCATGGATTCTACACAACATAACCAATCTAATTCATGGCATTTCTACCATTCACATGGTGGATCATTAGCTATGATTTTCTCTTCAAGTAGAAATTCACAACATGAGCAAACATTTAAATTTACTACTATTATAAACATATAGCTCTACTTATATCAACATAATACATTTTAAAGTGAGAAAATCCCCCTCATTAATAAGTCTACCTTGCTCGCCATGTTCACCATTTGTTGCTATAGAAAATTCCTCAACAGCTTGTATATTTATATAACATTGTTGCAACTTCCTCTACTATGTTTA
>ML788803.1:181231-236195 GCA_009831015.1 Picea engelmannii
AGGGATGCATAGATCTTGGGTACACTTCTTCCCATGTCCTCCATTGTTTCATATCGTTGAACATTGTGAACAACTCTCACTTTGTCACTTATGTGAGGAAAATCTCTAAACATATGATCTCCTTTACAACCCCAACATTGAATAGGTGGTTTTCTTGGCCTTTGACCAACTATCTCAATCGTTCTGGGTTCTCTAGAAGTTGGTTGTCCCTGAGGATTATTTCTTAAGAATGGTGGATTAATTCCCTTCTTCCTCTGATCCATCTTGAATCTCTTCTTGTCTTCTGAAGCTTTTTGGAAAGTTGGCCTTGCTTTTTTCTATTCATATAGGCACTTAACTCGCCTTATGGTCTCCTCAAATGTTTTGGGATCATCATATTGTATTTTTTCACTGATGAATGGTGGTAAACCACTCAAATACCTCTGAATATTGACTTTCTCATCCTTGATGAAAGAGACATACTTCAACAATTATAAAAACCTTCTTTCATATTCATCTATTGTCATACTCCCAAGCTTGAGTTCAAATAACTCTTTCATTTTGTTGTTATAGTATCTCTTATTCAAGAATTTCTTTTCAAAATACTTCTTGAATTCCCTCCAAGTAACATTTTTATCTTTAATGTGTTGCACCTACACAAGTTGATCCCACCACATGGATGCCTTTCCTTTGAGTTGATAGATGAAAATTATTCCTTCTGCATGAGAAGAGTAATTATACAATTGAAAATACTTTCTCATGCCTAGCAGACATGTCTCTGTATCTTTGTCCTTCTTGTGCTCATCATCAAATGTAGGAGGTTTGATTTTTTTCATTTCCCCTCGTAGCTCATTCACCCCAGACTTCTTATGCTTCCTGACAGGGGATGGACTTGAGTTGTTGTGTGCTCTCTTAGTGGAATTCCTCGAGGAGTGATGGTAATGTTTGCTAACACTTATTGTTCTTATTTTCTCATCAGGAGACCTATGACTTCCTGATTTGCTTGAGCCACTCTCCTTATCCAATTTATTTTCTATTCTTTCCAGGCTCTGCATCAACTTCATGTTGAAGTCTCCATGTTTCTTCCTAGCTCTCATAAGATTTTTTTTATCAGCTCGATGAATTTGGACCTCTTTTTTCAATTTCTTAATAATTTTCATCATGCCCACATCTTTATCTATTTCTTCTCCATGCCCATTGTAGTTTGTCCCTTCAAATCCCAAATGGGCATCCATTCCTCTAGTTTCATTTTTCAAATTGTAAGCATCCCATGCCTCCTCCATTTATCTACACTATGTGACAATTCAGTTCACTTCTGACAATTGTTAATTTTGAAAAATGTGCAGTCAACTGATTTTTTGTCAGGATAATAGACTTAATAATTTTCTAGAATAAACCAATTTGATTTAACCAGAAAAATATCAGATTCCATTTTTAGTGGGTATTGGTCGGTCAGAATCCCCTCAGGCTTCTATCTCTAAGCCCAATTTTGTTCTGCAACAATTTTCAGGTGCTAGCCCCTTTTCTTCAGCCCTTGGTTCACATGTGACCATGGTTGTGACCCAGTGCTAATGATTTGGGTGCTTATCCAGAGCCTTGAAACTCCGGGCTCCTATGCTTCGAAGGTTTCCCTTTTTCCATGCATCCCAACATCATAGAAGAATGAACTGTCAAATGTGTGAAGAACAGTGGATCTACGGTCCACATTCCTTTCTTAGATCTACGATGGATCAGAGCTTCAGGGACTTCGACTTCAGTGGTTTCCAAATCACTTCCCAAGAAATCTCTTGGAGTGTCGAATTGGCGAACTCGCGAAGTAGGGTGGCTCAATGATCCATGTCTTCCCAACATCCAACGGATGATACTCTCTATTGAACTCCGGAATTCAGGGCTCCGAGACTTCGGAGCTTCAAGGATTTGGGAATTTAGAGTATTTCACCTTTGCACATCCCAAAACACCTAAATCGCAAATTTCTAAATACTTCTACGTCACCTCCGATGATGTCATTATGTCACGTTACTTCGGCGCTAAGAAACTTCAGAATTTTCTTCGTTCCATTCCATCATGAACCATTTCTTCTGGAGTGTCAAGTCTTCGGACTTCATGATCTAGAACCATGCATCCATTGTGACCATCAGGGCCCCAACATCCATGCTCGAGAGGAGGGCCACGTGGAAAAATATTAGAAGTGGACACGTGGCCCAATAATATGGGTGACATGTGTCACATTCTAACTAGCATTTCGATATTCCTAAGGTTCTTAACTTACTGACACCTGGCACACATCTCATGTGTCCATGTCATTTCGAGTGACATTAGCAAGCCACGTCACTTAGAAACTTCAAGCCTCGATGATTTTTACACTTGCACATCCCAAATCTTACGAAACATCGAATCCCTGAACTTCCTTACCTTCCGGGATCCACATAGTACAGTTATCGGCATGTCTAGGAAAGGTCCACATCACCACTAGAAACATAATCCTTCCATGCCACTTCTAGTCTTTTGCTTTGAAACTTCAGGCTTCGGCAGTTTGCGCATCAGCACACTCCAATTCTCCCAAACATCGAACTCCCAAACAAGTTGTTCTGTCCTTGATCAAATCCAACGATAACCACCTCCCCCCCGGGATCTATGGTGTATATTCTCTTTGGGACTTCAGAACTTCGGGCTTCGGCCCCTCTTTCTCTTATAACCCATAAATTTCATCGAAGTCACGAATTTCGAATGACTTGGGGTTAGCCTTCATGCACTTTTCTCTAGATATGACGGTTGTGAAGGATCCTCCTTCTCTCGAATAGATTCTACAGCCCAATCACCACTGATGTTGTGGTTTCTTTATCTGTGGCCATTTCTTAAATTGTTACACCTCTGGTGCTTCCGAACACAGTTCAAGTGTTCTCTCAACGCCCTTCTGGCAATCTGTACATCAAAATTCTCTCGAATTTTTACTCTAAATTTCTCGTTTGTGGCCCATCCAGGTTCTGTGTAGAAACCATGGGCTATGAACTTGAATTTTTCTCATTTCGACAACAATTATTTTCCAAAAAATTTTCTTCAACTTCCACTAACATGGCCCATCTAGGCTCAGTGTTGAAACCATGGCTTTGATACCATTTTGTAACTTCCCCCAGCCACCAACCCCTCCTGGGTAGTGCTACCTAAACAAATGTATCATTGTTTTTCTGCTCTGATGCCATTTTGTAACGTCCCCAACCACCAACAAGCCCAACAATGCCACTTCCTGGATGCCTCTCTTAGCTCTAATACCAATTCATGACATCCTCAACCTTAACCAACAGGCTAGGCCATGCCACCGAATAAATTTCATGCTCAGATACCATATATATTTATATACATATCTATCTAATGCCAATTAAATAGCTATAGCATTATGTCATGCCACTAATCATGCTGAAATAACATTAAAACATATGGGCATTACACACAGACAATTCTAGCAACATTATAACTTGATTTCAAGATACACATCATACAAAGAACATAGGTTTGGTACTTATATTTTAATAGATGACCACCAAATGCATGTAGACCTCCCACAAACCTCCCAGCCTTAGACCACACTTCTCATCACACTCAACAATGCGTCACCCCTGAGTTGGGACTAAACTCCACTAGGCAAGGGATTCCTAGGCTAGGCAAGGACAACAAGAAAGTCGCACAGATCAATAGGAAGGATTTTTTCCCAGGAGCCAGCTCATACTATAGCCTACAATCTCTCATTACCCACATTCCTATCCCACCCTAGGAAATGTGCCCCTTCTCTGCTCAACAGTCCTTCGACTACCCCACTTCCCTTCTAAGGCTTCAACAACAGGCTAGAAAGGAATTCTCCGAGCACTATAGTTGCAATTGGACTCCCTCTGGGAAATCACTTCCCCAACAACCTCTCTCACCTAGAGAGAGTTTCTTATAGGCCTGAAAACCTTCTTCTTCCATCCATCTTCTATGTCAATTCAAGTAAGGGTGATGAAAGCAACAAAGCTCAGTATATAACAGATGATGGAAGCAAGCCACGCTTAGTCAAGAAACTGCTTGGGATGTAACATAAAATCATTAAGACACATCACGGGTTCAGGAAAAGTACAGGTGCATTGTATTTCACAGAAAATACACAGGATAAATCAAGTATGATTGTAGGATCCCAAGGTGTGTTCTTGTTCTGAGGTCGACGATGGATATGATGGCTCAGTACGTGAGTCAGTGGGTGAATCAGGTGAGATGGAAGACTTGCGAGCAGGGGAGGGTCATGAGAATGGCGAGGAGGAACCCCCAATGAGATGACTTTCCCATCTATAACTACATGCACCCAGGTTGACACATGTCTTCTAGAAGTTGCATGACCTCCACTTAACATGCACTCCCTTTCCCTAGGAACTTAGGACAACATGGATTATGTCCAACCTTAGCCTTTTGGAAATAATGATATAATATTATTCCTTTAGAGGTAAGCCCTCTAGCTTATCCCCTATTCCTAGACACGTAGCCCCTTCCCTTACCCTACCTAGTGGAGCTTAGTCCCCCATAATTTTTTCTTCGTGGTTGATCTACACGCAACCGTGTAATTTTATTAATGATTCTTGTATTTACATATACAAAATTAGGCTCATTGACCTTAACATCTAGGCTCTCCGGCCTAATAAACATATAAATCTTCCAGCTTATAAACACTTGGCTCACTAGCCTATAAACATGATTACATTTCAAAGGGGGATCGGCGTTGGGGTGTTACAAATAAGCCACTGAAAACTACTTCTAACTAGCCCAATAAGTGCGCTAGGGTTAGTAGAGACTTAGGGAAAAATTGTAGCCAATTCCTAGGGTTAGTTTAGGAGTTATTAGGGGTTAGAGGGTTATATTTTTTGCAGCCTTATGGATGTAGGTTAGTTTTGTAATAGAAGCAAGAATTAATGGTTGAAATGGGACACCTCAATGAGGCAAGAGAGACAAAGGATTAAGCAACAACTTCCAAAAGAGATAAGTTCAAAACTTGAAAATTTCATGTTTACCAAGACAACAATTTATTTCTCCAATGCAACGAATAATGACTAGTGCCTTTAATGATTGTGTTAATGGAGTCAATCAAAGAAAGAGATAGAGGTACTACCTCCTTGGGGGTGTAAATCCTCTTACTCCCCAAGGAAAGTATCCCTAGATAGGGTTTAGGCTAAGAGGGTGTATACACATATACTTCTCTTAGAAAACCCTTGTTAAAAAAATAAAATTTAAGAATAAAAAGATGGAGGATAAGGTGGGGGTGTATTACCTTATACTTCCCACCTAGCTCTAGCAAATAATATTGACTTGAATAAAAAATGATAGCACAATGTAAAAATCCTTACCAATTGAAGGAAAAAAGCTAAGACAAACCACCACAATAGCAAAGAAGAGCCTTCCAAGGCTATCACATCACTTCCATCAACCAATAACCAAAGAGATAGCCATACATAAGAGCACACAAGAGAAACTAGCCAACGAGAGAGAAAATTTCAGTCCAATACTTCTCACAATGGGAGAGTTATGATTTGAAATGAGATCTTACAATCTCTATTTATAAAAAATGTCACTAAAATAATTTGTCCACATAATTTTAGGGTAAACCACAATACTAGGGGTAAACAACCCTAATATTTCCCCTTTACACAAATAATATTAAACAATTCATATTTAAATTCTACATTTTGCACAAATGAAAACCCTAAGAGTGATGTCTCTCCTTTAGGAGGGACGTTTTGGCACTTTTAGGCCAAACGTTGAGTTGGATATGGTAGGGTTGGGCCTCCAAAGGCTACATGTCTCCAATACAACCTTCTACTTCATGATCCAAGTGTTTCTTCCTTCAAAACATTCCATGTGTAACCATCACCACCTGAAGCCCCTCAAGCATGATGTCAATCCTCCAAAAGATGATGTTTTTCCTCTCCTAGGAAAAACATTTGGCATGTGAGGGATAGGCAATGTCTCTCATGTAATATTCTAGGAATCCAAAGGTATTTCTCTCTCATCCAACATGCAGAACCTTGGCATCCAACCAGTGGGCCTCAAGCCCCATGGAAGCCCAAGCTAGACTTGTTCCTCCAAAATTGTCCACCAACTAGGTCCTGCAAATACAAATAAGAACTCTCTCCAAGGATCTCAAGTCAAAATATCATGATGAGTAAATAAAATCAATAAATGAGCCACCTAATCATGTTCATCAAAGATTACCCTATCAAACAAGTAAGTGATCAAAGACATTATGTGACTTTCCAAGCTTGGATATGGGAGGGTTGACGAGGTATCCTATTAGGTAGATCTTCCCTAGGTTGAGGAGTGTTTCCCAAGTGATTCTTCTCTAATCCATGTAAATTGGATGAAGTGGTTAAGGATCAAGACTCAATGGGCACAAGGTTCATGAAATACAAGGGGTTGTAGTGTCTCATTCATGGGTGCCTTTGTAGAGGGTGTGTGGCATCTTCATTTTCAATGCAATTTTTCCAAGCCCATCATTTTTCCATTCTTTGTTTCTTTCATGTTTTAAGGATGAGTTGAAAGCCACTGTCATGGCATGGTGTCTAGATAATGAAAGTGTCACTCACAAATACCTTGTGGAAATGAGAAGTATGGCTCGCGATGAGACCCCCTTTCTCTCAGTTGTGCAACTAAGAGCCACTAAACTGGCTTGGTGGCTAGATGATGGTAATGTAATACCACTAGATACCCATGATCATGATAGGACAACTCATGATGAAACCTCCTATCCTCCAACTAACCCTCTAAGAATTCTATGATTTATTCTGGTGGGTCCCTCTTTTCTTACAGATAAGTGTTTCATTGTTTTCTTTTGGGATCCCTGGGTGAAGCATATGGAAGGTTTATACATAGGATTTAATCTTTTACCCAATAACAATCCCTCTGGGTCTTCAACCCCTTCTTCCCATAGAATGAGGGACAACCCCTTCTTTGGTCAATACACCCTAACATCCCAAGAGATAAGGAAATGGGGGGTTTAAGTGATGAAAAGTGGTAAGTATGTCTGGGAACAGTATGATGGTTATTTAAGGGAGTTCTTAGTAGAAAAAACATTCCCAAGGAATACCACTTACTAGGGAACAATGTCAACCACCAATGTGAAATAGGGAAAAAGGCATAATGTTCAAGCAGATGTCATGAAATCTAAAGTAGTCTAAGATACAACATACTCAAATGCCTCGAATATTCAAATGACACTCACCATAATACCTGACTTGTACCTCATGGAGCAAGGCCTAGTGCTTCTCAGACACTAGTTGGGGTGGTGGATTCCATCTGAAAATCTATGACCTATGTGGTGGTGACAAGGGTCTCCATCTGTGCAAGTGAATAATGTTGGTCATGTAGTCTCTCGGCACTCCATATATGCAACCTGAGGGCCTATAGACATGATATCCTTAGTTATCTCACAAAATGGGGATAAGATATGGATCCTACTTGGGGACATGTGCTCATCGTAGAGTGCCTAAGAACCGCAAAATCTCATGGTAGACATGTGCCTGCCAAAACTTAGACAAATAGATCAGAGCATCTAGGGTGGTGTTATCACCCTTCATCCATATACATAAAAATCCAAAATGAAAACTAATCTAGAAAAGAAAAAAATTGACATTTTTTCAAAAAATTCTAACCTAAACATGAAATCGATATGCAAGTGGAGAAAAATGAAATATGAAATGCGTCTAAACTAATATGAGAAATCCAGATGCAAATGAAAGGAAAGCAAGATGACCTACCTACTTACATGGGGCATGGGCCCTAAAGAAGTCATGTGATATGAGCATAAGGTTGGAGAAGAGATCCATCCATTGGTAATGGAATCTTTCTCTTGTCTAAGGATGTCAGATAGTACTTTTATTTATCATACTTCTTATTGACGATGTAAGGGCCAAACCATGAGTTGTCATTTCTATGCTCATACCTGTGCTTTCCCTTTATTTTGTCCCACATTAGCGCAATAATTCCTTCATTGAAATTGATGCAAGGTATATTCTCAACGCATGGATATGAAAGAGGCTCTGTGTAGACCATCTCTTTTATGATTTTTTTTATTTTTTTCACCTTATTTCTTCAAAATCTGTATAGACCCTGGCTCCTTCCCATGGTATTTTACAAGTTTCTCTTTGTTCTCATCTATCCATGGGATAAAAATATATATGGCGTCTTTCTATATGAAGGGTAGCTCATATGGATCATACTCAATAATTTTTGGCGGAACATCATAATTGTGTTCACTGACATAATTAGGGCCACTTAGATCCATCACATGTTTATCATTCTTTTCCCGAATGTGTATGATATCATATGTGACATCGCCCATGGGAATGTATCCATGTGTAAGGATCATACAAAGAAAACCCCCAAGGGAAGAGGACCATGTCCTCAACAAGAGAATCCCCCAAGCATCCAGAACATCAATCACTAATATGTCCATGAGGAGGTTGATATGTGGAAAATCAATGAGGAAAACCTCAATGTCCTCACACACCCCAAAGACCTTGACCCTTCTAGAATCAATACCACATACATTTCGATAAGGTTGGGTTGTCTTTAGGCAAAAATTTTCCATCACCTTCAATGACATGACATTTGTTGAGGCCCCAAAATAAAGCATGCAGTTGTTAAATTAGAGGCCATTCATTCCTAATGAAAGTTAGAAGGGAGGATTCATGTCTCTTGGTAGATTGAGATACATAGTGTTCAATATGATAGGAGGCTCTTCCTTCTCGGTTGGCACCTATAATACTTTCAAAATTTACCTTTTCACAGAAGGGATATTACACATCTCTATCATTAGGACAATCATATTCAGTTTTCCAAACATGCTTTCAACATCTATATCCAATTGAATCTCATCTGCAGGAGTTGGAATAGGAAGCAATTCACATACCTAAGGTGGAGGTGGCGGTGCCACCTTCTCTATTGTTGGAAGAGGAGTGTCACGCTAATATGGAGGGGATGAAGTATTATTTATTCTAGTGTAGGTCAGATATTCCCTCCTCCTTGATTCCTTATTCTCAACATCTGTCAATTGATTCAAGGCCCATAGTCTCCCCTCCATTCCTCCCTGTCTTCTGGCTTCATTGATCTGTTCTTGTGTGACTTTCTCTTCTTGGAACATGCAAATCATATTGATGAATTCATATCATCGGGATAATATTCATCTCATTGAAGAAATTCATCTTCTCTATGAGGTTCTTGGCATGGAAGGAACCAAGCTTCTATATCAACCATACCAACTGGTTTCAAAGTATCTAGGGCCATTTCCTCTTGTTGAGGCCTTGGTTTCCAACCCGTGACATCTCTCTGTTGTCTAGAAAACTGAGGTCTGGGAGCAGATTGATTCCTTTCCAAAATAGTTAAATGACCCATAATCTAATTATGTACCTAGGTAAAATGAGTACTCATCTGATCTGTCTTCTAAGTCAAGAGGGAAATCGGATTAGGAGCACTGTTGTTGGAAACCTTAGTTTTTTATTCTACCTTGACACGAGAGTACTGAAAAGGTTCCACCCTTTAATCAAGGATATTATCTTCAATGTCAACATTGTACTATTTGGGCTATGCCAACGATGTGGGATTATTTTCCTTCAGAATGAAATTAAATTTCCCTTCAAAAGCATTCATATAAAGGAGATGAACTGATGAGGTTGTAGGATATATTTCTATTGGAATCTGGTTGTACAACCTGTCAAATCTAGTATTGAATTCCTTCACTATTTCATTCTCCTTTTTCTTTATCTAATTGAATTGAGCTCCAAGCATCCCACTTTTTGTCTATGTTGACCATCTTCTCTTAAATAAGTTGGAAATATCTTCATAGGACGTGAGATGATTTTCAAGGAGGCCTCTAAACCATTCAAGAGCTTCTTTGGTCAATGATGAAGAAAATAGCCTCATGGATACATCCTCATGTTTAATCCCTGCATCTTCCATGTCTCGTCCCATGACATAAATATGATCCTCAACGGTCACTACATTGTTTCTTGGGAACTTTGGAAACTGCTTGTTAGACTCTTTTGGCATTGCATTGGGGTATCCATGGATAATGGACATGTTAAGGGGTTTGTAGAGGTCCTTTTACCAAGGGTAATACATTGGAGAAAGGGGAAGGGTACCATGGAAAATGGTTTTGAAAATGGGAGACTTGAGAGGAGGTCTTCTTTGGTAGACCTTAGAAGGCTTGAACCTCCCAGGGGGAAAAGGCTTGGAAAAGGAAGGGTTCTGGAAGGGTGGAGTCACCAGATGAGCTTAAAGAAGGTCTCATTAAGAAAGGTGGAAAGGGAATGTCCCTTGGGTGGAATATCCAATAAATATAAGGGATAAAGGATTCAGGATAGCTTTCCAGAGTGTCTTTATGGTTCTAAAGAGGATTCAAAATCCTTCCCGGCGACACCGCCAAAATATTATTGCAAAAGTTGTAGGTTGGGAAAAGCTCGAACCAACCACCAATTGGTGACAAATTAGAGAGAACCTACCCACTTTCACCTTAGGAAGGTGTTCCCATCACTTTAGAGGTGAGGTAGTCACCTCAAAGGGGGAATCTTGGTGACCCTAGGGGGGATTGAGATGGAAAATGACAAGTATGAGTGGATGTCCCTGGAGGTCAATTCTATATGGTAACAAAATATTTGGAAAGAGTCTTGGGAAAGTTTAAGGGTTGACAAATGATTTGGGTGACCCTCCAAGTGTGAATACCTTCCCGAGACACAAGGAAAACCAAGCATATAATGTAATATGTTAGTTGGACAAGCAAGTTAATCTTGTTGTCCCTAATTGCAGAAAAATAAAATGATATCTATCATCTCATAAAAGATAGTAAAGTCTGAATAAAACCAATAACTCTAGAACACAAAGAAAGGCTAAAACAAAAGGTTGTTGCAATGATATTTATCAGCCTTATGGCTGTATAAAACCAAGCTTTATAGCAAAAAAATCAGCCACTCAAAACTACTTCTAACTATCCCAATAAGTCTGCTAGTGTTAGTAGAGACCTAGGGAAAAATTGTAGCCAATTCCTAGGGTTAGTTTAGGAGTTATTAGGGGTTAGAGGGTTAGATTTTTTGTGGCCTTATGGGTGTAGGTTATTTTTGTAACAAAAGGAACAATTAATGGTTGAAAGGGGATGCCTCAATGAGGCAAGAGAGCCAAAGGCTCGAGGAACAACTTTCAAAAGAGATAAGTTCAAAACTTGAACATTTCACGTTTACCAAGGCATCAATTTATTTCTCCAATGCAATGGATAATGACTAGTTCCTTTAATGATTGGATTAATGGAATCAAGAAAATAAATAGATAGAGGTACTACCTCCTTGGGGGTGTAAATCCTCTTATTCCACAAGGAAAGTATCACTAACTATGGTTTAGGCTAAGAGGGTGTATACACTTATAAGTCTCTTAGAAAACCCTTGTTAAACCAATAATTTAAGCATAAAATGATGGAGGCTATGTTTGGGGTGTATTCCCTTATACTTCCCACCTAGCTCCAGCAAATAACCTTGAATTGAATAAAAAAATATAGTACAATGTAAAAATCCTTACCAATTCAAGAAAAAAAGCTAAGACAAACCACCACAATAGAAAACAAGAGCCTTCCAAGGCTAGAACGTCACTTCCATCAACCAATAACCAAACAAATAGCCATACAAAAGAGAACAAGAGAGAAACTAGCCAAAGAGAGTGAAAATTTCAGTCCAATACTTCTCACAATGGGAGAGTTATGATTTGAAATGAGATCTTATGATCTCTATTTTTAAAAAATGTCACTAAAATAGTTTGTCCACATAATTTTAGGGTAAACCACAAGACTAAGGGTCAACAACCCTAATATTGACCTTTTACACAAACAATATTAAAAAAATCATATTTAAATTCTATTTTTTGCACAAATGAAAACCCTAAGAGTGATGTCTCCCCTTTAGGAGGGACGTTTTGGCACTTTTAGGCCAAAATTTGAGTTGGAGACGATAGGGTTGGGCCTCCAAAGGCCATATGTCTCCAATCCAACCTTATAATTCATGATCCAAGGGTTTCTTACTTCAAAATTTTCCATGTGTAGACATCACCACCTCAAGCCCCTCAAGCATGACGTCAAGCCTCCAAAAGATGACCTTTTTCCTCTCCTAGGCAAAACGTTTGGCATGTGAGGGCTAGGTCATGTCTCTCAAGTAATATTCTATGCCTCCAAAGGTACATCTCTCTCATCTAGCATGTGATCTCTTGGCATCCAACTATTGGGACTCAAGCCCCATGGAAGCCCAAGCGAGACTTGTTCCTCCAAAATTTTCCACCAACTAGGTCCTGCAAAGAAAAATAACCACACCCTCCAGTGATCTCAAGTCAAAATATCATGATGAGTAAATCAAATCAATAAATGATCCACCTAAGCATGTGAATCAAAGATTACTCTGTCAAACAAGTAAGTTCTCAAAGACATTATGTGACTTGCTAAGCTTGGATATGGGAGGGTTGACGATGTGTCCTATTGGGTAGATATTCCCTAGGTCAAGGAGTGTTTCCCAAGTGATTCCTCTCTAATCCATGTAAATTGGATGAATTGGTTAAGTATCAAGACTCAATGGGCATGAGATTCATGGCATACAATGGGTTGTAGTGTCTCATTCATGGGTGCCTTTGTAGAGGGTGTGTGGCATCTTCATTTGCAATGCAATTTTTCCAAGCCTATCATTTTTCCATTCTTTTTTCTTTCATTTTTTAAGGACGAGTTGAAGGCCACTTTCCTGGCGTGGTGTCGAGATAATGACAATGTCACTCAAAAATACCTTCCGAAAATGAGAAGTTTGGCTCGTCATGAGACCCCCTTTCTCTCAGTTGTGAAACTGAGAGCCACTACCTTGGCTTGGTGGCCAGATGATGGTAATGTAATACCACTAGATACCCATGATCATGATAGGCCAATTCGTGATGAGACCTCCTATCCTACAACTAACCCTCTAAGCATTCTATTGTTTATTCATGTAGGTCCCCATTTTCTTACAGATAATTGTTTCATTTGTTTCTTTGGGGATCCCTGGGCGAAGCGTATGGAACGTGTATACATAGGATTTTATCTTTTACCCAACAACAATCCCTCTGGGCCTTCAACCCCTTCTTGGGTCAATACACCCTAAAATACCAAGAGATAAGGAAATGGGGGGTTTAAGTGATGAAAAGATGTAAGTATGGTTGGGAACAGTACAATGGTTCTTCAAGGGAGTTCTTAGTAGAAAAATCATTCCCAAGGAAGACCACTTACTAGGGAACAATGTCAACCACCAAGGTGAAATAAGGAAAAAGTCATAATGTCCAATCATATTTCACAAAATCTAAAGCAATCTAAGATACAACATACTCAAATGCCTCAAATATTGAAATGAGACTTACCATAATACCTGAATTGTACCTCATGGAGCAAGGCCCAGTGCCCCTTGGAAGCCAGCTAGTGTGTTGGATTCCATTTGAAAATATATGACCTATGTGGTGGTGAGAAGGGTCTCCATCTATGCAAGTGGATACTACTGGTCATTTAGTCTCTCAAAACTTCATATATGCAACTTGAAGGCCTTGAGACATGATATCCTTAGTTATCCCACAAAATGGGGATAACATATTACTCCTACTTGGAGAAATGTGCTCACCATAGAGTGCCTGAGAACCGCACCATCTCCTAGTAGACCCGTTCCTACAAAAACTCAGAAAAAATCATCAAAGAATCTAGGGTGGTCCTATCACCCTTCACCCATATACATAAAAATTCAAAATAAAAACTAATCTAGAAAAGAAAAAAAATTCCATTTTTTCAAAAATTTCTAAACTAAGCATGAAATCGATATGTAAGTGGAGAAAAATGAAATATTAAATGCATCTAAATTAATATGAGAAATCAATATGAAAATTCAAGGAAAGAAAGATGACCTACCTACTTACCTGGGGCATGGGCCCTGAAGAAGTCATGTGACCTGAACATAAGGTTGGAGAAGAGATCCATGCACTAGTAATGACATCTTTATCTCATTTAAGGCTGTCAGATAGTACTTTTCTTTATTGGACTTCTTCTTGATGATGTAAAGGCCAAGCCATGAGTTTTCATTTCTATGGTCATACTTGGGCTTTCCCTTTCTCTTTTTCTACATGAGCGCAATAATTCCTTCATTGAAATTGATGCAAGGTATATTCTCAATGCATGGATATGAAGGATGCTCTATGCAAACCATCTCTTAGATGATTTTTTTTTATGTTTTTCACCTCCTTTCTTTAAAATATGGATAGACCATGGATCCTTCCCATGGTATTTTAAAAGTTTCTCTTTGTATTAATCTATCCATGGGAGAAACATCTCTATGGAGTCTTCCTATATGAAGGGTAGTTCATATGGATCATACTCAATAATTTGTGGGGGAACGTCATAATTGTGTTCACTGACATAATTAGGACCACTCGAATCCATCACATGCTTATCATTCTTTTCCCATATGTGTAAGATATCATATGTTCCATCGCCCATGGGAATGTATGCATGTGCAAGGATCATACTAAGAAAAACCCCAAAGGAAGAGGTCTAGTTCCTCGACAAGAGAATCCCCAAAGAATCTGGAACATTGATCAGTATTATGTCCATGAGGAGGATGATATGTGGAAAATCAATCAGGAAAAACTCAACATCCTCACACACCCCAAATACCTTGACCCTTCTAGAATCAATACCACATACATTTCCATAAGGTCGGGTTGTCTTCTGACCAAGATTTCCCATCACCTTCAAGGACATGACATTTGTGGAGGCCCTAGAATCAAGCATGTAGTTGTTCAAGCAGATGCCATTCATGCCTAATGAAAGGTAGAAGGGAGGATTCATGTCTCTTGGACGATCGATATACATAGTGCTCAAGATGATAGGAGGATCTTCCTTCTCGATTGGAACCTATAATACTTTCAAAATTTCCCTTTTAATAGAAGGGATATTACACTTCTCTGTCACTGGGATCATCATATTCAATTTTCCAAACATGCTTGCAACATCTGTACTCAACTGAATCGCGTCTGCGGAAATTGTCTTAGGAAGAAACTCACGTATCGGAAGTGGAGGTGGTGGTGCCACCTTCTCTTTTGAAGGAAGAGGAGTGCCATGATGAGATGGAGGGGATGAAGGCTTATTTCTTCTAGTGTGTATCATATATTCCCTCTTTGATTCCTTCTTTTGATCATCTATCAACTGATTCAAGGCCATGAGTCTCCCATACCTTTCTCCCTGTCTTCTGGCTTCATTGATTTGTTCTTGTGTGACTTGATCTTCCTGGAACATGCATATAATATTGATGAAATTCATATTGTCAAGAGAATATTCATATCATCAGGGAAATTCATCTTCTCTGTGAGGTTATTGGCATGGAAGGCACCAAGATTCTATGTCAACCATCCCAACTGGTTTCAAAGTGTCTGGGGTCTTTGCCTCTTGTTGAGGCCTTGGTTTCCAACCCATGGAATCACTCTGCTATCTGGAAAACTAAGGTCTGGAAGAATATTATTTCCTTTCCACAATAGTTAAATGGAAAATAACCGGATTCTATCATTGGGTAAGTTGAGTACTCATCTGATCTATCTTCTAAGTCAAGAGGTAAATTGGATTAGGAGCATTGTTGTTGGAAACCTTAGTCTTTGCTTCTTCCTTGACATGAGGGTACAGAAAAGGCTCCACCCTTGAATCAAGGAGATTCTCTTCAGTGTCAGCATTCTACTCTTCGTCCTGTGCCAACGATGTGGGATTATCAAATTTTAGAATGAAACACATTTCCCTTAAAAAGTGTTCATATAAAGGAGATGAACTGATGAGGTTGTAGGACAAAATTCTGTTGGAATCTGGTTGTACAACCTCTCAAATCTAGTATTAAATTTCTTCACTATATTATTCTCCTTTTTATTTATCTAATTGAATTGAGCTCCAAGAATCCCACCATCTATCTTTGTTGACCATCTTCTCTTAAATAAGTTGGAAAAAACTTCATAGGACATGAGATTATTTTCAGGGAGGCCTCTAAACCAATCAATAGCTTCTTCAGTCAATGATGAAGAAAATAGCCTCATTGCTACATCCTCATGTTTGATCCCTAAATTTTCCATGTCTTAACCCATGACATAAATATGATCCTCAATGGCCATTGTATTGTTTTCTGGGAACTTTGTAAACAACTTGTTAGACTCGTTTGACATTACATTGGGGTATCCCTGGATAGTGGACATGTTAAGGGGTTTGTATAGGTCTTTTTCCCAAGGGTAAGCCATTGGAGCAAGGGAAAGGATACCATGGAAATTGGATTTGACAATGAGAGACTTAAGAGAATGCCTTGTTTTGTATACCTTAGAAGGCTTGAACCTCCCAGGGGGAAAAGGCTTGGAAGAGGAAGGGTTTTGGAAGGGCGGAGTCGCCAGATGAGCTTCAAGAAGGGCTGATCAAGAAAGGTGGAAATGGAATGTCCCTTGGGTGGAGTATCCAAGCAAGCTAAGGGATAAAGGATTTGAGATAGCTTGCTATAGTGTCATTATGGTTTCGAAGAGGATTCAAAATACTCCCCGACAACGGTGCCAAAATGTTATCACACAAGTTGTAGGTTGGGAAAATATCAACCCAACCACAAATTTGATACAACTTAGAGATCACCTACCCACTTTCACCTTAGGTAGGTGTTCCCGTCACTTTAGAGGTGAGGTAGTCACCTCAAGGGGGGAATCTTAGTGAACCTAGGGGGGATTGAGATGGAAAATGAAAAGTATGAGTGGATGTACCTAGAGGTCAATTATATATGGTAATAAATTCTTGTGAAAGAGTATTTGGAAGTTTTAAGGGTTTCCAAATGAGTTGGGTGACTCACCAAGTGTGAATACCTTCCCGAGACACAAGGAAAACCAAGCATATAATGTAATATGTTAGTTGGAAAAGAAATATAAGCTTGTTGTCCCTAATTGTAGAAAACAAAAATGATATATATCATCTCATAAAATATAGTAAAGGCTACAATATAAGTTATAAGAATATGATAAAATAAGCAAGAGACAAGCTAGTGAAATCTAGCTCAACTCATCAATGATTAAGCAATAACTCTAGAAAAAAAAGAAAGGATGAAACAAAAGGTTTTTGAAGTGATATTTATCAGCCTTATGGCTGTATAAAACCAAGATTTATAGCAGAAAAAGCATCCACTGAAAATTATTTCTAACTATCGTAATAAGTGCACCAGGGTTAGTAGAGACTTAGGGGAAAATTGTAGCCAATTCCTAGGATTAGTTTAGGAGTTATTAGGGGTTAGAGGGTTATATTTTTCGCAACCTTATGGATGTAGGTTAGTTTTTAATAGAAGGAAAAATTAATGGTTTAAAGGGGATGCCTCAATGAAGCAAGAGAGACAAAGGCTCAAGGAACAAATTCTGAAAGAGATAAGTTCAAAACTTGAAAATTTCACGTTTACCACGACAACAATTTATTTATCCAATTCAACGAATAATTACTAGTGACTTTAATGGTTGGGTTAATGGATTTAAGAAAAGAAATAGATATAGGCACTACCTCCTTGGGGGTGTAAATCCTCTTACTCCCCAAGTCAGTATCCCTATCTAGGGTTTATGCTAAGATGATGTATACACTTATACTTCTCTTAGAAAACCCTTATTAAACCAAAAAAAATTAAGAATAAATTTTGGTAGCTAAGTTGGGGATGTATGACCTTATACCTCCCACCTAGCTCTAGAAAATAACCTTGTCTTTAATAAAAAATAATAGCACAATGTAAAAATCCTTACCAATTCAAGGAAAAAATCTAAGACAAACCACCACAATAGAAAAGAAGAGCCTTCCAAGGCTAGCGCATCACTTCCATCAACCAATAACCAAATATATATCCATACACAAGAGCACAAGATAGAAACTAGCGAAAGAGAGCGAAAATTTCAATCCAATACTTCTCACAATGGGAGAGTTATGATTTGAAATGAGACCTTATGATCTCTATTTATAAAAAATGTCACTAAAATAGTTTGTCCACATAATTTTAGGGTAAACCACAAGGCTAGGGGTAAAAAACCCTAATATTCCCCTTTCAAAAAATAATATTAAACAATTCATACTCAAATTTTAATTTTTGCACAAATGAAAACCCTAGGAGTGACATCTCCCCTTTCAGAGGGATTTTTGGCACTTTTAGGCCAAACATTGAGTTGGAAATGATAGATTTGGGACTACAAAGGCCATGTGTCTCCAATTCAACCTTCTACTTCATGATCCAAGGGTTTCTTCCTTCAAAACGTGCCATTTGTAGCCATCACTACCTCAAGCCCATCTAGCATGAGGTCAAGCCTCCAGAAGATGACATTTTTCCTCTCCTAGGAAAAATGTTTGGCATGTGAGGAATAGGTCATGTCTCTCAAGTCATATTCTATGCCTCCAAAGGTACATATCTCTCATATAGCATGTGGGCCCTTGGCATCTAATCAACGGGCCTCAAGCCCCATGAAAGCCCAAGATAGGCTTGTTCATCCAAAACTATCCACCAAGTAGGTCTTACAAAGACAAATAAGCACACCATTCAATGATCTCAAGTCAAAATATCATGATGAGTAAATAAAATCAACAAATGAGCCACATAAGCATGTGCATCAAATATTACCATGTCAAACAAGTAAGTTCTCAAATACATTATGCGACTTGCCAAGCTTGGATATGGGAGGGTTGATAAGTTGTCCTATTGGGTAGATCTTGCCTAGGTCAAGGACCGTTTCCAAAGTGATTCCTCTTTAAGCCATATAAAGTGGATGGATTGGTTAAGTATCAAGACTCAATGGGCATGGAGTTCATGACATACAATGGGTTATAGTGTCTCATTCATGGGTGCCTTTGTAGAGGATGTGTGGCATCTTTGTTTGCAATGTAATTTTTCCAATCCCATCTTTTTTCCATTCTTTGTTTCTTTCATGTTGTAAGGATGAGTTGAAGTCCACTGTCCTGGTGTGGTTTCCAGATAATGACATTGTCACTCACAAATACCTTGTGGAAAGGAGAAGTTTGGCTCATGATTAGACCAAGTTTCTCTCAGTTGTGCAACTGAGAGACACTACCCTATCTTGGTGGCCAAGTGATGGTAATGTCATACCTCTAGATACCCATGATCATGATAGTTCAACTCATGATGAGACCTCCTATCCTCCAACTAATCCTCTAAGCATTTTATAATTTATTCTTGTGGGTCCCCCTTTTCTTACAAATAATCCTTTCATCGTTTTCTTGGGGGATCCCTGGGAAAAGCATCTGGAAGGTTTATACATAGGATTTTATATTTTAGCCAACAATAATCCTTCTGGGCCTTCATCCCCTTCTTCCCATAGAATGAGGGACAACCCCTTCTTAGGTCAATACCCTAAACTCCCAAGAGATAAGGAAATGGGGGGTTTAAGTGATGAAAAGTGGTAAGTATGGATGGGAGCAATATGATGGCTCTTCAAGGGAGTTCTTAGTAGAAAAACCATTCCCAAGGAAGACCACTTACTAGGGCACAATGTTAACCACCAAGGTGAAAAAGAGAAAAAGGCATAATGTCCGAGCATGTGTCATGAAATCTAAATAAATATTAGATACAACATACTCAAATGCCTCAAATATTGAAATGACATTGACCATAATACTTGACTTGTACCTCATGGAGCAAGGCCCAGTGCCTCTTGGAATCCAGCTGGTGTGGTAGATGAAATCTGAAAATGTGTCACCTATGTGGTGGTGAGAACAGTCTCCATCTATGAAAGTGTATAATGTTGGTCATGTAGTCTCTTGGCACTCCATATCTACAACTTGAGGGCCTCGAGACATGATATACTTAGTTATCCCACAAAATGGGGATAACAATGTCATTGATTCTGTGACTTCTAGTATTTAGGGAGCATTTGACTAGCAGGGTTGGAGGGATTCTAGTGAGAAGGATGATGTGTGTGACATTGTGTCAGGTTCAAAGGGATAACCAGTTCCTTGTGGCTCTTCAAGAAATATCTTCCTTGCTAAGAGGGAGTGTTGATGTTTGGTAGCATTGGACATGTATTTATACACAGGTCTAAGTGTCTATACATGTGGAAATCATCCAAATCCTTTTACCTTGAGACTTTACTTTAATTAAAGGAATTATTAAAGTAAAGTTCTTTTATTTAAGGAAATGCTAAGAGTAATTATCATTTGATCTTATCCATTGATCTCAAGTGAGGTGAGAATTAATATCAACCATAAATCACTTTGGAGATTGGGGTTTGTTCATAACTCAATCTTATAAAATAAAGGCTAGGGTTAAGGAGGAATACACTTTTCACATAGAGATAATAAAGAAGGACTTTTTCTAGTGTGGAGTCCTTTGAGAGTGTAGAAGAAAAGATGGACTTTTTCTTACACTTGAGAGAGCAAAGAAGGAATTTTTCTCAAAGATTGGATCATGAAGGTTTGTGATTCAAGGATACCTTGGATAGGTGGAGAGGGAATTTCATCTAGAGATCATGTCAAGGAGAAGAGAGAAAAGAGGCAGCTGCAAGTGGGTTTTAGCAGAGCGAATCCACAAAGAAGGGTCGATTCATATGGAGTTTTTTATACATTCCTTGAGGTCATGTATGCGGGTTTCAATGTATTTAGGTGCATATACACGGGTTTTTATTAAGGAAAGGTTTGTACTAGAAATGTATGACATATTTGGGTTGTACAATATAGCATACTTTGCCAATTTTTTCTGCAGATGTATTTCTCTCAGTGGGCTATTATCCTTATTACTGAATCCCTGATTTTATCCTACTAAAATCATCTCAGCACTAGTTTTCCCTCCGTGGTTTTTTCCAAGGGTATCTACCCAAAGATATTGGTGTTTATGTGTGCATGATTTGGTTTCCAGTGTTACTTCTGCTATCTTTATTTGAGTTGAATATTACGGCAGTGTATTTTTATTTTTTGAGCCACTAATAGGATTTGTAGTAAGGAAATTACTAGATAACAAGATACCTAGGTTCCAGAGTAAGGATTTCAACAACAATTTCATCCTCTTCTTTGCAATTTTTCATAGCTATTAGTTATATTTTACACAATTCATCTGCATTTCCTTTTCACTTCCCTAGGTAACCTCCCATAATTTATCATATCAACATGTACCTATGTTGATAACCAAGAGAAACATTGTTGTATCCATTTTTATGAAATAATTATCCCATTCATAGGAATATTCACTTTCACAATGTAATCATGTATATTCATAAAACAAAATAAATATGTAAATATGTACCAATACTTATCTGTAGGTATATTGTTTTCTTCACAAGGTTTCCATAAGAAAGATCTCACTCATTGTCCTTTCTGACTCACCCTCCTTGATTCTATCCATGATGTCACATTAATATCTCATAGCATATTCATTTAAGTTTCCTATTTCTTGTTACACTCACCCTTCCAGACTCATGCATCCCCTTCTCTTTTAAATAGTCCCTCAGGAAATCCATCTTGCCAAGTTTTTCATGTGAAAGAAGAGAACCATCTTACTTCCAAGCATCCAGTGACAGTCTCTAATGAATTAATAACTTGTGGAAATCATAAGGTTCTAATGTCAGCACAATGGCCTTATTCCCTTTCTTTCCATCTTTCAACATCATTGTTTTCCATAAATTTCTTCTCCTAATAGAGATTTCATGTATTCCATCTAAATATGACTACTTTGACATACCATTATTTCATTGCAACAACTCAATAGCTCTTAAAATTATCTCAAAACTCATGAACTTATCAATAATTCCAACATTTCAACTGTAATTATATTAATTGCAGTGAAACATAACAAAAACATGTATTCACAAAATCCATTCAAGTATATATGCCAACATGTATGTGTGCTTAACCACAACTTGTACACTTGCATAATTTATTCATGCATGTCTACTCAATGCATCCTTGCATTGATTCAAGAACACCATATTCCTATGTAATTCATTCCACCATGATGAGTTGGAAGATCTATCCAATTCTTCGACACATCATCCAACCACCTCCCTAATACTTTCTCAACCATCTAGATATCTTCTTATTCATCCCAACACAACACTAGGAATATACCCTTTCTCTGCTAACAATCCCTTAGGAATACTAGAAGGCATTTACTTTCTCTACTCTACAATCCTTGAGGAAAACCTTCCCCTCTAAATATGTTCTTAGTGTTGGAAATAAGTTTACATTCTAGGATACAAACATGAGTAGGGACACCATTCGACACTTGTGAAATGCTATAGATTTTTCATATCCAACAACACTATTGAATCACACATTGCTATCTCACACAGAATTTTAATCTCACAACAAGATCATAAGTCCTAATTTCCTTTGTTATTATTTCATAACCAACACACATGACATATCATTTTATCCCATATGAATGCATTTAAGAGATTACACAACTATTTATCAATTTATGATATCAAATATTCATTGAAGGAATATTTACCTAAATTCCCTTCAGTATCTATGCAACATATTCATATTAAATCCATACTTGCATGGATTTCATTATCATCACTAATGTTACCTAACCAATCAATGTCTTATTTTAGGCTCACATACTCATTTCACCAACCTCTAGATTAACAATTTTCTTTTGTATCCTTGTCTTTCTTCACAAGGATGGTTTTCATATGAAAAAATATCATCAACATCTTCAACCATGCTATCACCATTTATGGTTACATAATTATATCAATCATATTTAATCATCATGCCATACTCATAACATATGTAACAACATACTAATCTTAACCAATAACTATATGCATTATTAGCATATATGCACCATGCATTTATTCTCGACATGCCCACTAGTGCATATGAACTACAACTATTTTATTCTCTTGCATGTGTATCAATCTCATGATTTAATTATATTTACATATAAATTTAGATAAATATAAATAGAACGATAAGAAAAAATTCAAAGTCAAGGAATTCCCTTTCAATTCCTCTACATGGCATGGATTCTACACAACATAACCAATCTAATTCATGGCATTTCTACCATTCACATGGTGGATCATTAGCTATGATTTTCTCTTCAAGTAGAAATTCACAACATGAGCAAACATTTAAATTTACTACTATTATAAACATATAGCTCTACTTATATCAACATAATACATTTTAAAGTGAGAAAATCCCCCTCATTAATAAGTCTACCTTGCTCGCCATGTTCACCATTTGTTGCTATAGAAAATTCCTCAACAGCTTGTATATTTATATAACATTGTTGCAACTTCCTCTACTATGTTTATAAGATTCCCTTTTTTATCTTGGGCTCCCCTTATGTCCCATTTGACTATGGAAACAATCCTCTACTCTTGTTATGAGTTATCTTTCCAATATGTTGTCTAGTGCATCATTACTTCCTTTCCTAGAATAATTCCATCCAAGCCCAGCTTGGCCTTTCCTATTTTGCATTCCTTAATAGCAATATAAACTTCATTCATTACATCCTTTCCTTAGCCAATCTTGTCCCAAATTTACCTTGTTTGAACCTTCCAACACTCATGGTGTTGTAATTTATATTACTCCAACTTTATATTGATATTATAATCTTATTAACCACCCTCCTTTTCTTTGGCCAATATGGATTCAATTTTAACTTCATTAATTAGCATTCTAACACACTATAATGACATTGTTTAGGTCATTATGTCTTCATAGAGACTCTAGAGTCCACTCTGTTTCGCACCCACTATAGATATAATTTCCCCCTTTTATACACCTCCTAGATATTTCCATTTGGGATATCATTGCACTTCTTATATTCATATTTTAATTTCATCCTTTTGTATACTTAGAATGAACTCAACATTACCTACCTTTATCTCATCTCACAATTCACATTTATTGTTGGAATCATTTCCTTGTTTCTATAATATCTTATAGTATCTTAAGAATCCATATTAAGGCATCTCATTCCCTTATCTCTAGTTGGCATAAGCCTTATCTAATTTTTAAATTTTCTCTTCATTTCATTGGATTGTTCTCAACCAATTTCAACTATGTTTTATAATACAAATCCATGCTATAAAATGCTTTATTCCTCCATTAGCAGCTTCCAAGTGAGTGAAAATTCATTATTTCCTTCACATTTTTTACACATCATAAATTGTTTGTTCATAACCTACAACCCTTCAAAGTATATACATGAATTGCTCCCAAAAATGGTTCTTCCATCACATGATCCACACATCACCTCATGAAGTCCTTGTTCTCTTTTTCTTGGTAGATTCCTTCTACCATACAAGGCTTCCATAATATCCTCCTTTGTAGGTATCCTATGAAAACCTACATTACATAGTTTCCCTTCATTATCTCTGAGGTTTAAATATATGCATCCTCCTTTATGCATATAAATGTCATCTCTACCTATTGGTATATTCTAGGCCCCTTATACATGTCACTGTTTCCTTGTTGTATACAATAACCAACTACCATGAATAAGATTTTCCATAGCCCTTCATTGTTATCCATATTTTCTTAAGGAACCATCAATCGTTCTTAGTTCCTTTTTTCATAATAATTGTTCATACAATATAGTATGCAAAGAATATGAACATTATCCATTCGATATAGTTAGCCATCTTGTCAAAAATTATTTCTATAATAATCTTAGCTTGAACATCTATACCCATCAAAAGTGTTATCATTTTCTACAGGTACTCCTCTAAACCATCCTTGGTCAATCCTTCAACCCGCTAATTAACCAACACCTTTGACTTCCCTACTTTTATCATCCAATTTGTACCTCCAAGATGTTAAATTATGAGCTTGATTTCTTATGCCGATTAATTCTTTTATTTTCTTCAACACTTTGATTCCAGCTTAATACACTTCAACAATACCAAATCATAATCGAATAGAAATAACTATGTAGATAAGTAAGAATGCACATCAACAACACATATACCCTGGGGAACAGGGATGATTTTAGGGGTTAAATTTCGCTCATGGGATAATTTTCCATGGTTTTTCCCAAAAAAAGAGTTGTTATTCTAAAAGTGATTCACCCAATTTCTATAGGATAAAATTATTTTACCTTAAAAATCGCCAAAATTTTATACAAATTCTATAAAATCCTTATAAATTTGAATATTTTTACTAAAACATCGCCAAATATTTTATAGTTGGCATATGAAGGATTAGTAAGATTCGCCAAGGTTTCTACCTTTTAAAATAAAATTCCATCCTTAAAATCATCCCTGCTGGGGAAACCTTGTATAGGGAGAAAAACCCTAGCAAATGATATTCCTTTATTGCATTAATAATGTAAGATCACTTACAAATATCCACCATGAATGTTCTTCTCTTAAAGAGCTTGCCAAGATGACTCTAACGTGACAAAGACCTAAAATACCTTGTTGAAATACACCTCTGATATGTTGCCTCTATTGTTGATATACAACACTGATATGATGTTGCTATATGCCTCTGATATGCAATTTGTATTGTTGATATACAAGACTGATATACTTCTTTTGTATGTTGCCTCTTTATCATTGAGATACTCCTCTATTGCTTCTCCCTTAACCTACATATCAAAATTGTGTTGAAGGGAGGGGTCAACCTATGATTATATAGGCTGAAGAGGAGAAGAGGAGAGGCTCGAAATAGTAACTTTTTTGCATGCTTTAATCATAACTCAACTTCATACTTTAGTTCGAACTAGACTTGAGACTGGTATACTCTAGTTCAAGAATAGAACTAGACTTGAGACTTCAGTTAGAACTTAGCATTACACTTTAGTTCTAAAATATAACTAGACTTAAGACTTCAGTTACAACTCAACATTACACTTTAGTTCTAAAATAGAACTAGACTTAAGACTTTAGTTACAACTCAACATTACACTTTAGTTCTAAAATAGAACTAGACTTAAGACTTCAGTTACAACTCAACATTACACTTTAGTTCTAAAATAGAACTAGACTTGAGACTTCAGTTACAAATCGACTCTTTACAAGGCAATTTGAAATTCTTTTCATGGTGGATAATGTTACACCTGCCAACTCACTAGATCATTACATTTATATCATTTGCAATATTAGGAATATCATTTGTTTCTATCTCATAGGAATTTTATATTCAACCTAAATTTTTCTAGATGCCTTGACTTTTGCTCATGGCTCACAAGGCTTGACTAGGCTCATAGAGGTTGTATGTTCCCCCTGAATTTTGCACTAGTTTGTCTATTCTCACAGAGGTTGTACGTCCCCCCTGACTTTTTCACTAGACTGTCTATGGTCACAAAGGTTGTACTCTCCCCCTGACTTTTTCATTAGACTCACATAGTATCTCCTTCGTCCTGACTTTTGGTTTGACTCACAGAGGTTGTAAGTTCCCCCTGGCTTTTTTCAATACCTCACAAGACTGGTTGATTCTCCAAATCTCCCTGGCTAGCCTCAGGGTGGCCCATATGGCCTCTCATTGGAGAATGATTGTCGTTGCTACCAAATTTAACACTTCCTCTCAGCGAGGGAGTCATTCTCAACCACACCAATCTTACCTCTCAGTTGCAAAAACTGTCTTGAGGTTAGAGGCTTGGTCAGGATATCATCTACCTTCTCGCTCATGGCTATGTACTGTAAATTTATAGTTTTATCTAGACCAAGTCTTGGATGTAGTGGTACCTCATGTCAATATGTTTTGAACTGTCTTGAAATACCAGGTTCTCTGTCGATTTTATGCAACTTTTATTTTCACAATGAACCACCGTCGTCTCGAGCTTGTCACCAAACAACCCAGAAACCAATTTTGTGAGCCATACTGCTTCCTTGCTAGCATCACTTGCTGCAATGTACTCATCCTCTATTGTACTCTGTGCAATGGATCCTTGCTTCCGGCTTGACCAAGATATCATATCAGATTCTAAACTGAAGTAGTATATGGAAGTACTCTTCTGATCCACTGGGCTTCCTTCCCAATCAGCATCTGCATACCCATGCAGAAATAAACCACCACTAGATGTATATCTCAAACCAGAAATATGTAGATGTACATGGTGGGATCCACCAAATATGAACCTGTATTAGAATCATGCAACTTCCTCATGTTGGTAATCATCGGAGTAGACATGGATTTGAAATCCATCATACCAAACCTCTTTAGTACATCCACTATGTATTTTCCTTGTGCCAGAAATATCTCGCCATGTATTTTCCATACTTTCAATCCTAGGAAGTAATGCATCAAGCCCAAGTCTTTCATCTCAAATTCTGAGGTTATCTCCCTCTTACACCAGACTATTAGCCCTTCATATGTTGTTAGAAAGAGATCATCAACATACAGGATTAGTATAACAAGTTGGTTACCTCTTACCTTGAAGTACATATTTTCATCAGCATCACTTTTCTAAAAGCCCAGGCTTTTAAGAAATCCATCAATATTGTCATACCAAACTCTGGGAGCCTTCTTAAGACCATACAAGGACTTCCTTAGCTTGCATACATGAGTGCCTTTGTTATGTAGTACAAAACCATCTAGTTGTTCCACAAAGACCTCTTGTTCAATCTTTCGATTCAAGAATGTTGTTTTTACATCCATCTGATGTAGATTCCAACCAAGAACGAGAGCTAAAGAAATAATAGTACAAATGGAGGTATACCTGGCTACAGGAGAAAACGTCTCTTCATAGTCAATTCCTTCTTTCTGAGTGAAGCATATGGCTACAAATATTTCTTTGAAAATTTCCACACTTCCATCAGCTGCATGTTTGATCTTATAGATCCATTTGGAAGAAACCATTGATTTGTCTTTTGGCCTCGACACAATGTCCCAAACATTGTTCTTTATAATAGACTTGTATTCCTCAAGCATGGCATCCTTCCATACTTGTAATTTATCTTCTTCTTCAAATGAAGAAGGTTCAAAATCATTAATGTTTCTCATCAGTGCAACATAGCCTCCAAACCTATGAGGCCTCTTCCTTTCCCTGAAATTTCCTTTGGGAGAAGTTATCCTTTTTGCTTCCTGCACTATTTATTTAAGCCACCCTAGCTTCCTTTTGGCTAGAGGTCCTTCAAGAGTTATTTCTAACACTTCAGCAGGTTCTAGGGGCTCATTACTTGGCCCTTCACGAAGTTCCTCCCTCTGATCATCTGACTCTTCATTTTCATAAGAGAGTGAAGCTAGCTGAACTGCTTCTGAATCCTGCTGAAGCTCTCTGGATTTCTTAAATGCGTCTTCCTCATGGAAAGTCACATATCTGATTACCTCTATTTGCCTCTGACCTGGTACATAAATCCTGTAAGACTTGGAGATATCACTGTACCCCACAAAAACCCCTTTCTTCCTTGAGCTTTCCATCTTTCTCCTCTTTTCCTTAGGGACATGAATTGTTGGCATAGGGGTAGACCCAGGGTTCAACGCTACAACAACGCACCAACAAAACCTTAACTACTGACCCTTTCAGCAACACCTGTGAAGCAGATGAAGTCTCACCTGAGGTAGAGGCGGGGGTGGTTGCAGGACTCAAGTGTCTGTAACTTTAGCTAGGACACAGATTTGTGATTGTAATACTTAACAAATCACTTAGTAGTAAACATTCATCAACATTCAGTTCTTGGTAACAACACAGACAGACCCTAATTATAGAGCATCACAGTATCCAACCAGATCTAGCATCTAATAACACTTAGCATGACGAAATAGATCAGGTCTTAACAGATTCATCACTAAGCATGTATATATCAATCAGATCTAACATCCATGTTATTAAGCACTAAGCATCGACAGATCATTCATCTACATTAAAGAACTAATCACATTGACATATAAGCACATCAACACATTTCACAAAGCAGAGAAACATAACATATATGTGGTTCACCTCCCCTGGGGCTACGTCCACCAAATCTTCTTCTCTTCTATTATATTTTGTTAATCAGTTACATGCACAAAGCCTCAAAATCCCTACTCTGCATAGGACAAGATATCTACACATACCTCACCAGATCCTCCTTCCCCGAGATAGGTTACAACACTAAGCCTTATACAACCACTTACACTCAACTCTGCAAGCTTCACACAGTATGCATAGATCACTTGCAATCCTTCAATTACATATATCGATCACGAGCACTTAGCACATTGTCCTAACATCACATAGATTCCTATGCCTCTCCTTACATTTCCTAGACATCTATTTATAATTTAAAAAATAAGCCTAAACATGGGTAAACCCATGGTCTGACATCACATACCTGTTACATAATCCCAAATCCCAAAAAGGGGTCGAGATCCTATGATCTCTTCTTCGTCTTGCACTCCACCTTCGACAGGCTATCGAAGTCCCAAAATAGGTCAAAATTGACCAAGGATCTCCCAAAACTTGGTCAAGGGTCAACAGGCCCCCAACACTCACTTGTGACTCGTCCCAAGTCACTCTGGTCTAGGTAGTTCTTATTAAAAATCCTCGAGCATGGCTCAAGCTGCTTTGACTTGTTGTTGTGACATAGCCTCATGTTCATCAAACTCTTGGATGACTATGTCATTGACAGGTCCCTCTAGGCATTGTTTAGCTTCAGTGACAACCTGTTCGAGTTCTTCTCCTCAGCCTTCGATCTCTGTGAACAATTGATAAGCCTTATCTTGTACATGTTGGAGCCTTTGATTTACTTCCATAACTCTACTCTGGATAGTGTGGATCTGCTGCTAAGCAGTGCACTGCTCTTGGGATCTCTTTCAATCCAATGTTTTCCTAGTAACATGGTAAATGGGGCGTTGTTCTCAATAAATTTAACAATCTTGAAATCCTCCTCTGTCAAAGTCCCATTGGCATTCATAGGTATCTGGGTGAGCTTTCCACATAGGTTTATCATCTTTCCTCTAAATAGTCTTATTCCTCCCAATGAAGGAGTCATAGCAGGCTTCCCTAAAATTTCCCAAGTTCTTTCTGTCATGATATTCACCTGTGTTTCCTCATCTAGAACACATTCAATGTCGAAGTATCCTATTATTACTTCTATGCATGCTTTTTCTTTGAATATCTCTAATAAGATGACATGTCGATGGTCATTCAGGGTGTCTTTCATCTGTAGCAATACTTTCTCTTATTCTTTCTGGGGTTCTACCATAATCGTAGTTTCTGGATTTGCCTTAGGGTTTTCTTGTCTCATGTTCATTCCTTCAAGCTTAGCAATCATTTTAGGGAAATCCAATACTTGATGGTTTGTAGCTTTGCAACAAAGACACCTAGGTCTTCTCTCAGGGCACTCCTTAGCAAGGTGTCCCAGTTTTCTACAACTATAATAGAGGGTTAATCCTCTCTTTCTTTTAAATGATTCCCAACTCTTCCTGTACTATGCACTAGGATCATAGTAGCTAACCTACAAACATTTCTTTCTAGGATCCTTCATCCATCTTAGTCCAAACATTCTTTCTATGCATAGGTATAACATATCTTTCACTATTCTTATCAGATCTACGCATGTCAAACCTTCTTTGATCTATTAGTGTCCTAGTTTTCAAGCTAGGATAGAATATATCAAACATACCTAGATCCATACTGTTGAAACAAAAATTTCCACTTATCTTACTTCTATAGAGCACAAAGCTTTCAGATCTAGAACTTTTCACTATTCTTAACTTTATCAAAGTACAAAGATTCCATATCTTACCTCTTTTCTTCAAATCTGACCTATTTTCTTGGCACAGATCTTCACAAGTCAAGTGGAATGTTGCGCACTAGGGAAATAGATCTATGCACGAAGCTTTCACAGTTTCAGGTTAGATATTTTCACAAAGCTTCTTCTTCCTCAATTCCCAATAATCACAATTTCAGGTTGGATCTTTGCACAAAGCTTCTTCTTCCTCATTTCCCAGTAGTCACAGTTTCAGGTCGGATCTTTGCACAAATATTCTTCTTCCTCAGTTCCCAGCAATCGCAATTTCAGGTCGGATCTTTGCACAAAGCTTCTTTTTCCTCAGTTCCTAGCAATCACAGTTTCAGTTCTCGACAATGGAACCATTTGTTGGCACAGGGGAAGTTCCAAGGTTCAACGCTACAATAGTGCACCAACAAAACCCTAACTACCAACCCTTTTGGAAACACCTACAAAGAAGATGAAGTCTCACCTAAGGTAGAGGCAAGGGTGGTTGTAGGACTCAAGTGTATGCAACCTTAGTTGGGACATAGATTTGTGATTGTAATACTTAATAGAGCACTTAGCAGTAAACATTCATCAACATTCAGTTCTTGGTAACAGTGTAGACAAACCCTAATTAAAGAGCATCACAGTATCCAACTAGATATAGCATCTAACAACACTTAGCATGATGAAACAGATCAGGTGTTAACATGTTCAACACTAAGCATTTATATATCAGTCAGATATAACATCCATGTTATTAAGCACTAAGCATCGACAAATCATTCATCTACATTAAATCACTAAGCACATTGACATATAAGCACATCAACACATTGCACAAAGAAAAGAAACACAACATATACATGGTTCACCCCCCCTGGGGATACTCCCACCAACTCTTCTTCTCTTCTATTATCTTATGTTAATCAGTTACATGCACAAAGCCTCAAATTCCCTACTCCGCATAGGATAGGAGATATGCACGCACCTCACCAGATCCTCCTTCCCTGAGCTAGGTTACAACACTAATCCTTCTACAACCACTTGCACTTAGCTCTGTAAGCTTCACACAGTATGCACAGAGAACTTACAATCCTTCAATCACATAGATTGATCACGAGCACTTAGTACATTGGCCTAACATCACATAGATGCCTATGCCTCTCCTTACATTGCCTAGACATCTATTTATACTTTACAAAATAGGCCTAAACATGGGTAAATCCATGGGCTAACATCCCATACCCGTTACATAATCCCAAATCCCAAAAAGGACCCAAAAAGGGGTCGATATCCCGTGATCTCTTCTTCGTCTTGCACTCTACCTTCGACAGGTTATCAAAGTCCCAAAATAGGTCAAACTTGAACAAGGATCTCCCAAAACTTGGTCAAGATCCAACATGAATATACACAAGACACCCAAATATCCTTGGATTCCCTACCTCGGGTTTGATCCCTGAGAAGATATCTTCAGGAGACTTGTACTTCAAGATAGCATGTGGAAACCTATTTTGAATATACACAACAATGGAGGTAGCTTCTGCCCATAAATAATTCGGTAGATCCTAGTCAAACATCATTGCTTTTGTTGCCTCACAAATTCTCATGTTTTTCCTCTCAGCAACTCCATTTTGCTGAGGGTTATATGGCACGATCAACTGTCTCTTGATTCCTGCTGAATTGCAGAAATCCTCAAACTGGAGAGATTAAAACTCTCCTCCATTGTTTGTTCTAAGGATTCTGATGTGTTTCCATGTCTTCTTTTCAATAAAGGATTTATACTCTTTGAATTTATCAAATGTGTCACTTTTAGCTTTAAGGAAATATATCCAACATTTTATTGAGTAATCATCAATAAAAATGACATAATACAAAATACCTCTGAGTGAGGGAGATGACATAGGACCACATACATCAGAATGAACCAGATCTAAGATTCCCTGAGCTGTGTTGTCACTGCTAGGAAATGTTATTTTTACCTAGCATGCATCCCTTAAAAAAACAATTTTTACTAAGAGAAATAGAGGGCATGCCACATACCATGTTTTGTAGATCTGGAAGAGATTTGTAATGCAGATGTCCAAGTCTTCTATGCCACAACTCGTTGGAGATAGTCACATCATGAGACAATGCCTGAACTGACTGTCTTGACATGACGTATAGTCCTCCACTATGAGTTCCAATGGGTTCTGTTGTACTTAAGTGGTTACCTTTATCCCATAGTAGTGCCTTCATTTCCTTGAATATCACCCAATATCCCTTGTCCTCAAGGGTTGCAACTTATAGTAGATTTTTCTTGAGCCTTGGAACATATAATACTTCATCAACATGAAGTCTAGCCCCAGATTCCAATCTAAAGGAGATAGAGCCTACTCCCTCTATCTTGTAACATTTGTCATCCCCAAGCTCAACATGCTCTGTAAAAGATTTTGTCTTGAAATCTAAGAGGATGTCCTTGCACCCTGTCATGTGCTTTGATGCACCACTGTCTACTAACCAATTTTTTGGCCCTGTGAAAACTGAATTGGATAAGGAAGAAACCAGGTAATATTGTTTTCTATTTTCTTTCTCATTAGAAGTAATTTTGTGATTTATTTTGGATTCATCATCCTCAGCAGTTGAGGCAGGATGTTTCCCTTTCCTTGGATATTTATTTATAAACCAACAATCTTTAGCAAAATGACCCAACTTATTACAACTAAAGCATTTAATCTTATATGTATCAATATTATTGCCTTTGAATGTACCTTTGGTGTTTGGATTCCTCTAAGATTCTTTCTGGAAAGTGCCTTTCTTCTTTCCCTTGAATATTGATGCTAAAGCTAAGTGTTCTTCTTTTGTTGTCTCACTCCTGGTAGTTGTGTGGCTCTCCTCCTGGAAGAAATCATGCCATAACCTCTCAAATGTGGTATGAATATCTCTCCCACTTACGCTGGATAAGAAGGTCTCCCATGAAGAAGGAAGACCATTAAAAATGGCCTGCACTAAAACATCATCGTCCACTGTCACCCCTATGACCAAAAGCTAATCTCTGATCTGGGCTATCCTGGAACAAAAATATGCCACAGATTCACCTTTCTCCAACTTCAAATATTTAAGCTTGTGCCTAAGTGTCCTCTTCTGACTTGGAGCTTGTTTCTCATACATATTCACCAAGGTATCCATACAGTCCTTGGCAGTCATTAACGAAGTCACTGCAAGCATTATACTATCTTTGACTGAGTCAAAAATGATTTGCTTGGCCTTTGCTTGACTCTTCCTAAAGGCTGCTCTTCTTGAGTTATTCATGAGTTCCTCCACCACTGTGGTCACATACTTCTCAAGATCATGCTCCTGCAAGATATTTGTTATCTAAAGCTTCCACATATTTAAGTTGGAAGCTCCTTCGAGCCTATCCTCAAACCTGACTGAAATGGAGGATGTCATGAACCTCACACTGGAAACTTAATCAATCTCACTTGGATCTGTGTGTACCTACTGTTGCACTTCAACATGCTTAACACACCCTAAGCTCTGATACCATGTTAAATTATGAGATTGATTTATTATGTAGATTAATTCTTTTATTTTCTTCAACACTTTGATTCCAGCTTAATACACTTCAACAATACCAAATCATAATCGAATAGCAATAACTATGTAGATAAGTAAGCATGCACATAAAAAACACATATACCCTGGGGAAACCTTGTACAGGGAGAAAAACCCCAGAAAATGATATTCCTTTATTGCATTAATAATGTAAGATCACTTACAAATATCCACCATGAATGTTCTGTTGATGGTTCCTAAATCCCTTTAATTCAACAGAAGGAACCAAACCTGCCACCGAGGCCCAATTAGACTCTACAACATTTAATGGTGAAATGGTTCTCCAAATCTTGTGATCTAACCAATTAATCTATGGGATTTACATTTTCTTGCGAAGGTGTCTCCTTTAGTTTGGACTTCCTCTTTTTGTATTTTCTCTTAGGTGGGACAGATATAAGATTGTAAGCCGGTGTAAACCAACCTGTCATTTGCATGCTTGAGTAGCCAGGATAACCTGCTACTCAATCATGCAAATGACAATTCTATACCACAGGCCTAGTACTAATACATTAACCATGTGAGCATCCAATTACTGATTGATATACTAATTATTAGAAAGAAAACACATATGAGATAAGATAGTGGCAAGAAAAATAATTCACCTACACTAATCATCCATCACATGATAACACAACAATTCATCTTCATCATTAAAGAAAAGAATTGTAAAACATTGCATCAGATAACTTAACAATAGATTCAATAGCTCTTACTCATTACATCATCCATTCATGAGACGAGATAGGAAATAGTTCTTCTCCATGTCCAATCACACATGCATTTGATGAAAATATCTTGTCTCTGGTCTAGAAGTACTTTCTATTAAAGGTAGCTCTGAAATAGTTCTTAACAAAACAAAAAAAGAGATTTTCTTGTAGAAACCATCGACCCCTCAACTAATTGGTCAATGTTCTTATCTATAACATAAAATTCAACTTAAAATAATGGCTAAGTGTAGATAAGTAAACAAAATTCACCATGTGGCATTCTTTTCTAACAGTAAACTCAAGATATCACTCGAAAGGGTGACTTTTCTCATACTTCGACCAACTGATGAACAACTCCTCGCAGGTTTGGGCATATGGAAATCTATGTTGTTCCATCAGGAGTGCGTAAACTTCTCTGATATCCACTGCATTCGTATGATACTCGATAAGACTATCACTTAACTGTTAAAGCACAACCCGAGCATTGATTAGATGTTTCAGAAATTGTTGTACCTGTCCTGGCGCTATGTCAGTCACCTTTTCTAGTCTTTCAGCCCATAAATAATCTTGTTTGGCATGTGATTCGACTATGTCACACAAGTTTATGAAACCGTCGGGTGTGTCGAACTCAGGCAATCCAATATCTTTCATTGCCTTGTCGATCTTAACCCAGTTTTTTTCGCACTTGGCCCATTTCCCTTGAATTTAATGGTGTGGTTCTCGAGACATTTTGGCCCAATAATCAACTGATCTTTTTATGCATTCAAGATTGTTTTCTCTCAACACTTGGATGTCGTGTTCTTCTTTGTCTCGACCCTGTTGGACTGCACCAATGTAGTCGATTCTTTCTGCGGCTTGTTGTGCTTTCTAGTACCATCATTCCATATCCTTGCACGTTACGAGTGCCATGAGAGTATCCTCCTAGAGTTCAACTATTCTTGCGATAAATAAGTGCCACTCATTTGTGAACTTGCTATAGGTCTCCTGGAACTCACTCCTTAAATATATTGTGGCCTACATAGTGTCTTGATAATACTTATCCAGATGGCGCAAATGTTCTTGTTTTTTCAGGGTGGCAACCAATTCCTTTTCATCCTTTTTTTCTCTGTCTAGGGTAACGTTCGAGATCGCTCTCCCTACATCGATAAGTTCGGATGTTTTGGCGTTTTCTGTGTTTATCAAATATTCCTCTGTAGTGGTAAGGATGGAGCGATACAATGTAATCCTCCTTTTCTTGGTGGTCCGTTGGAAAATAGCCTTCCTCTTTTGATCATATGTGATCGTATATATGTCTTCTACCTCGTCCACAAGTTTGGGAATATGTTGATCACCCCATGTGAGTGTGTTTCCCAGAATTTCGGTGGTGTATATTTGTTCAATATCAGGTTCTTGAACTTCCTCGTTGTGCTCCAAAGGCCTAGCCTCTACCCGTTGCTTGTTGGGGATCTGAGTATCGAATGAAATAGATGTTTCAGGAGTAGACTCGATACTTAATTGTTCATCGGCTGTTGAAATGTCGATTTCCTTTTGCGGGAATCCTTCCTTTGGCTCGTCTGGTTCTGGATTGTCTGCTCGTGTTTTTGGCACATCGGGATTTTTCGTATCAAGGCCAGTCTCAACTTCTTTTTCTTTATGTGGGACCTCCTGGGTTTGGACTTCGGGAACATGAGAATATGTATTCTCAAGTCCCTTTTATTATTCGATATGCATAGGGGTCCCTAGAGATACCTCCGAGATCTCATCATCATCATAAATATTTACCAACTCACTCAAGGGATTTGGCATGCCTGTTTCTACTGATACTCATACCATTTATGGTTGAGTTGCCACACCTATCGGTGACCTAGCCAATGGCGTTGTGAATTCAAGGTCATCTAACCCAACAGTTTCATCAACATCTATAAATTTGGGACCACCTGTTCCCACCTAGATCCTCTTTGGGTTATCGGCAGGTGATCCTGTCGTTTCTGATAGGTCTGGGTCAACTTGTAACTAATCAAACACATGTTGTGCCCATTTTAACATGAGCAGTCCCCTTTCCTGCACATCCTATACCAAATGGATATCTCTGCCTCATGCTTGGGTTATCAAGGGGGCTTCGGATGCTTCAGGCACTATCCTTTCTTCTCTGGCCCTGAAAATCCCTTGAGCCGATTGTTCTAGAGTTGTCACTTGCTCATCTAGGATCATGGCCTTGAACCTGGTCACCTTAGGGTCATCCATCCTCGTCATTACCTCATCCTATTTTTGTGAATTTTCGATGAAGATCTCATCTTCAAACCTTTCATGGGTGTATGGCCAACAAGATGATACTTTTGATGTGTGATTCAGGACCAGACCTTTTGGGTTTTTCTTGAGAAAATGGCCAATTTGGAATCAGAAATCCAATTGGCTTAACCCTTCTTACTTGTCTTGCGTGGTTTCTTTTACCATGTAGAAACCTATGTGAAATCCATAAGGCATGAATGCCCGCTTCTTATATTTTACTAGAGTAGCATTGTAACCTTGCAGGATGGTCTGATAACAAATTTCCCTACTACTAGTCGATCAGGGACATACATAGGTAACAGGTGTGGTGCACCGATGGCTCTGAAAAACCTGATGTAGGTATAACGCTCATCTAGGTACAAGTGGCCTACTTTTGATATAATATTGTTGGCCGCTTTCGACAGCCTTGGGCACTCTTTCTTGAACAACAAAAATTGAATACGTGCGACAAATTTATCACAGATGAGAGAGTAGCATTTCTTGTACCTGTTCTCCCACAAGATGTTGAAATATACATGGAATGAGAGTTCTAAGGCATGCCAGCTCAAGTTCATTCCAGCAAAGGAATTTATGGCATATATGGAATCCAATAAATAAGAATCCATGTAGAAGGACAAGGTTTCTCCCTCTTTCAGCATGTAATCCTGTCGTATGCAAGTGTTCAGCTGTTTGGAGATTATGGCACCCCAGTTAAAACCTATTCTGGAAATGGATACAGTGTAATATAGAGGCATCCAAGCCTCTGAAAACCTAGAGCAATCTTTCTCCCCATGCAACCGGCAGAGGATGACCATTAGATAGATATACGACTCCCTTAAGTTGGTCGTTGGGTACCAACCGGAGGTCCAATTGGTGATTTTTTTATCCTCTCTCCACCATGAAGCCATCACCTTGCTGGTGTCATGTTTCTCATAGAATCTTATAACAAAATCAATGTTCATCTTCTCCTCTGGATCTCTAAGGTTGTAGTAATTCTGAACCTCCACTGGAAGGAAAACCCTGACACATTCGCCATTGTATTCATTAATCAAACATATTTGTGTGTCAGTGTGATCGCTAAGCCACTTCAGGAGTTCTATGCAGGGTAATACTAGATTTCTTCTTTCTACCATGTGTAGATACACCTTTCGAACGTTCGGGAGGACTTCATCATCGAGTTTTCTTATATCGGGATCATTGTGCGGGGTATATTCAGGGAATTCTTCCCGCTTGATTTTTGGGAAAAGTTCTCCCCAGTGCGAGAGTATTGTTTTAGTCCCTATGCTTGCCTCCATGTGTCCAAAGGCAGGGGGATGAATGAAAACTTTCTTGGTGGATGTCTTGATGATGGGCACCAGATTTGCAACAAATTCCAATTATTTCACGGTTGTTGGGGAAGAACCTTCTCCCACCTCTGGTTCCTTTGGCTTCGACACTCTTGGAGATTTCCTGGTGGTTGGTTTTCTAGTAGGAATTGTTCTTGCAAATGAAACAATCCTTTAGGGATGGTATACAGATAAATATTGGATCATAATGTATATATGAGTTAAAACACACAGCAAAATGCAGACTAGCACATACCTGTAGCGCCTGCTAAAATCTGTGGTTTAATACTCACGGAATCTCGTAGACTTCTTTTGGATTGCTCACCTCACTCCTCTGTTTCACTTGAACTTATTTGTGTGCATAATAATCTTGTTTACAATGGCGCAAAATAATTTGATGGGAAGATATTATGAGTCATATCAACCAATTAATCTGGGTGATGAGTGAAATTCAAATAAATCTACCGTCGAATCTATACAATTTAATTCATCGTGGGTTGACGGCGGAGGTGAGGAGGGTGATGTGTTGTATATAGCATTAAAACATCCCACTATCTCGCTTTCCAAGTGGGCAAGTCGGGGATCAATGATGCATGGTGAACATTTCATTGGAAACCTCTTGTTTAGAACCTCTGACACTAATTGGTTTCGTCATATGGAGCTGACATGGAAAAACTGAATTGAGGTACAACTTGGGCCTCAGGAAGCACTAATGACTCAAGGGAAAACTCAATCATATTCTTAATCGATTTGGAAACAACATGTGATAGGTGGGGGGCAGATGGTTTGATTGTGTATCCTAATTGGAGTTGGGGTTTTCAACAAGATGCGTGTGTCAAAATAAACCTAGGACCGTCGATGCCGAAAAGTATCAGGGTTGATGGTCGGAGGGGGGAAAAAACCTGTCACGCCCTTTTTATGGACCTGCCTTTTCAAAAACTCACCAATGTCGAGAGTTTCGGGGATCGGCTATCGACGCTTCTTTTCTTCCTTCGTAATCACTTATTCCTTCATCCTTTTGTCAATACTGAAGGGATCGGTCATCGGTGATATCCTTGGTGAAGATTGTAGCAAAACAAAAACTCTCGTCTGACCATGCCAACGAAGATCCTCATTTGGCTATCTTGGTTCTCTCGAGTGATTTCTTTTCATGCTTAATCCTTTCTGATGCTGAATTTCTTAAGCGCATCGGGGAAGAGTCTTGACTGTCGATTCTTTAATTAAATGTTAGTCCTTTTAAGTTACATATTTTCGCATGTTCAAGAAAACTTTAAGAGATTTAAATGAGAAGCAAAAGTGATAAAAAAAAGGGAAGCATTTTTCATACTGAATTCGAATTAGATAGTGCAAAATATCAAGTGGTACCCAAAAAGTAAAATATGACATAGGCCTTTTTAGGGTGTGTTGAGTGCTCAACGTGTTTTTTTCTTAAAGAGCTTGCCAAGATGACTCTGGCCTGACAAATACCTAAAAGACCTTGCTAAAATACACCTATGATATGTTAGTTCTATTGTTGATATAAAACATTGATATGCAGCTGATATATGCCTTTGATATTCAACCTCTATTGTTGATATACAACACTGATATGTTGCTTTGGTATGTTGCCTCTTTATCACTGAGATACTCCTATATTGCTTCTCCCTTAACCTGCATATCATAACTTTGTTGAAGAGAGGGGTTGACCTCTGCCTATATAGGATGAAGAGGAGAAGAGGAGAGGCTCAAAATAGTAACTTGTTTGCATGGTTTAATCATAACTTAGCTTCATACTTTAGTTCGAACTAGACTTGAGATTGGTATACTATAGTTCGAAAATAGAACTAGACTTAAGAATCCAGTTACAACTCATCATTACACTTTAGTTCTAAAATAGAACTAGACTTAAGACTTCAGTTACAACTCAACATTACACTTTAGTTCTAAAATAGAACTAGACTTAAGACTTCAGTTACAACTCAACATTACACTTTAGTTCTAAAATAGAACTAGACTTAAGAATTCAGTTACAACTCAGCATTACACTTTAGTTATAAAATAAAACTAGACTTGAGAATTCAGTTACAACTCAACTCTTTACAAGGAAATTTGAAATTCTATTCAGGTGGATAACATGCCAACGCACTAGATGAATACATTTATATCATTTGCAATATTAGGAATATTGTTTGTTTCTAGCTCATAGGAATTTTATAGTAAACCTGACTTTTTCTAGATGCCTTGACTTTTTCTCATGGCTCACAAGGATATACTAGGCTCACAGAGGTTGTACGTTCTCTCTGACTTTTTCACTAGTCTGTCTATGCTCACAGAGGTTGTGTGTTCCCCCCTCACTTTTGCACTAGATTGTCTATGCTCACAGAGGTTGTACATTCCCCCTAACTTTTTCATTAGACTCGCATAGCATCTCATTCATCCTTACTTTTGGTTTGACTCACAGAGGTTTTAAGTTCCCCCTGGATTTTGTCAATACCCCACAAGACTAGTTGATTCTCCAAATCTCATTGGCTAGCCTTAGGGTGGCCCATATGGCCTCTCATTGGAGAATGATTTTCGATGCTACCAAATTTAACACAAACCACGGTACAAGCATGATTATGAATTATTTGCAATCTTCCTTAGTTATTTTCTCACTTGATATTATCATATACCATCTTATACTCCTTTTCCCAAATTGAAACTACTTTGGAATTCTTCCTCATTTGATAATTGTGTTGATTGTGTTGGCACATAATCAAATTTTTTAATCTTAGGCCCTCAATTTATAAATTTAGACACTTGGCCTTTGGTCTTGTCATTAACAACAAAATGACCATAATCACTATAATTTTTCTACCATGGATTTCTAAGTTTGACTTTCATTATGAATTGTTTTACATCCAAATGGAATTGCAACTCCATTTTTAAGAATCCCATACAATGTCAATGGTAAAAATAATATAGACTTACATACATACCCATTTTCCTTATAGAGAGATGAACTCTATATTTTAAGAACTTCGTCAACAACACTTCTATGCTGGCCCATATGAACACCAATTAGGAATTTCAAAGCCATGAAATTATCAATTACAAAATCTATATAGTTTTCGTCAATGGCATTTCATCTAACACATAACTTGCAAACTACATTTTCCCAAAACTTCTATAGAGCTAACTCTGAAATTCAAGAACTTTTTCATTTACACCTCCATAAGCTAGCCAAACAACCTTAGAATATAGTAGTTGCAACACTCAATTCAACATTTTCAAGTTTCAAACACCATTTACCCATTTATTCTCATGGAGAACATTTTTCAAACACTTGTCACACAAATTGTGATTTCTTCGTATACAAGTTGACTTCTGGCCCATACAACCCCAATATTGTAACCAATAGATTTGATACCATTTTGAAACATAACTAACTCCCTCTTTGTTATTTAATGATATGGGGTAATCTTTTATCCAACCAAATTCACACTAAGTTTTGCTATGTTACCATATCTCATTGTTATTTTATTAACTAATTACCATGTGTAGGAATTACAATAGATATTTATGAAACATAATGAAACCATTCAATTATCTATGAGACCATAATATATAAATGTTGGTTAGCATAAGCATCCAAAAATGAAAAAACTGGAAATTAATTCAACCCATGGCATAAACCATAATAATCTAGCATTAATGCAACACAATTCATAGGCACATTCATGAACACTTATCTATTTGAAAATTTTCCACCAATTGGTTGTAGAAGAAGGAATTTCTACCCAAACATGGGCTCCTTTCTAGACCAACTCTCTCTACAATAGAGGCCACCCTCAAGTTGAGGTTATGAATCCACAAGGGTGAAATTTTCCAATGGCTCATTATAAATATCTTCTCACAACCCAATTCCTAGGTTCACAATCAATATTTACTTTTATAGTAGTCCCAATTCCAATCCCTATTTCTCCATTATCCTACATGACCCAAGGAATAAGATCCTCTTCTCTAACATTCCCTTGGGATATCCCACTTCCCTCTATGACTCTAGCACAGGCTGGCCAAGAAATATCATTTTTGGGATTCTAGGGATTATAGAGACTTCTCATTAATAGTGATTACTCTACAACATAGGCCACCCTCAAGTTGAGGCTATGTGATGCAGGAGCATCTCTCCACCTCGGCAAAAGCACCAGCAAGCCAACATATAGGCACGTAATGGAGAAAGGGAGAGTCATTAACCCTCCTTTTTTCAATTCAAAATCTTATCCCATGGGGATTTTCGTTTTAAGGACGTAAGAGCCAAGCCATACCTTTGTACAGATAGTGGATATGGTTGCCTTAAGTGGCTTCATGTAGCAGGTCCATATCATAGTTAGGTCTGGATAAACATTTATGGAATGTAACTGTAGGAGTATGGTGTCGTAACTAAGATAGTGATATCACTAAGGCAGTGAATAGGATAAGCTCGCAGAGCCCTTTTTTGTAATCAGGGAAAATTGAGAAAGAGATCTCGGGTAGAGAGGTCTTAGAAGTAGAACTTAGGATAGAGTTAGATTAGGATAACTTGAGAGAATTGGGACTCTGTTACAGTCCATTTTTTGTAAACATTTGTATAGATACACATAGATAATAGAAAAATAATTTTTCATGCATATCATGTGTTTATGTAATTGTATTCATTCTTATGCTTGTATATGTCGTTCATGTTGTGAATGCATGAACTAGTGAAGCATTGTATGAGTTTCAATTGTTTCTCGTCTTTGATTTTTTGAGTGCAAGGAGTGCACATAGTCCACAAGGAGTGCGTTGACAGAGGTGAGTTAACCTCAGAGAAGCTTAGGAGAGATAGCGTTGAAACCTTCATCAATAGAAGTGAAAGGAGTGCACAGGGAGAAACTTGTAGTGAGTTTGGAAGGAGACAGAGTTACTGAACATTATGTAAGGAGGAGATCTACAAGGTGTGCATCGAGCCAGGAGGACGCTAGGAGGGCGAGAAGAATTTATTTTCAAGAAATCATTTGGATCTGAGTTTGACAAAATCCTAGAGACGCAAGTATTGCATGGGAGATAAAAATATTCGAGGAGATCAAGCTCAGAACGGATAACACAAAGAGTGCGTAGGAGACGAACTAACTCTAAGTCCTAAAGCTCGGAAGAAATAGCGTTAAAAGAGTGAAGCGAGACCCAAGATAGTCGGGTTTGCAGGAGAAATTTCAAAGGTCGAAACCTTTGAAAATAGACTAAGTATTCTAAGTCGGGAGAATTCAAAATATTAGGAGGAGGAGCAAAAACAACCATCAGATTAGTTGTGGATAGGAGTCTGGACCATTAGATTAGTGTCCAGTGACATAAGGAAGTGCATAGGAAGAACAGATCCCATATGTTGGATCTGAGTGTAGAGGATCAACAATCGTTGGATCTGGATGGAAGTGCACAAGCCTTAGCATTGTGCACACACAGGAGAGAGGACTCACAAAAGTCTTGAAGTCCCAAATTCATTTGGGATTGTCCATCATTTGGGAGGATGCATGGTGGAAAACCATCAAGCTTGGGTGAAGGTGCTCTGAGAGGAACAAGTGCACAGAAGGTTGAAAAAACCCAAAGCCTGAAGAGCCGAGAGTCATCGATCTGCAAAGGGACACTTGTCAACAAATCTTGAGCTCCGAGTAAGTTGTAGTGAGGTTTCAGTTGAAATTTGAGATTATCAAAGGTCGAAGTCCTAAAGCAGATGATAGTTGTTGATATGGGTTAGACAGGTGTCACTTGATCGTGAACTTCGGAGGATCGTACTCCAAAATTTTTGTGAAGAAGTGTTTTTGAATATCCCAAAGCACTGAAGGCCGAAGTAGTTAAGGGTCATTGATCCCACAAGAAGCACATGGATCATTGATCTGTGAAGGGATGCATGGAGGATGGAGACTCACTCCGTTGGATAATTGTTGGATCAGGGAGGACATGTGTCAAAAGATATGACACTCCAGAAGGATTCACTTCGGAGAGTTGCATTGTTGGATTTGAGAACGTCGAAGGCTGAAGTCCTGAAAATGACAAGAGTCTTCGATGTGAAGGTGGACATGCGGTGCCAAATCTAGGACTCCGGAAAAGCGAAGGAAGGACAGGTCCAAAGAACTGGAGAATATATCGGTCGTTGATCAAGGAAGGAGTCACAGGACCATTGATCTGGTTGAGGAGGCCAAAATCCTGAAGCGGGAGTGGAACATTGATTAGAAGGACATGTGGCGAGATATCAAGCCATTTCAGAGAAATATCTTTGGAAGAAAGGGAGGTTTGAAAATTGAAAGTCTTGAAGGCTGGATTCACGTAGGAGATCATGGTCGTAGAATCAAGGAGACAGGTGGAAGCAGATCATTAACTTCGGAGGATTGGAGTACGAAGGTAGAGAGGGTTTGAGACTTCAAAATCCCGAATTCTAGAATCACGAATATATACCATCCGTTGATTCAGAGGAAGCGGATATGTTCCGTAGGATTTGGAGAGGACAGATATGAATCGTCAATCCAGAGGTACCGTCAAGATTGAGAGATCGATGCTCCTAAAACATTTCAAGGGATTGAAGGCGCATGAGCTTTAACAGAGAATCATGTGGTCACGCGAGAACGTATCCTGAGGACCCATGCAAGGAAGGGGCTAGCGCCCGTGAAATGAAGAGCGCACAGACAGAGGGTGTGAGTATCACATGACCTACACCAAAAGAGGAAAAAGGGACTTGTGTATAGCTGAATTGGGTTCAAAGAGGAGACCAAAGAGTCAATCCGACTCAAGACAAGGAAAGATCCAGAGAATGGGAAGTTGCAGAACCCTGGGAAAGGAGGGGGGATGCATCAGGTGGTATCAAAGCTTGAATTTTCATCTTTAGATTCCAAGCGAAAGAGAAAGAGGAGAAGGTCGAATTTTGTTTTCAAGCAGCAGAAAAAGGAGAGAGGGTGAAAGGAGATAACCTGATAACATCAGGTGGTATCACAAACTGTTAAGAACCAAACATCAATATAGCATAGAAAAACCTCAGGAAAAGTACTCAATGCCTTGAAAAAGAGATAATTCAGATAATAAGCCTCTTCGAGGGGGCAACCTCCTTTTACCCCACTTAAATTTTCAAGTACCAGATGATTCAAAATGAAAATGTCTCCTTGGTATATATAGGAGACTAGGAGGTTTAATGGCCTAAAGCCGACATAAATAAAATAACATTACTAATATAAATTACAACTAATGGCCTAAATCCGACATAAATAAAATAACATTACTAATCTAATATGCCCCAATTAAGTGGTAATGAGCCAATATTAGGGCTTAACACAAACATGATTTTTCCTATAGACGACATGTGAAAAGAAAGCAGGGTATTGATGCTCTGTGAGGAGGTTGTTGCACACGCACAACAACAAAAATTTAAATAGCCAGGTGAGATGTAAGAGAATATGGAGATGCTATCAAATGTAGAGTGATCCATAGGCTTTCTAGGAGAGAAGGTAGAAGGTGAAAATGGCTACTGAAGGCCGTGAACATGGTCGAAGAGAAGGCCACAAACAGAAATGCAATCCAGAGATGGATCTAGAGATCAATGAGATAAGAGAAACGATGGAACATATAGCATTGAGGATGGCTGAGGCATGCTGAAAAATTAGTAACACAGAGGAGGAAAAAATTTACATCTATGAACCAGAAATTGGGAGACACCTCAGTGATGAGGAAGAGGTGAGATCAGATGAAGATCTCATAAACTGCTAGGTGGGAAGAAATGGAATTTCAAGTTTCCAAGTGGGAAATAGAAAGGGATCATTGGAAGGTCTCGTATGCTTCCAGAGGAGCAGTGTTGAAATTTCAAATTGTGAGGTGGTTAATTAGATGGGATCAGTTTATATCATAGACTGTCAAGTGGGTATAAGAGAAGTACCAAATTGCCAAGTGGGCAGAGGGAAAGAAATGAGATTGTCAGAAAGTATCAGGAGCTCAGAAGTGAGTTCATGTCAGCGAGGAGTGTTGATAGGTGAATATTCATGTGGACTTGCAAACCATGTGAATGAATGAGAAGTTAAATACTCTCACCATCCAAAAGGAGGATCAGGGGAGAATTCTTATTATTGGAGGGATCAAGACATTCCTACCAAACAACCAAGTAGAGGCCAGTGCACATGATGAAATTGAAACAGAGGAAGAAAGATAGCTAACCGAAATTGTTAAAGAGGAAGAAATGGAGCAAACACTGATGTCTACCCCAACAGAAGGAGAAGATAATTTAGAAGAATGGCTCAAAATTCTCATCCAAGAAGATGAACAGGAGATGGATGAAACATTGGAGCCTGCAGCAGAAGAGGAAACAAACATCATGGATTTTGTTGATTTGTATGAGGAATTGGAAGCCCTAGAGAGAAGGCTAATGGTGCAAAGCTTGCACATCCAATAGGTCAATTTGGAAGCATATGGAGAATCATACCAGCCAGAGGAACGGTTGGAGGAAGTTGGAGTTATACCAACACAAGAGGAGCTGATAGAAGTTGATCTGTCAGGGGAAGAAGTTGAACAACAACTCAGTAATGAGACTGTAGAAATGGAGCCTGCAGCAGGGTGGAAATATAATGCCACAAAAAAAGAAGAAAATGATATGTGGGATCAAGATGATCTACCCACTGATAAGGAAGAATTGAAGTTGAGAAGACTGCATAAGGAGAACCAACCATTGGAGCAGCTAGACAGGGTGATAGAGGAGATCAGAACACTGATGTTGAGGTTAGCAGAAGAAGTCAACAAAGAGGAGATAAAAATAAGAGAGCCTGCCATAGCAGCAGGGAAGAAATAGAAGAAGCAGCAGCAGTAGCATAGCTAGAGAGGAGAAAAAAGACAACTCCAAGGAAAAGTTTGGGATCCATGAGGATTTCAACACTGGAGGAGAGGAGCTCATGTTTTTCCTAGTTGTGGAGTATTATGCAGGAGCATCACTCCACCTCAATAAAAGTGTCATCAAGACAACACATAGGTGCATAATGGAGAAAGGGAGAGGCATTAACCCTCCTTTTTTTCAATTCAAAATATTATCCCATGGGGATTTACATTGTAAGGCTGTAAGAGCCAAGACATACCTTTTTACAGGTAGTGGATAGGTTTGCCTTAAGTGGTTTCCTGTAGCAGGTCCAGATCATAGTCAGGTTTGGATAAACATTTATGGAATGTAGCTGTAGGAGTATGGTGTCGTAACTGAGATAGTGATAGCACTAAGGTGGTGAAGAGGATAAGCTCACAGAGCCCTTTTTTGTAATCAGGGGGACTTTAGAAAGAGATCTCGGGTAGAGAGGTCTTAGAAGTAGAACTTAGGATAGAGTTAGATTAGGATAACTTGAGAGAACTGGGACTATGTTACCGTCCAGTTTTTGTAAACATCTATATAGACACACATGAGAGATAATAGAAAAACATGTTTTCTTGCATATCATGTGTTTATGTAATTGTATTCATTCGTATGCTTGTATATGTCATTCATGTTGTGAATGCATGAACTGGTGAAGTATTGTATGAGTTTAAATTATTTCTAGTATTTGAGTTTCCTAGTGCAAGGAGTGCACACAGTTCGCAAGGAGTGTATTGACAGAGGTGAGTTAACCTCAGAGAAGCTCAAGAGAGATAGCGTTGAAACCTTCATCAATAGAAGTGCAAGGAATGAACAGGGAGAAATATTTAGTGATTTTGGAAGGAGACAGAGTTATTGAACACTCTATAAGGAGGAGCTCTGCAAGGTGTGCATCGAGCCAAAAGGATGCTAGGAGAGAGAGAAGAATTTATCTTCAAGAAATCCTTTGGATATGAGTTTGACAAAATCCCAGAAATGCAAGGATTGCATGGGATATCAAAATCTTCGAGGAGATAAATATCATAAGGGATAACGCAAAGAGTGCATAGGAGATGGACTAAATCTAAGTCCTAAAGATCATAATAGATAGTGTTAAAAGAGTGAAGAAAGGCCCAGGATAGTCGGGTTCGCAGGAGAAATTTCAAAGGTCGAAACCTTTGAAAACAAACTAAGTATTCCAATTCAGGAGAGGTCAAAATCTCAAGAGGAGGAGAGACAAAAACCATTAGATTGGTTTTGGAGAGGATCCTGGACCTTTATATCAGCATCCAGTGACATAAGGAAGCACAGAGGAAGAACAAATCTCATTCGTTGGATCTAAGTGCAGAGGATCAACAATCGTTAGATCTGGATAGAAGTGCATGAGCCTTAGAATTGTGCACACACACAGGAGAGCGGACTCACAAAAGTCTCAAAGTCCCGAAGTCATTTGGGACCATCCGTCATTTGGGAGGACGCGTGGTGGAAATCCATCAAGCTCAAGTGAAGGTGCTCCAGGAGGAATGAGTGCACAGAAGGTTGAAAACACTCGAAGCCCAAAGACCCGAAGAGCCAAGAGATGTCAATATGCAAAGGTACACTTTTCAATAGATCTCAAGCTCCAGGTAATTTTTAGTGAGGTTTCATTTGAAATTTGAGATTGTCAAAGGCCAAAGTCCTGAAGTGGACGATATTCATTGATCTGGGTTGGACAAGTTTCACCCGATCGTGAACTTCAGAGGATCGTATTCCAGGTTTTTTGTGAAGTAGTGTTTCGGAATATGTTGAAGCGTCGAAGGCCAAAGTTGTTAAGGGTCATTGATCCCATAGGGATCACGTGGATCGTTGATTTGAGAAGGGATGCATGGAGGACTAAGATTCACTTTGTTGGATAATTGTTGGATTAGGGAGGAAAGGTGTCAAGATATCTAACACTCTGGAAGGATTCACTCTGGAGAGTTGCGTTGTTGAATTTGAGAACATTGAAGGCCGAAGTCTGGGAAATGATGAGAGTCTTCGATGTGAAGGTGGACACACGGTGCTAGATATAGGACTCCGGAATAGCGGAGGAAGGACAGGTCCGAAGACCCGGAGAAGATCTCGGTCATTGATCAAGGAAGGAGTCATAGGACCGTTGATCTGGTTGAGGAGGACAAAAGCTTGAAGAAGGAGCAGAACATTGATTAGAAGGACGCGTGGAGAGAGATCGAGCCATTTTGAAGAAATCTCTCTGGAAGAAAGGGAGGTTTGAAAATTGAAATTCTCGAAGGCCAGATTCGCAGAGGAGATCATGGTCGTAGAAGTAAGGAGACAGGTGGCAGCAGATCATTAAATCTAGAGGATTGGTGTATGGAGGTAGTGAGGGTTTGAGACTTCAAAATCCCGAAGTATGGAATCATGAATATATTTCGTCCATTGATTCAAAGGAAGTAGATCTGGTCCATAGGATTTGGAGAGGATAGATCTGAACCGTCAATCTAGAGGTATCGTCAATATCGGGAGATCAACGGTCCCAAAAAAATTTGGTGGATTGAAGGTGCGTGATATTTAACATGGAATCACATGAGAACGTGAGAACGTAGCTCGAGGACCCATGTAAGTAAGGGGCTAGCACCTAGAGTGCATAGAAAGAGGGTGTGGGTATCACAGGACTTGCACAAAAAAAGGAAAAGGGGACCTGTGTATATCTGAATTGGGTTCAAAGAGGAGCCCAAAGAGTCAATATGAATCAGGACAAGGAAAGATCCAGAGACTTGGAGGTCACATAACCCTAGGAGAGGAGGGGGGTTGCATCACTACGAATCCAAAAGGGAGAAATTTTCCAATGGATAATTTTAAATCTATTCTTACAACCCAATTCCCAGGTTCACAATCAATATTTACTCCTATATCAGTCCCAATTCCCAACCATATTTCTCCATTATCCTACACAACACAAGGAATGGGATCCCCTTCTCTAATATTCCCTCAAGCTATCCCACTTCCCTTTGGGACTCTAGCATAGGCTAGCCAGGAAATATCATTTTTTGGATTCTAGGGTTTGTAGAGACTTCTCAATGGCATTCATTATCATCCATACAACCATAATTCTTTCATGATTCATGGTTGTATCTTTCCATAATTCGATTACAATAATATCATGGAAGTTCACTTAGGGATAAGTCTCCCAATTTCTCCCACCTGCATGATATTTCACATGGTAATTCAAACTCCCTGTTAATTTGAATGGCACCCCAAAATATTTGAACTCTTCCCCCAAAGAAAAACCGCCAATTTTCATACATGGAAAAAAGGTCTAGCATAAGTTTACATGGCATGAAGGTACCATATATCCTTATGGATACCCACATGTCTCTTTCATTCACTAACCATCAAGGATTAATAAAACAAATATTAATTAATAATCAAGGGGAATAATTAAGGTTACACGGAATTTGGGTTAATTCAATTACTAAGTTCCTTTCCCCTAGCCTACTTAAGCCCCCTTGTCTTTCTCCTCTTGTGGAGTAATATCTCCCCATTCTTTTGTCCTTCACTTATACAAACTTTGATGTATTTTATTCAATGTACAATATTACATATTACACCATTCAACTTTTAGTCATTCATCATATACATACAAAATAATAAATCAGGGATCAAAATTGGGGTATTATAAGGCCCATTTTGGAGATTTGGGGTCCAAAATGTTCTAGAGACCATTTGGGGAATTAAATGGCCTTTATTGGGTTCAAAATTTTTTGTACATAGTATTAAGACTATTTTCATTGTTCTACATAGAAAATTTTCTAATGATGCAAAGATCACCTCAATTGGAGCTCGTATGAGGAAGTTATGCCTCCTATAAGTTGACATGTCCTATTGACCACCATGGTACCATATGGATGCCATGTTATCTCCCATTACTCACACATGTGTATATAGTCATATGTGTACTTTAAAAAATATTCTAAAGGTTAAAAAATCTAACCCTAATTGGGAGTTGAGGTATGCAAAAACCCTAACCCTAACCCTAGACATATATTAGGACATGTAAATATTGGGACAAAAGGAAAGAAAAGGGTTCCATTCTTGTTGTATTTACTACTAGTCCATAATTAAGTAGTTCAAGGGAGTGGGATATTGGAGACAAATATAGGAAGTGTAAGATCCTATAGTAGCTATGCAGGTCATGGTGTCAATGGAAACTCCATAGTGAGTTCACCTTTTGTTTGTATTTGTGTTTCATATTTGAGAATAAATGAGAAAGGCATAGTGCTCATCTTCTGGATGGGATTTCACAAATTGGGTTTCAAGGGTACATCTTGTGCTCATTATGTGGATGGTGTGGTATTTATGTTATCTTCTCTTTCTTTCAACATTATTTTATTTTAGTGTCTGTGTGCTAAGATAGCAATATTAAATACAAATCTTAAGTGAAACACTCCAAAAAAAGGAGTTTGTAGAAACTTGTAATATCCATTGCGATGAATTGTTCTAGTAGAATATCCATGGTAGTTTACATATCATATTCAATATCATAGTAGTTTTCTTTGGGTTTTGTGGAAAATTGTAAGATCTAGAAATTGGCTTAAGAAAGAACTATCAAAACCTCAACCATGGAGGATGAGAATAGTACAAATCCAAGAAATGACTTGAAGGAGAGATTTTCAAAGTTGGAATCACAAGTTGTTGATATCTCTCATAACATGATGATGATCATGGAAGCTCTAGAGATAAATTTCAAACCTTTTAGGGAGTTTTGTATCTCTAACTTATAAGATAGCTCATATGAGAAATATGGAGGAAAAGAAGAGCTAGAAAAGGAGCTGGAGAAATAGATACCAACTTCCAACAACACTTCTTCCCATTCTCTATTTAAAGTGGAAGAAAAAGTGGACACCAAACCCTATTAAGGTGAGATTAATGTTGTTAATTTGAATCAATGGTTGCAACAATGTGAATTCTATTTTATGTCCATAACATAGGAGAAGATAAAAATATATAATTGGGCCCACTAAATGTATAGGGCCATGCCCAAACTTGGTGGAAAATTCACATTGAGACGCTTAGGTTGGAGGGAAATATCCCAATAACTAAGTGCAAGGTGTTTAAAAACCTTGCTAAGTCTCAGTTTTTCCCTATTGGTTATGAAGACAACCAATGGATCCATTGGAATTACTTATGATAGAAATAAGGATAAAGTGTACAAGAGTACACCATTGAGATATGAAAACAAGCCATTATGTTGAGAATATCTTCCAAGAACTTAGATGTACTCCTCAAGTATCTAGGTGGTCTCCACAATCATATAAGGAGGAAAGTGATGCTTTTTAAAATCTAGGACCATTGATGAGGCAAGTGTACATGCACACTATCTAGAGATGGACAAGAAGAAAGGAGAACCAAGGGGTTCCAAGCACATTTAATACCACCAAGACATTCCAAGGAATAAAAGAAGTGAAAAGGAAAGTGCAAGAAGACAATAGACACTACTGATTACTGCAAGGATCCATACGACCATTGCAAACATTTTAATATCAATGGTAATACAATGTTGGAAGAGAAATCCATATCAAAATATAAATAACCAAAATAAGGAGGCAAAGAAGAAGACCATGCAATTTTTAGATTTAGGCAACTAGGTATAAAGAAACTTAGCTGTAAAAAAAAATAGTATATGCACTATAATGAATAAAGAGGTGAACTTGAGTAGCCTCCATCCCAAGGAATAGAAGAAGATGACTAAAATCTTCCATATCAATATCTAGGTCAAGAATACAAAGGTGGATGCTCTATTTGATTCCATATCATAGGTGACAAACTTTTCAATTACTTCCTAATTAACTTAGTGAAAAATTGAAGAGTTGTTCATTTAATTATCAATATGAGGTCGTATCTTACTTACGAAATGGCGTGCACTATTTATGAAAATATTATTGTTGTTTTATCTAAAGAGTTGTAGTATTTTTTATGTCACATATCAAGGATTCAAGTTACTTAATTAAGTCACCAGATTATACTAGTACATGAAAGTAAATATCACACTTGCAGAAATTAAATCACACGTGAAAAATTTGACATCACACTTGCATAAATTGAAATCGAACTTGCAGAAATTGAAATCACACTTACAGAAATTGAAATCACACTTGCATAAATTGAAATTAAACTTACTGAAATTGAAATCAGACTTGCGGAAATTGAAACCACACTTTACAGAAATTGAAATCACACTTTGCGGAAATTGAAATCACACTTGCAGAAATTGAAATCACACTTGTGGAAATTAAATATAGACTATGTTATATTGGTGACTTGATCAAGTAGAATGAAGTTCAAGTTCTATTGTAAAAATTACACGTTCACACATTTGATAACAATCCAATGCAATATCAATCCCAAACGGTTAAAGATATCATGATTCAGAAAGAAAACATAATAAAGTGTAGTTGCAAGAGGAGTTGTAGAAACTCGAGTTGCATCATTGAAGCTACAACACAAAAGAAATCACAATGGCACGAGTTGCAGCAATGAGAGATCCAACAATGTAAATTCCAACATGACATAATTTAAAGCGAGGTGAATTGTAGTATCTAAAGTTGTAATAGCGTCTGTGGTCATGAACTAATAGAAATTGAAAAAATGTTTATATGTAGTTTATAGTTATGAATTATTTTAACAGTAAATGAATATCAACCCTGCATGAATCGCAAGTATTGTTTCTAGGAAATTGGAATTGCAGCAAACGAAGAAATGAAATGATTACTAAAACAAATGAATAAAATTGAAAGATTAAATATTACGCTAATGTACATGAAATACCTAACTAAAGAGGGGGGGGATACCTCCTTAGGAAAGGTATTGATCTATGAAACCATGATCACATGATCACCAACACATCAACACATGAATAAGAGTGGGAATGGAAATTCTATTTCAAAAGTCTGAAAATACAATAGCAATCGAATTATTATCACCATATTTCTCTCCCCTCAACTCTAGGGAAGTTGAGGTTCTTATACAATATGATTAATTTCTAAAATTACACAAAGGAATGGATGGACAACCATGAGAATTCGACTATTCATTCAATTACAATGATTTTTCTAAAGTTTAGAAAAGATCTACATGTGTTGACTTGGTGGAAAAACTGATTCTTCTTTTGGTCATCTATTTTCCTCCTATTTCTTTCCTCTATGAAGATTGCTTCCTAATTGTCAGTTGCAGCATTAATTGTTGTGTTGACAGCTTTATATTTGGGATCACATCAATTGTGTACTCATAGTTGCAACAATAGAAAACATGTTTGGAATCACAACAACTGAAAACATGTTTGGATTCACAACGGTTAGTTGGAGTCACAACACAAAGAGTACACTTGGATTTGAAGTAGTTCAATTGTTCCTGGAATTCCACTAGAGATGTATTGCAGCCACTGTGAGGAATTGCAGTTGTTGTATTACTCTTGTGTAGCAATATTAGTACATGAAACTAGAAAATTCCTTCAAGAAATATGCAAGAATATTGTAATAATGGCATATGGGGAAGGATTCATACCTTAGTGATAAGTAAGGAAACTTGGATAAGGAAAGTATAAAAAAGGAAGTGATCAATGGAAAATGGTAAGAAAAAA
>ML788803.1:236245-281636 GCA_009831015.1 Picea engelmannii
GTGGAACCTCTTATGCTTCATGTTCTTCCTGTGAATGGGTAGGAATTTCTCCAAGAGGTCCTCCTATTGGTTCTTGTGTAACATTAGGGGCCTTTGGTTCTACTTCTTTCTCTTCTAGAGTAACATCATTTAATTCATCAAGAGTGCCTCTTGTTGTTTAAGCAAGAGACATTGTTTCTTGTTTGTTTCCTTAATTGTGGTTATTGATGTATAAATGAGAACTTGTAGCTTCTCTATGTTTGTTGTATTGCCAAATTGTTTAGGATTTTCCATTTGAGGACTTGGAGAATGTGTTGAGTCCTCTGTCTCTATTGGAGTTTGTTCTTGAGAAGGGATTCCCACTGGTTCTTGTGGATCAGTGGGGGTTTCTAACTCTAACTCTTCTTCATCTGAATATGATGCCAGGAGAGTGTTGAGGCATTCTCCAAGATTTCCTTGGTCTGGTACTTGTGTGTTATCGAAGGCCTCGTCGGATTCCAAGTTAATTTTCTCCTCTAGTTCTTGTATGTCAGGGGAGGGTTTTTCTTCTTTTGTTTCATGGTGCTCCTCTTTGGCTCCTCAATTCTCTTATTTTTGTGTTGAGTTGTAGTTTCATGGTTGGTTCTCCATTTCCTTGGAACAAGGGTTTGCCTCTTTGTAAACCCTCCAACTCTATTTTTCAAGGGTTGGGTAGCAATTACCTCAATATCGATGTCGTGGTCATCCTTCACCGAAGTTGCAACAAGTTGGATCCTTTTCCTGGTGACCTTCTAGATTTATTTGGTAGTGGAGTCGCAATAGTGGGGCTCATTGTATTCATGGCATTGTTCCCTGGTGGAGGATTCACAACATCTAGACTCACCGTGTCCACAGTATTGGTACCTAATGTGTTGGAATATACACTAATACTGAGAGGGGGGGTGAATCAATATTAGACATATTTTTACCATGTTTTCTCTTTACCAATTTAAATAGTCATTACATAATCAAGCATAAGCAATGTAAAGGATTAACCATATCAATAGATATCAATACAAAGGCATAGTACACAGATATTTAACGTGGAAACCCAACTGGGAGAAAACCACAAAACTTTATTTATAATATCTTGTAGGAATCAACCTATTGTTACAATTATTGCAAGAACCAACCTATAGGAGAAACCAATATCCTTGATTGAGCACCAACTCAGCAATAATGTTTGCAGGAACCAACCTACCAAGTACACCAATCCTTGCTACAAGCACCAAATTGTAGAACCACATGCACCAACTTGCACTGCAAACACCCACTTGTTGATAAATAAGGCACCAACCTTCAATGTAAGAACCAACTTATAATGAGGAATTCAATCCCCTTTTGATCTCCAACCTGCCACCCTTAGACATTCAAATCTTCCTTTATTCCATCCTCTTTCGAGTCTCAGATCCTCTTCTCTTTGCACTTCTACTTCCATGCACTTCTTTCTTCACTATTCACACATCCATCACACCTCCTCTCCTTCAACACAATCTTGGCATCATTATATATATGTTTGAGCTCATACTCCATACATTTTTTCTCAACCGATTCATATCCAATAATTCCTCTCTAGGTCCATCAATTCTCCATTAAGTCGGTCTAAAAGACCCTCTATGAAAATTGATCTTTAGATTCCTTCCATCACATGCAATTCTTCACACAAACCTTAATTCTCAGGAGTTGTCTGATCTAATCCTTGAAAAAGTCATGACCATAGATATTTTCTCTATTCAACAAGACACACTATACAGACTTGACACACAACAACCATCTGATCATTTCTTTTCTTGATCACAACTGTCTGATCTGAATCTCCAATCAATCTCCTCCATTGATTTGTGATCACTTTCATCAGGACCACCAAGCCTATTAGGCACCTAGGACCACAATACTCGGCCATTGTAGTATCTGGTCCAGATTTGATCTAGTTTGTCGATTGTATCCTTGATATCAGGATCATCAGGGTGCACTCAACACAATATGTCCTCATTTCTTAGTAGTCATTTGATATTATATCAATGGATATCATTAGCTCTTAGAGTCCTATTCGTTGGATCCCATCTTCTTCATAATATAACTATACTCTGACTAGATCCTCTTCAATGACACATATTTTGACATATCCAATGGTCTGTGTAGTCTAAAATCAAAGGATCTGATCACATCACTCCTTCAACATGCATGACAATGATCTTTCCTCTCTCTCTCTACTTGTGAGAAGGTCAGGTGGGACCCACAATGATCTACGACTGAGATTTCATCTCACCTGCATGTCGAACTATGGTCTAGATTTATCCTCATAGCTCCTTTGTCAGAGTACCTCTGTTGTAGGTAACAAAATCTACTTTGACCAAAGCCTCTCCGATGAATGGTGGATATCTTCTCACTACCCAGATCAACGGATCAAATTTGATATGATGTCATAACAGTCTACACGTCGAAATGGGGCCCACTTTCATTTCACACAATTAAAATCTGACACACATCATCCTTTGGGATACTCTAGCTACCACACTAACATGTTGACGTCACCCTAACTGCCAAGCTATCATAAAACGTCATCACTTCCTCCATCCCTTCTTTGTATACCTTGTTGACTTGACACTCGACATGTGGAACTGTCCTTGCTAATTTCATGTCTCTGACATTATAGTTGAGATAAATCACTATCATTCTCGAAGTCCCTCATTATTTGAGTACCTCCAATCACAGTCCACTTCAATCATTTATTCTTAGAAAAACAACAAAGATCTACTAGCCATGCCAAATCAACGACTATCACTAACTCTCATATGTTTTCCCATCGTAGTCCCATTGCATCCTTTCTCTCTGGTTAATGGTTGAGATTCTCTCCCGCTCTAGCTCTGATAGATCGATGACTATCATTAACTCAAAGTCTCCTTCATCATCAGACTCTTTCATGCTCTGGTATGACATGGCTATTGTCTTTTTATGACAAGTGGAATAATGGTACCTCTACATGGAATTGTACGAGGTATGACACATGGCCCCTTCCATGGGTGTTGGATGATGTGGCATTGTACAAGGTTTTACACATGGATTTATCCTTGTTTCTTACGTGGTTCTGATGTGGCATATGTCATAGAACTGGCCTGGCATCTTGACTAGACCCATTCACGTGTGTTGTGTGATGTATCATTTTCTAGGTTTTTACATGGAAGTTGACTTAGCGTTGATGTGGTAGCTGACCTCATGTTGGCGTTATTACAAATTTTGGCCCTACTCGAAACTATGAGTTGGATATTTGATTGTACATGGACCAATATTCTTATGACATGTAATCTAGTCATTGTGTTACACGTGGATGTTGTCGTGGCTCGATCCATTAGAGGTATATCGACCTATAGGCTCTTCCATATGACCTTGGACTATGACCAGGTTTTTAGGTCATCATACTTCTTCTGGTTGGAGTGTCTCAAAATGGATTGAACTAATCACTCTGAAAAATTGAACTCTGATGGAACCACACCACTCCAAATATTTATACATCATCGATATCTGGTTAAGAATTTAATCTCCGCCATCAATTTAGATAAGGGCTTGTCCAATTGCATTCACACTTCATAAAATCACCTTTTCATTATAAACCCTTTGAAGTAGAATATTCTTGTGTATGTGGGATAATTTGGAAAAAAATTTTACTTGATCTTGGTTAATTGAGACCTCTCTTGCTAAGATCATTGTTTCTCATTCCTTTCATGCTTTCCTGATCTTCCTATGCACCATCTATATTTAGAAAACTGTAATTATTCTATCATAAGACTCTTTTCTTCCTCTATTACGCACATGGGAATTATTTTCTTCCTCTATCTATATGGTTTGATCCTTGGACTTGTCATCATATTCTACCTTTGACATCAATGAAAACACCATTTTCAACATAGCGAAGGAGTTGCAACTATGGTCAATGCCAAAAGGGAAAGAGTCGTCTATTGGGTAGCCTAAAGTACATCCACTTCACCTTCGGTGAGAAGAACAGTTGGTTGGATGATGTTGTTCTAGATGTGGCCCTCTTTTTGTAGTGCATTCTCCACCAAATGCTTTATAAGGACATGGTGAGATATGACTTCTATCAAGTTATTTTCCCTTTGAACTAGTGCAGCCATTGTCTACAATGTCTGAAATAAGAAATATGGCATGTTGATTGGTGGATTGTGGCATAGAGGTCTAGAAATAGAATATGTTATATGTAGATAGTTCCATAGAAACCTTCACAAGTGAAGTATCATTTCACAAAGATAGCCACATCCTCCCATGGGTGTGGCAAAGACCGACATTCAAACACTATCCATTTCTTTACTAAATCCTCTCTTGGTTTGAGGAACTACCTCATAACATCTAGCTATGAATTTATCCTAGTATAACATCTTTCTCCTGTTTGAGGTAATATAGTGAATTTTGTCATTGTTTCCTCTGTGACCTCTTGTTATACCACAAATTTCTAGACCTATGCATTTATGACATGTCCCAACCCTTCCTCTAGCTTTCTAATCAAAATCCCAACTTCCCTCATCAAAGTTACCTAAAAAACTTGAATTTTTCTTATATCCATGGATTTCCTTTGTGCAACATGTGGACATACACACCTTTCTAACTTGCAGCCCATGGATGCCCTCAAAAAATGGAAAAAAAAAAATAATTCCACTTTTTTCGGTGGGGATTTCGGTTGGGATCATTTCCCAACCTCCCTAATCTCATACCAAGAGAAATTCAACCTCCTTAACCTCTCAAGGATGGAATAAAGGCACCATTTAGGGAATGTATGAAAAAGAAGAACTAAGGTGCAAGATCATGCTGGGAAAATGTTATCAAGCTTCCCTAATCCCTTCATTCTCTGAGTAGCATCCCATACCTGGAAATTCCTTTTCCAATGTTCCTTCCTTTCTCTATATAACTACAAGGTGTGTTCCTATCCCTATTGAGTTATGCAAGGAAGAACATATATGTTGTTTGAATGTATAACTACATTTTAGCAGTCTATTATTGATTTCCTATTGCATGGTATTTTTGGAAGAGATCAAGAGTGCTTCAAGAAGCGAGAGAAAGGATTGACATCAAATGAAGGATTCAAGGTGTGAGGCCTGTCCTTCTTTCTTTCTCTCTCTCCCTTTATAAAAATAGTTATTTATTATATTCATCAATACAGATGAGGGTAGGTTTTGTCTTCTAAATCTAGTCTTGTTCTGCCATGAATTGACCCAAGGTCACAGGGGAAAAATATCTTAATCAGAATTGGCGACCATACTGGGGAATCTCCTAGTTTGGGTCATTTCTTAGGGTTTCTTGTTTTCTCTTTATTTTTTTGATTTTCTATATTTTCTAGATTTATTTTGTAAATATTTAGTGTTGGTGTTATGTGAAGGTTGTAAGACCCTAGGTTCTATTTATCCTTTACCAACAAAACCCACCAGACACCAACCCTTTCAACATCACATGTTTTCACAGAGGAAGTCTCACCCAAGGTATCTATTGGGACTATGAGAACCAAGATTTTGTTGTATTGAGGGAATGGGAGGAAATCATTCGGTTCACTCTTTCTTATTCCATTAGTGCGTGTAACTTGGTTCATATTTATTATTACTTACTTATGATTCAAATTCCTATAAAATGTATATTATAGATTCATATATACTTCATTGTTGTATAGTTATTCTTATTGCGCAAAGATTCAACATGAGGTAAAATTAATATACTATGCATCCATCCATAATCCATAAAAAAAAATATAAAAGAAAGACAACAAATGATTCAATATCATCTCTTTGGCATTCCTTTATTCATTCTTCCCATCACAAACTATTACATTCAAAAACCAACTAAACCGGGAACCCCATCCTTCACAGAATAGTGAGGAACCCATCAATATATCTTATAGACTATATCTCAACATTGAACCCCTAATATCCCAAACCATTATATATTTGTATAGCCATCTAGGGATAGAAACCCTAATCTAAACATCCCAAAAATACCCCATTACAATGCATGGCCAATTCAATTATCTGGTTGTTCGACTGCTTTCTTCTGCTTTTCAATATGCGTGTTTCTTTTCTATTGTTCTACTATTTTTGGAATGTCAAGTTTTCATCCTTATGCCATGATTTATTCCCTCACTCTCTTTCTTTATCCGTTGTCAGATTTATTCTTTTGTTTGTGCATTGTCTTCCTCCTGCATTCTTTCCTCCTTTTGCACACTATCATCCTGGATGCACCTTAGCTGCAAGCTCTCTACCTTTCCTTCTTCTTCCGCACACTTTTCCTATAATTAGGATTTTTTCCCAAAATTGTATCAAAAATATTTCCAAGACTATATGTCCAACATGCCCCCAACACTCACATGTGGCTCATCCCGAGCCACTCAGGCCTGTTGCCTTCTCTTCCACGCCGAAATGAAATTTTGAGAGGCATCCTTTGCTACCTACACCTCTTTGATGATTGTGGCCTATGTTGTTGTATCTCCTCTATCCCCTGCACAGTCAAGTTTGTAAGTTTATCCTTTTCTTCAATCTCTTCTTTCTTGAACTTACCCTACACAGTGGACAACTATCCAATTGCACTCATTGATTCTTCCTGTAGTGGTTCTGGTCTCTTTTTAAGGATCTTTTGTTGATCCCTCATTCTATGCACTTCTGCATATGTCTGTCATTGGGCCAAAATGGTTGACATGCGCTCCACTGGTGGCAATGTAGCCACTTTTTCTACTTCCTGGTGCAACTGTTCTTATGCTTCTCTTATCTTGGCCTCTATGGCCTTCATCTCTAGGTATTCTATTAATTTTGTCCACACCTGTGCACTCTCCTCATAGAGTTTTTCACATTCTCCTTCTACTTTCTTAATGTTGGAAACAATTTTTGTTGTCATATTCACCATGCCTTTGCACACCTATGGTGGAATTCCTGGAATATTCCTCGACTGTAATTCCTAGATATGGTCCCTAAATACCTTAATGAATTCACCAATATTTAACACTTTCTCCTCCATAGTGCTTCGACTACTATGGGAAATTTAGGAATTTCCTTATATAACTTTTGGACTGTCACTTGGGTCTTCTGCGCCATGGATTCAACTTCGTCCTTATCCTATAATTATTTTGTGTCCCTCTCCTCAGCCTCATCTTTATTCCTCGGAACTTCTTCTACTCATCCTTCAAATTCCCTCTTTTGTTGAAGTGTTGTTTCATATTTTTCTTTTAATTGGGCTCTTTCATCCCTTACTCTTTCCAATTCTTTGTGTGCTTCCTCTCCTATGTTCTTCATTTATTGAAACATTCCTTCTTGCAAGTCCTGTATTATTTTCATGGGAATATTTGATACGAATATATTAAGGTGGCCCATCAAATTTATTTTCTCATGTAATTCTCCCATTGGAAACTCTAGCACATCTTCCTCAATCTGTAAGGTTCTATGCCCTATTGTTAGTTATGTCAGGGAAAGTTGTGCGCTTTCTGGTTCTCTCCTTGGCACAGTGGATGGTCCTTCCCCAATCCTCTGATATTTCATGATGCTATCTACTTCCTGCATCTGTTGGAGTGTCGCTAACTGATCTTGCACTTTCTTTTGTTTCTCTTCTTGCTTCCTTACTGCTTCCTCCCATATTTCCTCTGTTGTATCCCATATCTAGTAACCAATTATATCCATATCATCATTATTATATATATATATATATATATATATATATAATTGAGTCTGTATCTATTCTTTGGCCTTCTTGTGTTCCCCCTCTGCAGGTGTTGTTCCCATATCCTTCCCTTTTGTCCCTTCTTTTGGGACTGGCCGTTGCGTCGTTGTTGTGGATGGTTGAGGTTGATATCTCATTCCATTGTTCTACTCATCATCAAGATCCTCATATTTTTTTTCATGCTCTTCTCCCTCATCTGAGTGCCCGTTTTCTCGAATGGGATTTTCCAGTCGTCCTCCCAGTCATTGACTATAAATCTCATGTCCTTTGTTGTCAACCGATAACTAGTTGGAAACCATTAGCACGTTGGATCTTTCATGGCCCGCAGATAGATATGGTGCATGATTTCTCTAAACTACACAATATATTTGTATGTTTCTACTATTTTGACTGATATTCATGGTGTGTGCCCAACTGTATATGTGATATTTTGCAAGTGCACAAAAAATGTGGCGTTATTGTCATCCTATATTCTCTTAATTGTTGTATGCCATAAATTGGCATACCTCCCAACCAAATTGTTGCTAACTGATGTGTACATTCACTGGTAATATCATGGTTCTTTCCACCTAAACAGTTCAATGAATATCAACAACCATGCATAGTGTATTTCCGTGCTCTTTTCCTAGGCCTGCATTCTATCCTGTAAAAATTGGTTGACTAAAAAGGTAGCCCAATTCATCTAAACTCCTTCCATACATTTCTTTTTGGATGCAATGACTACAAATGGTACTTCATCTTTGTGAAATTATCATAGCATATTGTAGGCCAATACCTACATCAAAAACCTCACATTTTTATCGTTGATGCTCTTAACATATAGACCCCTCTTTCCTCTAAATGTCTCAAATTTTTCCTTCAATAATTCTGAGAGTGCTCGCTCTCCTAATTTATTAAATAGAATGGTTGGGTCCTCTTCAGCCTTTGGAAGTCATGTTATTCCCACAAGCATCACAGTATCGATTGATACTGGGGGGTCCAACCAGAGTGTCTCCCCATTAACACATATTAAAAATACCTTCACGCATGCATTAATTTATGTACTCTACCTGAAATGCGTAATTTCCAATCGGTTAAATATTCCCACCTTCTGCAAACCTGACGCCCAATCCTATGGCTCGAGAATGATTGATCCTATTTCTAGGACAGTCCTAGCGTGAAAATATTTCTCCCTGACCAACTTAGCAAATTTTTGTGCATCTCTGATATCATGGTCCATAAACTTTAGGTTGGCAATCTTCTCCATCATATCTTCGTCACTACTTACACCATCCAAAAATAGTGATATCAGCAATGGGTACTTCCCATTAGTTGGTAAAGTGACAGGTGGTTAATTTTCCATCCATGACGGTAGGTAGTCTCTGTGAAATCTTGTTGGTGGCATCGAAGCCGAATCTCTAACTACCTCCTTAACCTTTGGTGATGTTACTGGTATCTTCGCATGTTTCCTCACTACTGCATATGGTCCTCCAACTTCTGGTGGTGCCATTCCACTTCATTGACGGATTCCTAGACTAGCTTAAAATCTCTTTGTGGGTAGTTGTTGCTCAGCTCTGGTGCTCTCAAATTTTCTATGGTTCGCTCTTGTTTCTCTCTCGCTCGCATGCAAAAATGACTCACCCTTCACAACCTTCTATTGTTTTTGTATCTTTGTTCCAACTGTACATGTCTCATCCTTCCTTAACTTCCTTTTCTAATCCACTACCAAAGGTGATAAGTTGTTTAACTAAATGCTCCTTTATTACCAAATCCATTGTGTAATTTTTCCCTCGTACTACCAATCTATTGTGATTTCCGACAATGTTTACCATTTAATACTCTACGACATCTTTATGACATGTCAATCTCACTTCATAATCATCGTTTCTATGATTTAATTCTTTTAATGGTCTTGTCATTGCTAAACTGTGCACTTGTTCTTCATTTTTTTATCTGTTTGCTTCGCAATCTGTCTCATCTATGTATTGTCTCCTAAATTAGTGCAGTTCTATTATAACCATATGCCTTGGTACTGAACACTCTTTTTCTTTTTCCTATGTCTATTTTTTATTTGATCTCTTTATTTTTCTACTTTTTGTTTTTTTTCCTTGTTTTCCTTGCTACTATGGTACAACTATTATAATACACAAGTTCTGGCACATCCCAGATTACTACGCAAACTGTCAATCATATTTATAGAGTTTCAAACAACTTCCATTCACCATTCCTCCAAATACTTCTCCATTCAAGGTTTCCAACCGCACAACACCTGTCTATGTTACCCGCTGAATCACATAGGGTCCTAACCAGTGCATTCTAAACTTTCCCAGATGCTGCATAAACTTGTTGTCATAGAGTAGTACTAGATATCCAACTTGAAACTTTATATATTTTATGTGTTGATCATGCCAAGATTTATATCTATCCTTCTAAACATGTTGATGAAAACCTGTGACAAATCGATCTTCCTCAAGCTATACCAACTATGTCAATCTCTCTTCTATTGCGCCAGTGTCCAATAGCTTAGTGATTGTTGCAATGCGCATGCTAGGTAGAATGAACTCCATTGGCATTATTTATTCCTTCCCATATACCAATATAAAAGGTGTTTGGCCTATCAACTTCTTACTTGTCATCGTGTAAGCCCATAATACTGTAGGAACTCTTAACTCTCAATTGTCTCTCCCTACATTGCAAATTTTGGTCAAGGAAATCTCCAATATTTTATTGAAATCCTCCAATGTTCCATTATCCTAAGGATGATATGGGGTACTCTTCTGATGATGGATTTGGAACTCCTTATTCAATGATGCAATTTTCTTATTAAGAAATTGTGTGCCTTGATTACTGAGTAATATGCATAGACATCCAAACCTTATGACTATATTCTCAAACAAAAACCTCACAGAAGTCTCTGCAGTGAAATCTATAAATGGGGCGGTTTCTTCCCATCTTTTCAAATACTCGTTCGCAGTGATAATGTACCTTACCCCTGACGTTCTTTCTTGTGGATTGATTGGTCCTACAACGTCTATGGCCCACTTATCAAATTCTTGCAATGAAACCTATGGATTTAAAGGAATTCCATCTCTCCTAGATTACTTTCCCACTCTTTGACATACATCACATGATTGACAGTATTCCTTTTCATCTTTGTGAAGTGTAGACCACCAAATTCCTCTACACAAATATTTTGTGCAGTTTCTCTCCATGCATAATGTCCTCCTGTAATCCTGTCATGTTCTTATTAAAGTATCATTGGTCTCTCATGTTCCAATACACAACGTATTCTATTTGCATCCAACTTGTATAAATTCCCTACAATCAACTGATAATCTGTTGATTTCACTACCAGTTGTTTCTTTTTCTCTACTTTCATCCTTGATGGAGCCATTCCTTTACTTAGAAATTGTATGATGTCCAAGAAGTAATCATCCACCATATTCACTGTAAACAGGTGTGCATTTGGTAAGTTGTCATGTAAATTTCCTACATCTTCCCCTGACAATATGCGTGATAGATGGTATGTCCCTGCATTCAACTTCCTTGGTTTCACTACAACTTCAAATTAATATTACTGAAACAATAATAACCATCTGCATATTCTCCCCCCCAACACTGGCTTATTGAATGTATTTTAATGCAGAATGGTCTGTGTACATCTTAAAGTGAGACCCCAATAAGTAAAGTAATGTCTAAAATTTTGTAGCACATAGACCATTTCCAATCCTTCTCGTTCCATGGTAGTATAATTCTTCTCTACTATAGACAACTTCCTACCTGCAAAAGCGATTGGATGATCTATGTCTCGTTCCCATGGTTATGACAACACTACACCTAATTCTATGGACAATGCATCTACATGTACATGGAACTCTTTGTTCCAATACAGAAAGATCAAAATTGGAGCGGTTACTAGTTTTTGTTTCAAAGTGTCCAACCCCTTCTGACAGTCCTCATTCCATTGAAACTTTTCTTCCTTCTTCAGTAAAGTTTACATTGGTGTTGTGATCTATGCATATACATTGATAAATTTCCTATAATAACCTATATGACCCAATGTTTCTCTCATTTTTCTGACTGATGTAGGGGGTTCTAACTCCAAAATTACTGCGATCTTGGCTAGATCTACTAATAGTCCATGTTTTTTCACTATGTGTCCCAACATAATTCCAAATGGTATGCACAAAATACACTTCTTCATCTTCAAAAAAATATGACACTGTCTGCACCTATCCAACATTAGCCCAAGGACTTATATATGATCCTTAAGTAGAATAAACACAGTCCAATCATCCAGGTACACTTCTAAGAAATTGTGGATGAACTCCTTGAATGTTGCAACCACTACCATGGAAAACATCGCCAGGGCATTCTTCAATCCAAATGGAATAACTATATACTGATACCTCCCCCACTCAGTCGCAAAATGGGTCTTGTGTCGATACTCTTGTGCAATTATTCTCTTATGGTACCTGGAGAATCCATCTGTAAAAGAATAAGTCTCTTGTAGTCCTACATTCTCTAGTACCTCATCTGTGAATGTTGTTGGAAATGGATCATGTAAACACATGTCATTCAACTTCCTCATATCCACGTAGATCTTGATTCCTATTGTCTTATTTTCTTACACCAATATTGGACTAATCCATTCAGATTCCTCTACCGGTTCAATAATTATTTCATCCAACATCCTATCTAGTTCAAATTTCACCTTCTCTTTGTACTTTGGATTTGACCTGTAAGGCCTTTGTCGCACTGGCTTAGAACCTAGTTTCACTGGAATCTTCATCTCACCTAATTCTCCTGCTATCCCCTTCATCTCTGGAAATGTGATTGGGAATAGGTCTTGGTATTTTCGTAGTAAGTTTGCAATCTTCTCTATTGTCTCATCACTCCAATAATATTGTATCTGCACAAGCTTGGGATTATATGATGTCCCAATGTTTACCTTCTACATCTTTATGAGTTATGTGTATGCGGTGGAATCAAGATCTGGACCTTCTACTTCTCATTCTCCTTTTGTTTTAGGTACTTGTACATTTCTATGATTGTCCTCATCATATTCTTCCTTAGCTACATTGTAGAAATACAATAAATAATGGATATTTGTATTGGCTCTCTACACACTGCACATTGCACACTAATATTACCTCCATCACTCCTTCTTGCAAGAAAATTTTACTTTAAATATCCCGTAATGTTTCATCTATGGATGGCGATCCATGTTCGAATGTAAACGTGACTCTGAAACTCTGAATAAAATCTTCCCATCGTGTCGTCTCCCTGGACATTTCCAATTCCAAATACTAGTTCTTTAGAATTGTGTCCAGTGTGTGTATAAATTTGTGTGTCCATTCTATCTTTAGTACTGAACTCCATAAATCCCTGCACTTATCAACATGGCCTGCTAGGTCACTCTCTCCTGTATACTTATGTGCATTGTTTTCTTCCTCAATATTGAACCTTATTTGCATGAGTTTGTTGCATTGTGACCAATATTTTATCCCCTCTCTATGTGAAACCCACCATCTAGCTGGAGTCACCTTTAAGATGACATCAAGTACTAACAACCTTTGTTATTCAGGTACATGAAATTCAAATTCCTTTACAAACATTCTTATATCATTTAATCTATCATACCTGGGTGGATCACACAACTTTGTTCCAGTCCAACGCAAGGATCGGTTTATGCGTGCACATAGTCTAGTTGACACTTCATGCATCCTCTGCTACCAATTGTCTAGACCTACTTCTAAATATCATGTGCATGAACTAATACTTCCCCAAGTCAACGCACCATCTGTTGTTGGGTTCAAAAAATCCTCCAACCATGCATTCGTTTTATATAAGTTGTCAATGTTGTTCCCTCTTGCTGGCACTATGTTTCTTTTCCTTATGATGGGTCCAAGGGTGCAGTAACTTTCAAATCTCCAACCTCAAATATCATCTCCCTCCTTTTCAAGTTAATGATTTCTTGGTTATAAAAATCCTATTCTAGTCCCATCAGTGTTAGATATGGTTGATTATCATCCACGATATCAATAACTTCAAACTCTACCATCTTGTGCACCCCATCTATGTTCGCATGTACTCCTGTCAAACGATCGATCAAGACTATTTGGTGATGAGTTGCGAGCATTAATTGAACAAGATACCATACTAACTTGGGTTTTCCCATCATATCCCATATCTGCTTTGGAAAAAAATTCATTTTGGATCCCAAGTCCAAAATGAGATTATCCACATCATACTCCCCAATATACGCACTAAATCAGAATTCTTCATTGGCTCTCTTCCTACGCAGTAACTTATTTACCATCCTTTGTGCGATAATATTTTCCCTTCTTCGTGTGTCATGATCAATCATGTCATATAGTGTACTTAATGAAATTTCATCCTTCATTAGCTCTACACAACTCCTAAATTTTTTTGTTAGCATGCTTACCTTTCTCGTTGGATTTTCTGGCATAGTGAGATCTTCTAAATGAGGCCCAGATGATGTTGATGATCCCTAATCCTTCCTAGGTACTTATTTTATCTCTTTATGATATGTATCCCTTTCCTATTGAGGATAAAAAGTTGGCATAGTCCCTACTTACTTCCTTACCCATTGCTTAGTCTACTTTCCTTGATTCGTTATATCATCCCATGTTCTATATCCTTTGTGCGTAACAACTTATATTCTTGGTCCCTCATTCCATTTTTCAGCTGATATCTTTTGTGCATTCTAATTTTGATTCTGGTTTTGGTTACCTTTGGCCTTCCATTTCACAACTAGTTGAGGATAATATTTCGTCGCATGATCCAATGCTCTGTAGTATGTGCACGTTGTACATGGATTCGAGAAGTCATGAGCCAAGTGTCTTGGTTTATTATAGTTATAACATGTTATCGGTCCTCTTCCTCTCTACCAAAATTTCCTCTACCTCGACCTCTACCAAAGTTTCCTATATTCCCTTGATTGAATCTTATTTGATTGTTATATTGAGAACCACCCCCTTCTGCTGCAAAATTATATTCTTGGATCATGTACATATCTGATGTGTACTCCCTCAGTAAGTCAAACATGTGTAAATCCTTCTCTTCATGTCCCACAGACTTCAAAAATTGGAAAGCAAGTTCCCTGGTGTACTCTAATACTTGTGTAGTAATGTACACTCAATGGGATGATAGCCCCATTTATTACATATCTCACAGTATCTCCCCCTGGTAATGAATTGTATGCTCCAGTTGATAAATATTGCATGAATGATGGGAATTCATCCTTGTGATGGCCTTCAGTTCTGCACTTGGTACACCAAACTTGTTCTTTTTTCTCCTTCCCTTTTGTAAGATCATCCAATTGAATCATCAGTGTAGCCAACTGCATATGAACTTGTGTCATTCCTCCACTATCTCCTACCGAAGATGACTCTAATTTCATTATAATTTCCAGGGCTTTGGGCTATGACGTAACCTTATATTGAATTAATGTCATGTTAATGTGTGGTAGAAGTCCTGCAATAAACCATTCTTGATGTTGTTGATCTAGGATCTGGAAAGTCAGTCTACCCATCACATCCTTAAATATCTGATCAAAATACCATATCAACTCTATTTGTACCTATTTAATATCCTTCAGTTTTGTGATGTATTGAAACTTTGACTTTGGAATTTTGAACTACTTCAACATTGCTTGGTTTATTTCTACCAAATTTTTGGCGTGTCCTATAGGCGTGATACTATGCAAATTCATATACCATACTAGCACACGACCTCTAAATGTTGTCTCTAACTGTACAATATTCAAAACCTCATCCTCTATGTTCTTAGTGGACCAAATTGTTTTGCAGACAAACAAATGTTGTTCTGGATCCTCTTACCCCACTCCCTCGAACTCAAGAATTCTAAGGGTATTATCTACCCCTGCCATGTTGATTTTTGTAGTCCCTTCTCTTGGTGATGTTGGTTTACTTTGATTTTGACTCTGACTCTGCACACTACATCCACTATTATGACTGCTACTACTTTTTACTCCTTGGCTAACTACGATGGATTTTTACAAATATTCAACTTTATCTATGATTATGGTGACACACACAGGGTTGTGGAATCAACACATGACTTAGTCTGTGTAGGAATTAACGACTCTTTTATTACTAGACTGGACCAGAGCTCCTCTTCTTCTCCTCTTATATATGGTATCTCCATAATTCAGACTAGTGTGAAAGGTTCTCTCCTCTCTAGCTCACTGTGTGACTCTCCTTTATCAACCCCAATCTTTTTCCTCTTGTACTTCCTTCCTCAATTCAGGTCTACAAACTTGTATTCTTCCTTTGGTATACCCTCTTTTGCATACTGAGTCCCTTCCTTCCTTTTTCACCACTTTATTTATTCTCTCATACTATCCTCTTATCATCCCCTATTTCCCCTATGTGCGCAAACCCCTTCAACTACCATATTCCATGATCATCACTCATTTTTCACACAATAACATATTTATCCATGTACCTAATGATTTCATGAATCTCCCGCGTGGACCTTTGAAAAGGTCCCTTTTTGCAACACTATATAATTGAATGCAATCTACTGCAAACTCTATAATATATCCTCCTAATATGTTATCCAACCAAAATTCAACTACTAAAGTAGTTGGGTTACTTACATAATTCAATTGTCTTACCAATTCAAGAGTTCAATTCCTCAGCATTGCAACCCTGTACCTTCCATTTTTCTCCACTAACTTTTCTAGCCACTCAGTGAGAATAAGCCAAAGAAAATTTCATGTAGATTCGTGAACACATACCTTTGCATCCATTGTTTTTCACTCATCCCAGGGTTCCTATTATCTTGTTGTGCAAACTCTCGTTCCTTTATTTCCAACCACTCTATGATCTCCTTCTTAGTCGACCTCCAAAACATTCCCTTAATCACAATTTCTCGGTCCTAGAAATGAAACCATGTGTTGGCGTTATGTGCAGGTTGTAAGACACTAGGTTTGAGTTATCCTTTACCAACAAAACCCACCAGAAACCGACCCTCTCAGAATCACCTTCTTGCATATATCAAGTCTCACTCGAGGTATCTATTGGGACTACGAGAACCATGCTTCTGAAATATTGAGGGAATGGGAGGAAATCATCCGGTTCACTCTTTCTTATTCTGTTAGTGCATGTAACTCGGTTCTTATTCAATATTACTTACTTATTATTCAGACTCCTATAATCAGTATATTCTAGATTCATCTATACTTCCTCGTTGTACAATTATTCTTATTGCACAAAGATTCAACATGAGGTAAAACTAATATACTATGCATCCATCCTAATTCCATAAGAAAAACATATAAAAGACAAACAACACACGATTCAATATCATCTCTTTGGAATTCCTTTATTCATTCTTCGCATCACAGATTGTTACATTCAAAAAACAACTACACTGGGAACCCCATCCTTCATGGAACAATGAGGAACCCCTCAATACATTTCATAGACTATATCTCAACATAGAAATCCTAATCTCCCAACCCATTACATATTTATACAACCATCTAGGGATAAAACCCCTAATCTGCACATCCCAAAAATACCCCATTACAATGCATGGCCAGTTCAGTTATCTGGATGTTCGACTACTTTCTTCTTCTTTTTAATCTGCATGATTCTTTTTTCTATTCTTATATTTTTGTACTATCAAGTTTTCATTCTTCTTCCATGCTTTATTCTCTCGATATCTTGCTTTATCCGTTGTCGGCTTTATTCTTCTATCTTTGTATTGTCTTCCTCCTGTGCTCTTTCCTCCTTATGTGTGTTGTCATCCTAGATGTGCCTTAGTTGTGCGCTCCCTTTATTTCCTTCTTCTTCCGTGCACTTTTCCTATACTTAGGATTTTTTCCCAAAACTATATCAAAACTGAAAAACTATTTTCAAGACAACCTGTCCAACATTTATCCTCTTAGAAATTTTTGGTAAATTTTCTAGAAGCCCCCTTCTAGAGTGGCTATTTAAATTTTCAAAAAATTATATCACATCTATGTTTTCCCCTTATATATCTCATAGACATATGTGTTTTTCCTGTGTATGACCCATGGATATCTGTGATCCTTAGTATAAATGATCGCAAACCTATGTAAAATTGAGGTTTTTTGGAAAAATATCTTTCACAGTATGGAAGTTTTGGTTGGTTCTTCAGTTTTGGATGAGCCTCCTTGGTGTCTTTATTTTTTCTTTGTGCTTTCTGAAGTCTTTAAAAAATTGTTAATCACATAAAAATATATATCTTTCTTTTGTTGAAGTTAGTTCTTGTTTATAAGGTTTTTCAGTTGATTGAGAGGTCAGTCTTGTTTTCCTGGGTTATATGTCCAGTATTTTTGAGTTTTCATTTACTCTTGGTTGATTGATTTATTTATCTATACCTACTTCTCCTTGTTTACAAATAAAAAGAAAATTGTGTTTGTTTTTCATTTCATTTCTTTTAGACAAAAAGACAAAAAATATGCGTGTTTTCCAAGTTTCTTCTTTTCTTGAACCCTTGCCCTTGATTATTGAAAGAAAAGATTCAATCAAGTAGCATTCAAGTTGTCACACATTATAGTTTGCTTTGGTAGTGGTAGCCCTTTTTCAAATAAAAGAACCTCTGTTTGCAAAGTTTTGCATTTATGTTTTTCATTTTTCCTTCAGAAGAATATTCTAGGTTGCATTACGAAGTGTTGTAAATATTTCATACAAATTTTTATTTATTTTTGTTCCTGAAAAGAAAAGAGTTTGGTTTTAAGCATTCTTGCACACCTTTTTCATTTGAAGAAACCACATACTACATTGTGTTCTTAAGTGCTTTTCTTTTGGAGTCTGTCATAAACACCATTCATGTTTCATCTGTGCATTTTGTTGAGTAAAAACAACCCCTAAAATGAATGATTAACTAAAAAATTATTTGACATCTTCACTTTTATAGGGTACATTAACAAGTGTAGGCTAGGGCCTTGTTTTAGGGTGCAGATTAAATTTCTCCAAGGCCAAAAAACAAACGTAGGAGTCTAAGATAGGGAGAGTCTAAATTCAACCACTGTATAAGTATATTTAGGATCCTCCTATAACACAGAAGTTAAACATGAGGTCGCATGAAGGAGAGATGAAAAGAGATCCCTCTGTAGATTAACTAAGTGTAGAGGAAATATTGTATATTGGGGGTTTCGTTAGTAGCCATACCTCCATAAGGGGTGGTGCTTTCAAGGATTTAGGCTTAGCTACCCTACCCATACATTTGATCTCGACTATCGAATGTACCCCTCAGACACTAACTGTGAGTTGGTGACCTTAGTGGCCATTCCTAGGGATCTAAGAAGGTGACTACGAGAGTTTTTTGTGGTACCTAAGGAATATTTTGCATCACACTTTTCAGTATTATTGAAGGGTGCCCTTTGAAGCATGGGTACTTGCACCGGATAAGGCTAGTTAGTGGAGGTCAGGATAACCACTTCTCATTCCATAGTTCATTGGTCCAAGTGACTTAATCAACTCATGCCTCCATCCGAAAGAACTTTACCTTGTCTTGTGATTATTGCGGTCTCGGGACCTAATCCATCCGATTCAGAATATTAGTGAGGTTTGTTTATGTTTGTTTTTTCCATATAGGATTTTTTCTAATGGTGTGCTCGATGATCGTAGACTTTCTTAAATTGACATGTAACATGGTCTCATGGAGAATTGACACCTCAAAGTGGTTGACCAACCTCCTCATAGATCGAGGAGAATTCAATGTCTTCCTCCTGAAGAAGAAGTTAGAAATAATTATCCTCCACCTCCTTTAAGGCATTGACTTGATACATCCAACACTTTTGTTCCAACTCATCAAGATGATATCATAGACTCAGAACCTCTAGAATTTCACACTTCAGAACCAAAGGAAGTAATCGTTGAATATCTTGGATTCGAAGACTTCACTCCACATCTCAATCCTTCATTACCAAGGACTTATCCTTTCCTTGTAGTACAATTCCCACCTCCTAGATTAGATATTGTTTATAGTATCCCTCTTCATTGGGTATCTATGGAAGGAACTACGCCAGTGTTGATGTCAGAAGTCCCTGCAAATCCCACCACATCGATTGCCACTTGAGGGATTGTTCCTCCTGGTGTGTCTAGTTAAACAATTATTTTCAGTCAGTCAAATGTATTTGCTTCGGCCAACAAATTTCCTTCGTTGGTTGTTGGTCCCACTCAAGCTAAGAGTGCAACTCCATCTCTATCGTAAACAACAAAAAACAATTAGTACAGTGTGTCGTTGATGGACATGCTAAATGATTTGGTTTCTTCTCAGTTGAATTCCCATGCGTTGAGTGTCGGTTCAAGGGGAATCGTGAATCTTTACCAAGAATTTCCTTGGGGTGGAGTTCATATGCCTTTGTCATCCCCATTCATTGGGAGAAGGTATTTCCCATCTTCCATCCCTAACCCCTCCTAGGGCTGGGGAGCTTCTATGGGTATTATATCTCAGTCTTCTAGTAAGTCTTCCACTTCGACCTCATTCTCACTGTATGGTGGGCTCGAGAGTAACCCTTTCACCCTGTCTGTAATTTTAGCAGGGGGAAACCCATTCCAACGTCAATCTGTTCCCATGCAAGGATATTTCTCCTCACAAGGGATGTCGTTGGGGGTACCCATCTCTAATTATAGTGGAATCTCATGCAAGGGATGTCGCAAGGGGGAAACCCATTTCCTTTCCAGTTTAACCCCATGTTTGAGTATTTCCTTTGTAAGGGGGGTTCGCTGGGAGAAACCATGGTTTTCCTTTCAAGAACCATATGGGTCAAGGTTTTCCTCCATTCAACCAAGGTCAACAAGGTTTTATATCGAGCCCTGGTGCTTCTGAGAACTCTTTCTTGCAACCTGGTGCCAGTTACAATCCAGGGTCCTCTTTTCAGGCTACTAATCAGTCAATCTTACAACCTAGGATACCATTTCTAGAAACACTGCATTTTACAGACCTATCCAAGTTTATGAATGACCCTATTCACCATGATCCTAGCTAGCCTATGGTCCCAACCAAGTTACCTTCATACATACCCAAATTCAAAGGAAAAAGTGGTGAATATCCACAAGACCGTGTGACGACATTCCATTTGTGGTGTCTGTCTAATTAATTGAATGACAACTCGATTCACTTACATATTTTCCATTGCACTTTCACCAGAGGTGACACCAAGTGGTACATATAACTAGAAAGGGTTAGATACGCCATGTTTGGTGACTTCTCCATGGTGTTCCTTAACTACTTCCAAATCCCTGTTCGGTATGATGTCGGTACAAAAATGTTAGCCAACTTTGAACAGGACAAGGATATGCACATTTCTGATCACATTCAAAAATGGAGGAGACAGAAGAGATTGATCAAAGAAATGGTTCCACCATATTTTTTCCTTGAGTGGTTCTTGAAATATTTACTCACGTACATTTCAAAGGACGTTGCAACTCTGGGATTATTTTCGAAAGAGCAAGAGATTTTTAGGGTGCAAAAGTTAGAGCTTATTTACTATCAATATGGCATGCTATGTGATATTATTCTAGATGGGATGATGTCTACTCTCGACTTGGAAAATCTAAATTCAGACCCATATGTCGATGTCATTGTGGGTTTCGTGTAAAGTAAAGTTGTGAATCTGGTAAAATAATAAGATGCAGAACTTGGCTATCCAACAGCCTACGGTTGGTATAGCCCATGGCATGACCAACATCACCATCTAACCATCATATGTACATTATGTGCACTCAAATAATCATAAGGGCCCTCAGTATCCCAGAGACAAGAAAGGAAATGGAAAGAAAGGTGGTAGGGGGAATAATAAAAAATATAATAAGAATGTTGAGAGGGAAAAAGATGAAAAATAAAAGGTGAAGTTCCCTTGTAATATTTGTGGGGATGATCATATTACACATAGTTGACCACAAATGGAAGAATCCCAATGCCTTGTGAATTTGAAACAACAACAAAAACCCGTTGTGTTGAAAAAACATTTCCCACAAGGGAAGAAATTGCAAGGTGGTTCTTTCAACCTCAACCAACAAGGGGGTACATCAAGTGCATTCTAGACAGAGGGATACGAAGGAGCTATGATAATTCTCAGTCATAAGAAGATACAGACCATTGACTCAAAGGCTATAAATCATGATTATAATAAACCAAAGTCAACAAAAAAAGGAAAAAAGGATCAGAGGATTAGGCACCTCTATGCATAGAGAAACCTACGAGAGAGAGACAATGTCGTGCATACCTAAGGGTGTATATAAATAGAAAATTCACAACCCTAATGCGAGAGTCACCCCCAACTGATCTATCATTGAATATTTGGCTCAAACCTACTGAGAAATATATTCTTTGGAATTACTCCAAAGTTTCCCCATGTAGCGTGGCACATTGTTATCTGCAATAGGAGCTGTTGATTTTGCTAGTCAGTTGATCCAGATTTTATGAGAGGAACGAAATGAATAAAGATTATTAAAATATTCTTAACACAGAATAACAGAGATACAATAAAACTAGTTTTTTATTCAATAAGGAAATACTCTGAAACTGTAAAATGTTGCGGAAAACAAGCTTGTTGGAATGGTGGCAGCTTATCTCTGAGAAGAGTTGTGACGGTTGTGCTCATTCTCAAGAACATGATTACAATGATGCTCGAAAGGCCTTTTTACAATAAACAGGAATGTGAAAAACCCTATACATCCAAAAACCTAACCCTAGGAGATGAAGCGCTAAAAGTCATGTGGGCCCCATTTGGGTAAGTTAGTTGATCAACTTCCTGAGGTCGTAACTTTTGCATATGATATTCATTTTAGGCACACGATGGCCCATTGGAAAGTTCTATCCAAGGACTACACATTTTGTTCTGATCTAATAAAGGGCATTTTCGATTGTGGCAATCTCTAAAAACGTTGTTTAGGGCCTCAAAATGGCCCCGCAAGTCAGGGACCTGAAAACTAGGAAAAAAAATGCCAAACTAGAAAACTTCCAAAATGAACCAGTTGGAATAGGTGGGAGGCCACCGACATCCATATGTATCAATCCTCCCCCCTTAGGAAGCAATAGTCTCCATTGCATTGAGTTCCCCCATCAGATGAGGAAATTTCTGTTGAATTTGGCCCTGAGTGAGCCACTTGCCTTGGTGTAGGAGCTGCCCCACTTTGACAACTCGATAAAGTTGGATCCTTTGCTGTCAGGTGCCCTTGATCTATGTGTCCAAAATCTGATCACTGGATTCATGTTGCATGTAGTCAGGGTTTAGCTATTTTGGTGTCAACTGCTCTGCTATCTATGAGGTGTCCAATAATGGTGGGAAATATGGTCGAAGGAGAGCCACGTTGAAGACTGGGTGCAGGACAAGGAAAGGGGGAATGTTGAGTGCAAAAGCATTGTCACCCACAGCCTTGGTGATGGTGTATGGCCCATACCGTAGTGGTCCAAGCTTCCGATGGGGACCTGTAAGGCGTTCTTTCTACAAGTGCAACCAAACTTTGTCACCCACCTGAAACTTATGTGGCACCCGGTGTTGATCATGGCACTGCTTTTACTTGGCATTAGACTTCTGTAAAATATCCTGAACCTATTGGTAGATGTGATGGATCCTCTCAATGAAACGAGTGGCTTTGTCAGCTTCTAGTGGAGCAGGGGACGAGTCAGCCGAGGTGTTCACCAGGGGTAGTGCAACATCCATGGGGCCCAATGGTTGGAATCCCAAACCCACCTGAAAGGGGTCGTGGCCAGTTGAGCTATGGAGGGATCGGTTTCTATGCTAGACATAGGGAAGGCTCTCATCCCATGTGCGGGGGTGCTTGGAATTGTACATGCACAGGATATGTACGAACATTTGATTGATGACCTCAGTTTGGCCATCTGTTTGCGGGTGGAAGGCAGCGGATTTGGTGAGATTGGTATCCAACAGTGCCCAGAGGATCGACCAGAATGTGCTGAGGAACCAATTGTCTCTATCTGAGAAAATAGTTTTTGGGATCCCAAAGTGTACCCAGACGCTTTCAAAGAATAGCTTGGCAGTGGACTTTGCAGTGATGTTCTTCTTGCAGGCGGCCAGAATCGCCATCTTGGAAAAGCGATCAACAACCACAAAAACACAATCATTGCCCCTCTTGGTGGATGGGAGGCCTAACATGTAGTCCATGGATATGGATTCCCATTAATTGTCAGGAGTAGGAAGAGGGGTGTACAATCCCTGTTTCTTAGTGGTTGATTTGGCAATAGCACAGGCAACGCAGGACCTAATATACTTGCTAACATCCTGTCGAAGTTTCAGCCAATAGAAATGTTTTTGCAGCACTGCCACTATCTTTTCAACACCAAAGTGTCCTGCCACCCAACTGTAGTGAGCTTCCTAGATCAGCTTCGCGCGCTCGCTTGATGGAACGCAAAGATGGCCCAGACGACACAACAACCCGTCCTGAAAATGGAAATCAGTGACCATTGAGTTTTCTCCCAACATTTGGTAGGTGGTGGAGAGGTCAAGGTCCATCTCATAGAGGTGGGGCCATCCAGAGGTATCATGGCCGCAAGAGTCTAGCACCGTGGTGAGTGTCGCAACTGGAGGTTGGCTGAGGCAATCGGAAACTCAGTTGGTACTTCCTGTTTTATACTTAATGTTGAGGTGGAACTATTGTAAGTATGTGGACCACTTCTGATGGTGTTCATTCTGTAATTTGCCTTGGGTCTGCATGAATTGTAGTGGCTTGTGATCAGTGTGGATGACTGTCTCCTTCCCCAGAATGTAATGTCTCCACTGGTAGAAATCTTGCACAATGGAGTACATTTATTTGTCATAAGTAGGGTATTTATGAACAACATCTGATAGTGTCTCACAATGATACACAACGGGGTGGCCATGTTGGGTGAGAACGGTGCCCACAACATAGCCTGAAGCATCTATCACGATCTCAAAAAGATGTTGCAGGTCTGGTAATGAAAGTACTGGGGATGAGCATAAGCGTTGCTTCAAGTCATCAAAGGCTTATTGTTGGGATAGGCCCCACACAAATTTTTCCTTACTTCCACTCCTGGTTACTTGGCTAAGGGCCCATGCACTATGAGAGAATCCCAACACGAACCTACGATAGAAATTGGCGAGGCCCAAGAAGCTTCGAAGCTCATAGAGTGTGGTTGGGGATGGCCAGTCATGGATGACCTGGATCTTGGTTGGATCCACATGCACACCATGTTGATCGATGATGTATCCTAAGTAGTGGACCATGTCCATGTCAAAGGATCATTTTTCCAAGTTTTAATATAGTTTGTGTTGCCGCAGGGTGTGCAAAACCTGCTTAATATGCTGCAAGTGTTCCACCCAAGTCTTGTTGTAGATGAGGATGTCATCAAGATACACCACTAAAAAAGTACTGGTGAAAGGTTGCAATATATCTTCCATCATCCTCATAAAAGTTGTTGGAGCATTTGTCAAACCAAAGGGCATGACCAACCATTCAAAAGGACCTTCTTTTGACTTGAAGGTGGTCTTCCATACATCTATATCTTCTATTGGGACCTGGTGGTAGCCAGACTTCAAATCAATCTTATTGAAGTATTTGGCCCCTATGAGCTGATCAAGGAGGTCGTCGATTTGGGGAATTGGGTATCAGTTGTAGACTGTTATTTTATTCAGAGCCCAGTAATCAATGCAGAGTCACTAGGTCTCGTATTTCTTTTGCACCAGTACGATTGGGCTCCCACAAGGTGATGAGTTGGGATGGATGTGCCCCTTGTGGAGAAGTTCTTGGATCTGCCTCTTGATCTCTTCATTTTCTAACAAAGAGAGGTGATAGACCGATCCATTGGGTAGCGGTGCGCCCGAGGTCAGATCAATGGGATGCTTGACTTGGCAGTGCAGAGGTACCCCGGTATGAGAGGAGAAGACATCTGAGTATTCTTCCACAACTTTATCCACTTGCTTCTATTGTGTGGAGAGATCGGCCGCAGAGGCCCTATATGTGGTTACGATCTTTCTCTTACTATGAGAGAGAATCACTAAGAAGACAAATTCTCGGTCTGAGAGATGACCTTCCTGCATTTCTTGGAAGAGATCAAGGAAATAGCACTGGGAGGGACTGCCTCGAGTATCCTATACAATTTCTTGTTCAAAGTAATAATAACACTACGAGGCCTAGACTCATATACAACATGATGTTTCCATAAATAAGGTTGGCCCAAAAGAACATTACAAACTTCGAGAGGAGAAACATCACACAATACCTCATCTTTGAAGGACTTGATGTCGTATGATAGTCGACACTGTTGGCTGACACGAAGATCGCTTCATTGGCAAAGCCATCCAATGGTGTAGGGTTGTGGGTGCGACGTTGTCGGCAGGTCCAGCCGCTTGATGACCTCTGCTGAGATGAGGTTATTCTGGCTATCGCTATTAATGATGAAGTGCAGTGGGGTACCTTTTACCCACATCTACGAATGGAAAAGGCACTTGCCTTCTTCTGGCTCGTCTGGTTCATTAGGCTGGTGCTTAGTGGTAGCAACAGTGGCACTAGGCTCCACATCAATGATCTATCTTCCCCTTTTTGGTTCTGACTCAGAGTCAGAACCCACATCTGATTCAAAGGCTTTCACTTCAGCCACCAGTGACTGCTTTGAGCGACAATCAGCAGTGTTATGCCAAGGGCTCTTATGGAAGTCACACCACTTCCAGGTATCCTTCTTTGTCTTTCTAGTGTCCTTCTTTTCTTGCGTCTTGGACTAGTTGTCCTAATACTTTCCATATTTTCTCTATCCTTTGTTCTATAGGTTGGGGCTACCCTTTCCTGGTTTTTGCTGTGAGGGGTTCCCAAGCCCAAATTTTCACGTCTTTTGTTTGAGCTTCTACTCGATTTTTATGGCATATCGATAGTCCGCCCCTAAGGACGAGATGTCCATAAATTCCATTTCGATCTGGATGTATCTATGTAGAGCACTGTGATACTTGAGCACTAGATGTCGCTCTGAATCTTTGATACCTTGCTTGGTGCGTAGGGTATGGGAGATATTTGTGAAATCTGGCACTGCTTAGTCTCTTTCTTGTCGCAATGTGGTCCATTTGGTATACAAGTCGTCATATCTTTTGACAGGGTATTATTGTTCCTTAATAGCATCCCTAAAGGATTCCTAGGTGGCTAGGACTGTAAATAATGAGGGATCCTCTATTTCCTTTTTCTCACAAAAAGTTTCCCACCAATCTTTGACATGGGGAACGGATTTGAGGAGCGCAAAAGTAATTTTTTCTCTATTTGAAAAGTTATGGACAGAAAAATACCCTTCTAGTAGATTCAACCACTTGTCTACAACATATGTGTCTATCTGACCTTCAAATATAGGAATGTAGAAGTTTATCTATACCTTAAAGGGGGCATCGCCTCCTCTCGACGCAGATGCATCGCTTGTTGGTAGCCGCCGAAGGATTTGTGCGAAACTATCCATCATCTCGTTCCTCTGTTGTGTGAGGGATTACTCAAGAAACATTTTGAAAGGATCTCTTGTCCCGTCATATTTATTTTCTCCTGCCATGAGAGGTCATTTGGGCATGTGTTTCAATATAAATCCGTGAGTGCGAACACAAACCGATCTCCCTAGATCCACCTAGATCTAGAACAAAACAGGACATAATAATACACTTTCCCTAGATCTAGACTATTGAATGAACTAAGAGGTAAGGATCATGGACATACCTTATGAACGCTTTCCTTAGATCTTTGTTGTTCCAAGCTTCACTCCAATTCTCTTGTACCGTTCAGATCACAACAATACAAACCAATCGAAGTGAAGGCAGATCAATATATTCAATATCTAATCTATACATATGATCAAGGAGTTATGTAATAAAGTGACATCATCTTTATGGGAAAGGGACATATTACTGTATTGAATAATTGAAAGTGAAACTTACAACCTGAACCTTGATGTTGTAGATCTCCTTTCGATGGCTCCTAGCTCTGACACACACACTTGCTCATGCATGAAGAAAGTAAACTACCTTTAATGGCCTTGTTGTTGTCTCTAGTTGTTGTAGCATCAATCCTCCATACAGTCTTGCACTAATTCTCCAATCAATCTCTTGCTAATTTTCTTCTAACCTTTTCCATGAGAAATCTCCTCAATATATAGGAGAAGATAGATTAGTTACTTGGATAGAAAATGATCCCAAGATATCTGGAATGCCAGCACCTGAATAACCATTCGAAAGCCAACTCATCCTTCTAGAAGATTCCCTTCTAGAAGGCTCGAGAACTTTATATTTTTCCCCTTTAAGAAGATGTTCGCACCCTAAAAATGAGGTACAGTGTGAACCCCTTGCACTCCAACTTAATGCAGCCTGCGAGAATCAGGCATTCTCGCAGGTAAATATATAGGCAGCCTGCGAACCTCTTTTAAAAACATGATTTCTGGAAACAGACAAGTGTAACTTTTCTCAGGAAAGTGTTCTTAGTGAAGAACTTGATTTTCCATCATCATAACATCATCACGATGACCAAAATTGTGGATAACAGAATGCCCCCCAAAGTCTGAGAGTGGAATTAGTGACAGTCGATAGACTTTGTAAGTTGCATGTGTGTGTCAAAAACCAAGAGCACATCTAATCAGAGACCTGCAAACATCCAAACATCAGCATAATATCATGTAAACCAATTCCTGAGGTAGGCATTCCCATACTCAGATCATAGACTGATGACATTGTAATCAAAGGTCATGGCCACCAATCATACACTGTGGATCCATGCCGTCATAATATAGCATAGCCACCTGAATACACTGTGGATCTATGCAACAAATTTGAAATCAAGACAACATAGCCACGAAACCTACACAGTGGATATATGTGTAACAAATTATGCATACTCCATCGCAACCTGGATCACAAAGATAATATCCAGGGTCTTCAACCTTATCGCCCAAAGTACGAATCTAACCATGTGATTACATGTGTCAAAGTCGAACATGGTAGAAACCACTTGATTACCAGTCATTGATGTAACCGTTAACAAGTGCGAGGGAAATCACCATTGATGTCAATGACTCCCAAGGTACTGTAGTACAATCCATCGAATGTGAATAAATGAGTTGATGTAGAACAATCGAGGGAATCTTTTGATCAAGGGTCAATGATGTAAACCCATTGTCAAAAGCGAGGAAACTTGCCATTGAGGCATGCAAGCTCCAAGGTACTGAATAATTTCTAAGCTTTGATTCCAGATAATGTGCTGAAGTCGACGGAACAAGACTCGTCACAGGAGGGCCTTGATGTATCCCCCATCAGTGACATGAAATGAGTAACAGAGTTTGAAGGTGAAACAGAGTATGTGGCAATTGGACTTTGGACACAGGGAAGGTCGACACAGAGTGAAAGGATAACTGCAGATGGCCGACTCAAATAGAAGTTTCAGACGAACTGCTCTTGAACATATGAATGACATGACCAATGATTTGGCAGCATTGACTCAAATACGACACATGGATAGACCTTGTTATCAAATTGAATGAGAGAAAAATGGATTTCCCAAACCAGCTTCAAATGATGAATAGGGGGTGTCATGTTCAAGAGCGACACTTACTGCCAATTAACACAAAGATGAAACATATCCCTTTCCCAAATTTTTCCCCGACCATTTCTGGTAAGTACCTCTTTATTTTTACGCAAGCTTGAAGAGAATCACATATGCTTGTTGATATAAGCTCATCCTTCGGACGAGTCCATCGGAGTATTTTTAACGAACCCTAGGAAGGAGTGGTTCGGTCCCATTACAGGTCTGTCAATGTCTGTTTAACGAGTCCAGAGATAGTAAACTCAAAGGTTTTTCAAGATTATAGAGTTTAGAAAAACACTCAAAAGAGAACTCTCTCAGTTCCTTTTTTCGTAAAATAGTCCAACCAGACCGAAAAAGGGTTAAACTATCGCTCGAAGGACGCATACTTCAAATACTTTAACGAGCATGAAAATAGCAAGATCGCTTGGCAATCTTTTCATGTTTAGAGAGTCTGAAAAGAGTTTAAAGATAACTCCAGGGGGGTTCCTTTTTCGTGTAACCACGGCGAGCCCAGAAAAGGGATAAAACAACGCTCGGTCACGTTCTTATGTTTTTCACAAGTGCAAGAATGGACAAAAGGCGCTCGAGGTTTTTAGGTAAAAACCATAACAAACAACAAAAATCACACCACACCAAGGGAAAATTCTCTCCATAACCATCCATATTTCTCACCTGCAAGTCATTTCTCTCACTTCCACATTAGTGATTAGGGTTAAATAATAAATAATCATAAAAAACCCACATTTGATATAGTAAAAAGTAATAAAATGAACAAATAACAAAATTTACCATACCATTTTCACATTTTACCCTTTGAGTGCCAAAAAACCCTCATTTACCCTCTACCTTTGGCGTTGAATTACAGTAGCTACGGGAGACCAGTTGACGTGCCGTCAGCTATATTTTGGTAAGTGCCTCATCCCTTATCTTTTCATGGTTTAGAAATTCAATTTTATTGGTAAAAAGTTCAGTTTTCACTTAATTTTTTGAACCCTATGCGCGTGGAATCATTCTCGCAGGTGGCCCATACGAGGCCTGCGAGAATGACCCATTCTCGCAGGTGGGATTTAAGCAGCCTGCGAGAAGTTCGCACTACACATAATATCCCACCTATGAATAGCGCAAAATCCAAAATTTTATGCAACGTTTAACCAATTGCAAGAATTTTATCTCATGAATAAAATCACTAACCATGTTTGTGTGTTTTTTATGCAGGTTGCTAGCCACAATCATGGTGTTAGAGTGGCGGGAACGAGAGAATGAGGAGGATAATTCCAATGCGGAAAACCATCCTCCAACCATAGCTACACTAAGAGACTGTGGTCTCTTAAAGTATTTCCGCATCCCGGGCATGAGAGCCCAAGTTCGATTATTGGAATACTTAGTCCGAATGTGGGATCCGGACCAACAAGTGTTCATCGTGGGAGCTCACACATTGGCCATCGATATCGAGGATATCTATTTCTTGATTGTATTATCCAGATGTGGATCCTATGTCAGTTTTTCTGGCAGCAGAACAGGCGGGTTGAAGATGAGCGAATATTGCAACCAGTATTGTGTACCTGAGGCAGACAGACAAAAAGGGAAAGTGGCCATTTGGGGAGTTACTGATTTGAATCTCCACACCATTCTCTTTACCATTGCTCGGATGGCAGGAAGTGAGGCTCCACATATGGCTCTGCAAATCTATTTCCAGTACGCCATCGAGTGTACTAAGCCCCGGGTCTTTAACTGGCTCGACGCAGTATTACGCAATCTCAAGAAACAGTTAACTAAGTGCAGGCGAGGAGGTCTGAAGCAGTTTGGATATCGTTCTTTATTAGTTTCCTTCTTCTTAGATAGGGTCCCTGTGCTACGTCTATAGGCTGAGTGGCAACTTCCGGGTCCTAGGGATCCGAGAATGTTGCGGTGGTGTCGGCTCATGGCCCGACACGTGGTAGGTCCTATCGTCAGATATGACGATGGTTTCTTCGACTGGTTACAAAACCAAATGCTCATAGTGGACGAATACGCATATGTCGGGCTGGATTTCTGAGGAGATCTGGATCTAGCACTTCCTGAAGATGCACAGTGGGGAGACCTCGGTAAGAAGAACACAATTTTTTGTTTTTAAATGTTTTGTATTTTAATCATATTTAAATGTTTTTGTATTTTAATCATATTTAAATGTTTTTGTTTTTATGGATTTACCCAAATACTAACACCAAATACTTGTTGATAACACAGACGTTGGACCATATCGACCTGATGGCAGTTCTCCCATCCAGCGACGAGGAGAGGCAGCAGTAGCAGTTCCACAGTACGTCGAGGATTACCTGACGGTGGAGCAGAATTTACAGGGTTTGATGGCAGATGTTCCAGATATGACTCTGGAAGAGATTCCCCGACGCAATCAGTGTCACACTGTGGGGGTTTCTGCCTCTATGGGTAGACTGCTCCATAGAGTTGCTAGGACATTAGTGTGTTATCATGATCATCATCCGTGATGTCATTATGTAGAATCTAGGAGCTTCAATTTTTGATATTTTGATCTTCGGACAAACATTTTGTAAAAAAAAAACTTTGATCGTTATATATATATATATATACATGGCTTCTACCGGCTTACTTTACATTGTGTACAATTTAATGTGTTTGATTTATAAATGATTTAAATGCCTATCCAATACATAATTAGCTAAAGCATTTGTCAATGTATTAATACATCTAGGAATATGTTGATATTCAATATGATCAAAATGTCGTTCCAAGAGGCGAATCTGCAAATATACCCTTAATAAAGTAGGACTTCGAATAGAGTAGACATTACTTAGCTATAGCACTACCAACTGTGAGTCAAGTTGCACAACCAAGCGACGAATTCCAAGAGAGATAGCATCAACCAATAACTCAATAACGGTGCTATACTCTGCGATGTTGTTGGTTGCCCGACCAAGACATACACCTCGTAAAGATATACGCTCGTTTGTTGGGGCATAGATTGCCCATGCAGCGGAAGCTAAGTTCCGAGTACTACGGCTAGCTCCATCGGCAAAGCCAATATAAGGTAGAAAATACTCCGAAATCTGGCAATCAAACACAACGTCACGTAAGGGAAGAGACCAGATAACGTTCAAAGCAAACTAAAGTAACACACACAGTATGATACATAAAATACAAGTACTCTTGCACAAATGACTTATGCATAGTACTTCTTTAAGTACAACCCATTCTTGGGTTCACTCAAAGGTACACCATCATAATCCACCAGCTCATATGCTCCTTTTTCCAAAACTTTGCTAACAATGTAAGGCCCACGCCACATTGGTTTGAATTTCCCAGCTCCTAAGGCATCTTTATCTTGTTCATATAGAAGAACAAGATCTCCTTCAGAGAAGACACGAGGTTTGACATGCTTGTCATACTGTGCTTTAACACGTTTCTTCTGGGCTTCTATTACAAGAGTAGCGTCACGACGAGTATCGTCTAATCACATAAGATACAACAGACGTTCCTCTTCAGCAAAAGTATTGGGCAAGAGTTCTATAGCTAGTTTCAGAGACGGTATTTCACATTCTATTGGCAGAATGGCTTCCATGCCATAAACTAGTCGAAAGGGTGTAAATCCTGTAGCAGACTTAACAGATGTTCGATATGCCCATAATGCTGAAAACAACATCATATGCTAGCTGGTTTTGTGAATTCCTATCATCCGTCGAATAATAGTTATGAGAACCTTATTGATTGCTTCGACCTGGCCATTAGCCTGTAGATAATAGGGTGTTGAACTATCATGACGAAGGCCCAACTTTTCAGTAAGTTCAGACATCATATAATTTCTAAAATGACTACCATGATCGGTAACGATAGCCTGAGGAACACCAAAATGAGCGATGACATGGTTGAAAAGAAATAACGCTGCATTCTTCCCAGTATTATCGAATGTTGGCATCGCCTCGGCCCACTTAGTAAAATAATCAACAGCTACAATAATATAACCATGCCCCCCGGCCGAGTGAGGGTGACATGTCATGAAATCAATGCCCCATTTTGCAAAAGGACCTACTGAGACCACAGGATGAAGGGGAGCAGGATGCGACTGAATCTTCTGATTATAGGTCTGGCAGGCATGACACTTTTGAACAGCAGTAATGCAGTCATTGAACAAGGAAGGCCAAAAGTATCCTGCACGTAAGATTTTCTGGGCAGTAGCATACCCAGACATATGACCACCACATGCTCCTGAATGGCAGTCATTCAAAGCTTTCTCAGCTTCGTCAAAATTCAAACAACGCTGAAAGATAGAGTCAATGCCTCGACGGTAAAGAGTATCGCCGAGGATAATATAATGACGTGCTTGATAATGGACACGACGACGTTCGGCACTAGACAAAGCAGGCCGGAAAGTTTGATTTTGGAGATATATAATGATATCTCCGTACCAAATATCTTCTGTACTGATAAGGAAAAGTGATTCGTCAGGTAACGAATCGACTGCTACTTTTTCTGTGGCAGTGTGGGGGAAATCACAAATTAACTCAGCGAAAACTAAGGATTTCTTCGACGTGGCGCGATCGAATTCCAAATCGAACTCCTGGAGAATGACAATCCACTTGGAGTATTTTCCCCCCAGCAATTGACGTGTCAATATATGTTGCATGGGGTTACAATGTGAAATCATCGTAGTCTTCCTAGAGAGAATATAATGACGAAAATGTTGAACTGCTTGAACAACAGCCAAGGCCAGCTTTTCAACATGTTGGTACTTGATTTCTGTCGAAGTGAGACTCTGACTCAAGTAATATATAACATGTTCATCGTGGGCATCATCCTCTTGAACGAGAACCATGCCGATAGTATACTCGGACGCAGCTAGATAAAGAAAGTAATCCCGACTATAATCAGGAGGGAAAAGAAGAGCTTTCGTGAGGGATAATTTCAAAGCTTCAAAAGCATCATTAGCAACCTTATCCCAGACAAACTCTGAACCTTTATTTAGAAGACATGTAAAACCCCGAGTAATCTCAGCGTAATTCGGGATGAAGCGACGAAGAAAGTTTGCTTTCCCCTGCAAACTTTGTAACTGGCGCAAAGAAGAAGGAGGAGGGAGATTAAGAATCGCCTCAACCTTAATAGGATCTACCCGGATCCCATGGAGTGAAACAATGAAACCAAGGAGACGGTCGGATTCTACACAAAAGACACATTTATGAGGATTCAGGCGAATGCGATAGAATCGACAACGAATGAAAATTGCTCGGAGATGATTAGGGTGATCGACTCGACGTAAAGAGTGAGCCGGCAAATTAACCAAATAAGGTTGAACGATATGCCTGATATCGTGAAATGCGTAAGACATAGCACGTTGGAACGTTGCACCTGCGTTCTTCAAACCGAAGGGGACTTTTCTGTAGGCGAAAGTACCCCAAGGACAAATAAAAGAAGTTTTATGTTGGTCCTCAGGAGCGATATTGATTTGATTATAGCCGGAAATACCATCCATGAGGGAAAAGATTTCACTGTCGGCACAGTCATCGACGATCTGGTCAACGAAAGGGGTTGGAAAATTGTCCTTTGGAAAAGCTTTGTTAATATCCTGATAATCGACACAAACGTGTATACTACCACCTTTCTTATCAATCAGTATGGGGTTGGAAACCCATTCTGTCAATGCCACGGGATAAATAAAATCGGCTTTAAGAAGTTTTTCAACTTTGAGCTTAATGGCTGCCGCTTTACGTGGATGGACAGGACGGAGGCGCTGTCGGACTAGTTTAGCTCCGGGGTATGTATTAATTTCATGGACCACAATAGCAGGGTCGATACCTGACATCTCTTCATAACTCCAGGCAAAGATATCACAAAATTCTTTAAACAAGGAAGTATAAGTGACAATTTCCTCTGGAGAAAACGAAGCTCCAATATGAACATTTTCGACTATCCCAGGTTTAACTGAAATATCAATGGGTACCATGGGAGAAATTTTACTGAGGTTCCCTTCTGTAAACACATCACGTGTATATTGGGGAACTGTGGATATAACAACAACGCTCGACGGGGTCGAAATCCGCCGATAACTCTCAAGAGTGTGTTGTTCTAGAAACAGTATGGAACGATGATTCCCATCGTCCCAAGGGGTGTCCTCCATGATGGATATGATCATCTCGTTAGTGGGAAAGATGAAACGGAAAGGATCAGGAGACAACTCATCAAAATAAGAAGTAGTAAGGGTTTCCGATTGAATAGCTTGATAAGCGGACTCAACCGGACTTAACGGCATGACGTCGCCGAAATGAACATGATCTCCAGGATCAGGGACTATCCAAGGGTCGACAGACATAGGAAGTTCATGAGGTACAGTAGAGATCATATCAATAGAAGCAACTGATGGGTGTGGAATATTGGGTGGTGGTGGTATGGGGAAAGTACCCATTAACGAAGAGTGTTTTAAAAGACCGACTCCAACATTCTCGTAACCCGGCGGGGTTTTAGCTATGAACGACACGTTTCCAGTGCGAGTATCGGCATTAAAGAAGGCAAGTTGATCAACTGTAACCACTTTTCCCTGGTGAGGAAAACGTACGACACGGAATAGGGTTGACACAACAGCACGCATAGAATCGACCCAGCTATGTCCAAGTAGAAGATTATAATCTAGGGGAGCATCGAAAACTTCCACTTCAACCTGGATGGTCTTACCTTCGAGAGTAACAGGAAACGACGGAAGAACGTCGTAAGGCTTAAAACCCGTTGAAGGCTCTCAAAGTTTTTTGTGATTCGTTTAAGGGAGGAGAGCCAATGGCTTTCCAACAAGTAAAAGACATTACGCACATAGAGGCACCCTCATCAATAACATTCCAACAAATTCTCTTGTCGGCGACAACAACTTGTATTTGAAATGCAAGCTGTGGAGGTAACCTTGGAATATCATCTTCCAAGTCAAAGACTATCAAATTCGTATCCGTGGGATCGATTCCACCTATTGCTTTCAACAGAGCCCTTCACTGTGCAGGACAAGACTGAAGGACTTTAAGGGCAGACATCGTTGAAGGTGCTTGGGCCAGATCTTTGACAATGTTATAGTTCTGGACCGCACGAGCATGAGGATTGAATGTCAATTTCTTAACGACACCTTTTGGGAGTGGTCGTATAACTGTATCGAGGCTCGGTCGTTCGAGATGAAGAGGACCATTTATGGGTGGATTCGGTGGAGAGGGTTGTACCAGATCAGGAGGTAAATCGTCAACCTTCTCCTTAGAAGGAGTATAGTCTTTAGCTCTAGTGGTAAGTGCAACATTGTATTTCTTGGAATCACCGGTGCACATCAAAACATAATATGATGTAGAAGTAGAGGGTTGGTCATGGATGACCAACGAATCCTATTGTTGAGACGGGAAGGGTTGAGACAAAATTGTTGGCGTAGAGGGTTTCAACATTCCTTGAAGGAACTTGTTAACCTCGGCATGTCTCGGAAAATACTTTGTGTATTGATCGTCACCACAGATAAGGAAAGGGTAGCGTGGTTTGCGCTTATCCCAGTCTTCAAAAGGAGGGAATTTGGTTTGCTCATTCTGAGTATTGTTTTTACTCTCCTTATTCTTGCCTCTCCCTTTCTTATATTTGTTCTTACCGATCGGCGTAGATTGAACAGCGTTCACTTCAGAGGTTTTACCGGTGGGAGGAGCAGGAGACGGAGCACTTTGAACATTAGAAGAATTGGATTTTGGGGTTGTAGTTGAAACGGAATGTGAGTGGGTATGAGTGGTCCCAATCACACCATCAGCTGCATGTGAGGCAGCTGGAGCAGTAGAAGTGTTGGAAGTACCAGGACGAGGTAAATCAGGTAGTAGGGTGTAAAGTGTTCCCATTTACTAATAAACGAGATCAAGATACTGAGCGCGACTTATAGCCTGCTCTTTTGTAACAACACCACCCATAGCGATGTCTTTGCCAATTTCGTTCACGAAAGATTTCGTGAACCATTCTGCCAGTAACTGATCAGGGAGTTCAAGTTTGATGAGACGTCGTCTCCGTCTCCACTCATGTATATGATCTGAGATGTGAGTACCTTTTGTTTGTTTGAAAGAATTCAAGATCTCAATCCCAGTATCATAATGGATCGGTAACTGGTAATGTGTGAGAAAATCCATAGCTAAAGTGTTGAAATCAGAAAAGAAACCTCGTGGCAATTCAATATACCACTTCGCAGCTGAACCGGTAAGGGTTCGTTGAAAAATACGCAGACGAATGGAGTCATCCATTAGTGAGTTGGATGAACACCATAAATGAAAAGTCATGACATGGTTATTCGGGTCCTCTCCCGCCTTACCATCGAATTTCGGAATATCCAATGGGAGCTTAGCAGGAATAGCAGGCCATTGGGGAGAGTGACGAATAGGATCGTTTAGAATCCTAGTCAAATCTGGAAAATCCAAGGTAGCAAGAAAAGGCAACTGTCGGTTTACTTGTGGGTACTGATGACTTTGGGGTGGAAGCCCTGTTGGCAGACCAGTAGGAGCATAAGCAGACTGTCTGTAGAGGGAAGCTCCTGGTTGGTTCGGTGGTGGATGGATAGGGTAGTAGCCCCAAGGATTGTAACCTTGAGTTTGAGTAGGGAACTGAGGTTGAATAGTCTAACCCGAACCCTAAATAGGATTAGTGACACCTAGATATGGTTGGCCTACAGGAGGGACAGTTGTCTGCCCCCCAGCAGTTGAAGGAAAGTTTTGCAAAAGCTGATTCCAATACTGGGCCAACTCAGGAGGTATGTTTTGTCCAAAAGGGGAGGTTGGTCCCCCTACCGTAGGTATATTTCCACCCGGGAGTTGTGGACCAACCGTAGGTTGTGTGGTAACTGTGTTGTGTCCGAGAAAAGGAAAAGGAACCGTACCACCTTGTCCACCAACAGGAATGTGCAAGTTTGGTGCAACAGTCGGGATAGTGCTACTAGTATTAGGATTGTCAGTAGGAAACTGAGGGAGTGTCGGAATGAAACCAGGAATAAAATGCCCAGGAAATGGAGGACCACCTGGACAACCGGCTGGGGTTTGCAGAGGTGTTGGATGGGAAACATTCAACAAAGGATTCAACGCATGGTAACCAGGGGGTAAATTCGGGTTGACCTCAAGAGTTCACTGGGTATTGATAGGGGCAAGAGTAGTCGCAGGAATCTTGGTTTGGACACTCGTAGTAATCGCGAGATGGGCCTGTTAGCACTTGGTAAATTTCCTAGAGGTTGAAAAAGAAGAAATCTACAAAGGTAACCTTAACCAACCGCTTTTAAAGCTGGGATCTAGCCCTTCCAACTTCAGAGAGGGATCTCTCTATATGATTTAGCTTTGTTTTAATTTCAGATATTAGGCTAGCTAAAAGAACTGTTGGTTTTGTTGTAAAGGGTTTTTAAAGTTGGTTGATACAAACTACACATCCATGGGCTATGGGGTCTGTATTTAATCAAATCTGAGATACAACCAGAAACACCAAAGAAAATCTTCACAGGGCGAGATAACACACTCACTGGATCTTTAGTAATTAAAATGATGGACAGAAGAAAAGATAAGGAAAATAACTTCAACTAACAAGCAGTTAAGAATTTCTTAATTGAAGATATTAGAAGATAAACATTAAAATATTTAGAATGGGAAACAGGGTATCAAAGATAAATCCTTCAACATTATGCTATTCATAAAGATTAGTTATCGAAACAAGATGATTACAGAGCAAGAAAACATTTAACTGAGAAAATCACATCACCAGTGAACATGCGCAAAAATCCTGTAAAGTGCCTCTTCTTTATTAATGGCAGATCCCTTCAAAAATAGTACAGTTTGATAGCAATAGGGTGTGTGAATCAACAACCCTCAATACTTCGAAAGATGAAGTATTTATAATTCAAAATACAAACGTTCCTGTCATAACTGATCAGGACATGCTCATGCTATTTTTATTCTAACTAACTTAACTAATCAAAACTGCTTGATGATTCGATACAACTGTTTGAGGAACTTTTGGGGTAGGCCGTTGGCGAGGTGCCTTCGCAACCTCTTCTGACTGGACAGGTGACTGGATTGTGACAGCTCATCTGCTAATCTAGTAGATCACACAGTTCTTCCCATATGATATGACCTGGCACTGTGACTTTAAGCAATATCCGATACACTTCATCCATGTCTGTGTATTTAGCAAATGTAGGCTTGATGATGAATATGTGTTTAATCTCATGTTGGATACTAATATCCAACTGCAGGGCATCCATGAATGCTTTGCCTGTGATGCTTCCCTGTATCCCTGCAAACTTGGAATTTTCCTTAGACACTTCAGTCAGCCTTTTCTTGTAATCAGGTAATGTCATTAATTTGTCATTAATGACTTTCAGACCAGGCAGGCCCTTCCTTTGTAGAGCATCTATCTTGTTGAAAAACTTATGCACTCCTTGATCCATGACTTGAATCTTTTCCTCAAGATGAAGCATGAGACCTCTTTTGGTTAGAACCCGTTTCACCTCCAATATAGTTTATGTCCTGTCCTCAATCTTCAATTCTTTGAGCTCCTCCCTGATCTTGGAATTCAGGAACCTTATGATTTCATTGGCTTGTGCTGGCATGTCTCCCAGCTCCATTCTGATTTTCTCAACAACCTGCTTTCTCCTCTCGAGCAACTCATTTTGTTCAAACATGATTTGAACCATTGGCTAGATTTCATTTATTGACTAGGAAATATCTGTCCACACAATCTCTTTGACCTCAGCCAAAGTCTTTCCTGCCATTGTCTGTTTCTGGAGCTGCTGTAACTCCTTCCTGATTTGCTCATTTACCTGTTTCTCTTTGGATAGACTTGTCTGGAAAGAAGTCTTTAGATCTTGTAGATTCTCCACTTCTTTCTTAAGCCTGTTGATTTCTGACTCTTGTAGGTTCATCCTCTCCATAGACTTGGCCAGGTCTGTTGTTCCCTCTGGTAGTGGAACTGATGGAGAAGAGGAAACGGATGTCACTGTTGTTGTTCTCAATCCTGAAATTGGGATAACACTTAATGGGATGCCTTCCATTGACTTTGCCTTCTCTTTCTCTTTTAGTAGTCTTTCCATCTCAGCCTCCATCTCCTTTAGCTGAGCATTCTGCTCCTTGAGTAATTTTAACATCTCATCCTTTTCCCCTTCCTTTTGGGCTATCGCCTTTGCCTATGGGTCCTCTGTTGGAGGAAGCTTTAGTTGTTTTCTTAAGGATGCGATGTCAGTGTTTTTCTTTTTTATCATCTCTTCGGTCGCCTTGAAATTTGCAGGGTCGTAACCAACCTTGAGGACCAGCTCCTCCAACATATTTATTATGTTGTCTTTCGTGAAAGATGACATTTTCTCTAGCTTGAGTTGGGTCTGGGCATTTCTCAATGCTACCCGAAATTTTGATGCAGAAGCTGAAGCGTGGGCCAGTGTGTGAAAGAACATCTCCCCAGTTTGCTTGTGCAGATCCATCTGATCTGCTGGATGCACATCCTTAGCCTGGAACTCAAAGGTGGCCCTTTTGTAATCTGATATCACCTTGGGATCTGGCACTTGTGCTTGGAGGTAAGCCATATGCATCCTACCCTTTTCTGTATCAAATGCCGAAAGAAGTCTATGCTGGGCTGTGGACGACTGCTTCTGGAACTGGGCATAAGTGTTGCTAGTGAGTGTCTGGTTCTTCTTCTTGATCAAGTCATATTTTTCAAAAATGCCCAACTTGGGCCCAGTCTTGCTTGGAGGAGAATCTAAGGGAGAATCTGTGGATTTTAATACTGTAGTTATTCCCTTATGCTGACTCGGGCCAAAAGGTAGAGTGACTGGCTTGACCCCTGTGGTGGTCATTGTGGTAGCTGGGACTTCCTGTTCTACTGTTGCGCAGGGTGTTGAAACTGTCTTCGGCTTTTTGGAGTTAATTTGGAATTCCTCTGATGACACCTCTGTTACAGGAGGAGATGACTCATGTCGGGGCCTCTTCTCCTTGAGGACCTGAGGTGTGGTAGCGGGTAACGCACTTGTCGAGGGCACCTGCTATTCCAAGTCCATCAAAGTATCAGGCAACCATACTGTCTGATTTGCAAATTTCTCGATCTCTGGCTTGGACTCATGAGCATACGGGGCATTTTTGTTTTTCACCCTCATATCTGAAATGATCCCATATGGATCATAGCGCCAGATGAAACTCGTAGAGAATTTCATCTCCTTCAACATTCTATCTGCTTCTTCCCCTGCGCCTTGGCTATTGCAGATGAAAGAACTGATCTGCCCCTTGATTCTCAATTGTTGTTTTTTCTTCAGGGAAACAAAATGAATGTCATATGAATTCATTATTTGCCTAATATATTCCAATGCAAAAATCCTTACCGGCACATATCGAGGTAGTTTGTAAGGCGCCAATTCACACCCGAAAACTCTGATTTTGGTGTGATTCTGACATAAATATCAGTCTCCTGTCTTAACGTTGTCCGAGAGATGCAGAATTATCTGGACTTCATCATTTATTCGTGGCTCAGGCATGCCACTCAACATACTTACCATAGGGTGGTAAAACTGGTCAATGAACGTTGTGAAGTTGTATTCAACAGAATTGTGTTTCAGAAGAGAAGTCCATGCTGTGACTAACTGGGTCCTCCCGTCGGCGTCCATCTTTTGCATGGAGAAATTGAACCTATCGGCTTGAAAATAGATGAACATGTAAGCCAGACTGGATGAATACCTGAACATGCCCTCTGTGGCAAAATTCACAAATTGTTCATGGATGTTATTGGCTAGGAAAGTGTTGTAGTCGAACTGCGTGGTCGGTTGTTCATCGTTTGAGAAGATGGATAGAAAACCCAGGATGGGCTCATCTACCCATTGATCAGAATAGTAACCAAGCAGGGCACACAGGGAAGAAATGATTTGATTTCCTTTGGTAGAGAACATAGAAGAAGGGTAGGGGGGATTGGTGGAAGGGAGTGGAGTGGAAGTGGGGAGAAAAAGCTCGAAGATCTGAGCTCTCTGAGGGAATGTCATTTTCTGATATAGTTCAGTGAGGATTTCTAAGTTGAACGGGGACGCAGATTCAGCACAGGTAATCTGCATCATCTGGTCAATATCTTCTGGGGTGATGAAGAAGAGGACGTCTCCAGATGAAGAAACGATGGCTTTCTGGTCGAGGACGTAATGGGCTTGGCATTTGAGGGAAAATTCTGGGAAATGATGAATCTGGGGGAAGAGATACAGGGGAAAATTGGACTCCCAGAGTCCAATTTCGTCACTCTGGTCCAGGAACACTTCCCGAAGCCATGATTGCAGATCAGAAAAGTCAAAACTGCAGATAGTATCCACTATCAAACGATCTTTATCGACCAAAGGAATTTTATCCAGGTCAACAGGAGGAGGAAGAAAAGGATTTTCTTCTTCTTCTGCTTGTCTGGACTTTGACACCATTTCTGCTACTGTACCTGCAAATAAACAATACGTTAGTGGGTTCAACTGGACTGTAGGTGAAACCAATGCGGAAGCAATCAAGGAATAGGAGGTTTCTGGCGTGATGGATGAATAACGAATGAAAAGGGAAACGGTAGTTTTATTCAAAAATGGGTCAGTTGGATGCGGGAAAACGGACAGCATGACAATGGGTATATTATCTAGTTATTAATGGACAACGTGCCACTTGGGATGAGATGGCAGATGATGGTGGCCAAAGCATACGGATGAGTGACGTGGAGGCATGTGATTGGAGGTAAAAGTCGCCGAAGGGGGATGGTCATGAGTGGAAAGGGTAAAGGCCTGATAGCAGGGACTGACAACAGTTATGGGATGGGACTCAACCCGGGAGCAAGTGGGACAAGTGGAATTAGTGGAGGATGACATCCTGGAGTGATGGAGGCTGTCAGATGGCATAAGGTGAAAAGACTTTCGGACCAATAAAATGATGCCACCTGTAGCAAGGGGCCCGCAGTAAGGAATATTCATTCCGGAACCCCCCTTTTTGGTTAAAAGCAGAACACCAGGGGGGGGTCTGAAATCCGTTATGAGCCATTGATCTACACACTTATGTTTTGGTCGTAGATCTTAGCGCGCTCCTTAATACCAATTCTGGACCCCCCCCCCTCCATTAAAGGCAGAACGAAAGGGGGGGTCCGGAATTCAATTTGAACCGTAGATTTGAGCGCTTTGTTCTGAGCCATCTAGATGTGCGCCCAAGTTATTACCAATTTTGAACCCCCCCCCTCCGTTAAAGGCAGAATGGAGGGGGGGGGGTCTAGAATCCAATGTGGGTCGTGGATTCACGCGCTCTCTTCTGTACCGTCCAGATCTGCGTGAATATTATCACCAATTTCGGAGCCCCCCCCCCTTCCGTTAAAGGCAGAACACAAGGGGGGGTCTGGAATGCTGTGTGAACCATTGATCTAGGCGTCGTGATCTAGACCATTGGAAAGTGGATGAAACATATGTCGGGAGCGAAAAAAGTCAAGTGTAGGAAAAACTTAGGATTAGTGCATTCTTATGGGTTTTTCCAATTTTGTCTTAGACACCACCAAGGGGACATCACTTCAACTATCCTTAGGCAACGAAGACTTGATGTAGTATTTTCTTCAAGTGGGTTTTATTTGGGCAAGGCAAGCAAAGCAATTAATCTACATTCTAACCTACTTTCACCAGACAATTAACCCAGATTAAACTGTTGGGTTAAGATATTATTCTTCCTAAGGGATATCTGACCAGGATTAGACAGTTTGGTCAGATTTATTCACTAATTCTATACTAGGGGCTATCTGACCAGGATTAGACAGTCTGGTCAGATTTATTCACTAATTCTATCCCAGGGGCTATCTGACCAGGATTAGATAGTCTGATCAGATTTATTCACTAACCTATCAACATTGAAAATTTAAAAGAACTTGGTCATGCTTGAATGGTATGACCAAGTTACTATTATTGCATGGGTCTTTTTGTCTCGAATCTTTTTATGCCCTCTTTTATTTTTCTTTTCTTTTTCTTTTTCCTTTTCTTTTCTTTGCAAAATGAAAATTCAATTTCCAATAAAAACACTAGATACAGATAATATCCATAAGATCCAAGTCAAAAGTTGATTCCCATAATTTATGGGGTGATAACAGGTCCATCTCGGGAGGGAGAAAAAAATGATAAGTGGTAGTCTCTGGTGCAGTTTCTGGTTCAGGAGACACAGGAGGGTTGATTTCATAGACAGGGGTTGACTCAGTACCAAACAGGACTTGTTGGAAATCACTCGACCAAAAAGGATCTTGGCCTACTACACTGTGAGAAGGCCCAACGGTTGATTCAGAAGATGTAACAATGGTTTCTTGAGAAGGATTTAATCGCCCAACAGGTCGTTCACCACGAAGAATGCGATAGTCCTCTATAGTATTGGTAATTCAAAAATCACCTAGAGAATCAGTGCGTACTACCTCTGGAGGTGGTGTAGAAACGTCTTGGGCTTCACTTGTGTCCACGTGTGGTGGAGTAACAACGGGGATTTTACCCTGACGAGGAGAGCCCTCAGGGGTGCCTTCAGGTGTTGCTGTATGCAAGGGTTGTGAAACGTCTGGATGTTCCAGGGATAAACCTTGCATCCTACGTGAACGTCGTGGGGGAGAAATTGTAAACAAGTAACAAGCTCCGCAACGAAAATCCTATGGTCAACTTCGAGAAACAAACAGCACACACTAGTAAACAAAATCTAGAAGCAATCACCAAGAAAACAATACATTCTAATATCGAAGCCACTAGTTGGTGATGAAATCCAACGTCGCAACAACGAGACGAGAAGGGGCAGGGCTAAGGTGGAAAAGTTACGTTGACGACCTGCTTAATAGACTTACGCCCTGGTGCAATATCCCACACATAATCGTGGGTATACCCTCCAAGGAGCCCGAGTGAGTTTGATCAACGTCAATTCCAAGTACCGTGAAGACTTTCCCCTCCACAGTCACCTTGGGTAAGAACCTAGAGAGATAGGCAACTAAGGTCACCACAAAAAACAGTACAGCCTAGGGGAACAGTCGTCAGTCCGATCCACACGCAAGGGCAGGGTATCAAGTCCGAAACCAACTCAAAGGCTTCCACTCATAATTGTGGGTATACCTCGGAGTGATCCCTGTAATACGTGCAATCTCTACACCGATGTCAACAAAGCAGGGTTAGTAACTCTGCCAACACCAATGCGACCTAGTGCTTGACCCTT
>ML788803.1:292063-327334 GCA_009831015.1 Picea engelmannii
ATGGAATTCATCAACCCTTGGAATGTGGAAGGTGCATTTGTAAGGCCAAAAGGCATGACCAAAAATTTATAATGGCCTTCATGAGTTCGGAATGTTGTTTTTGGGATATCTTCTTCCTTCATTCTGATCTGATGATACCCTAAGCGGAGATCCAATTTTGTGAAATAGATTGCTCCATGTGGTTCATCTAACAATTCATCAATGACGGGAATGGGAAACTTATCTTTAATAGTGATCTTGTTGAGCTCTCTATAATCTGGACACATACTCCATGAGCTATCTTTCTTGAATACCATTACCACTGGTGCAGAGTAAAAACTTTGGCTAGGTCTAATAATGCCAACCTCTAACATTTCTTCAACCATGCACTCAATTTCACTCTTTTGAGCGTAAGGGTATCTATATGGCCTGATGTTAGGAGGAACACTCCTAGGAATTAGGTGAATTTAATGATCATGATTTCGAGTGGGTGGGAGACCTTTGGGAATATCTTCAAATAATTTGGAATGATTATCAATGATCCTTTGGAGATCTTGAGGAATAGATGGCTTAGATGCTTGAACATCTAGTGAGCATAGTTGTGCAATAATGCCTTGATGCCCATTTTTCAATAATTTTGTCATGCCGTTAGAGCTTATCACCTTACCGGGCTTCCCTGTGATACCTCTTAACTCAATTTAATTTCCTTCCAATGAAAATTTCATGAAAAGTTCTTGAAAATTAAAAGCCATTATTCCTAATGATTGTAACCATTGGACTCCTAGTACAACATCTGCACCACCCATGGGTATAGCAATCATTGGACTATTCATTACATATTCCCCCATATTAATATTGATCTTATTGTATTTTCCTAAGAAATTGATAGTTCCTCCATCTGCAATCATTACTTGAAACTCTGGCATTGGATATACAAAGCAATTGAGATATTTGGCTAATTTATAGTGAATGAAATTATGAGTACTGCCATAATCAATTAGGACTATTACCTTTTTCTTTTTGATGTATCCTTTGATCTTGAGGGTTTGAGGAGTGCTAATTCCAGCCAATGCATTACATGATATCATGGGAGTCAACTCTTTAGACGAAATTGCTTCTACGTTTTCATCTTGAGATGGCTCTTTTTCTTCTTCTTCTTCCTCTTCACAATCTATGTAGAATAATTTCTTCTCACCACACTTATGTCCCTTACTGTACTTGCTGTCACAATTAAATCATAAACCTTTTTCTTTTCTTTCCTCCAATTTTTGAGGTATCAACCTTGTAGGTTGAGGTGTTTTAGGAGAAGGAGCATTGTTCTCTCTATAGATGTTAGGATAGGTCCTTCTAGTAGCCATAGCCATATTTTTAATTTCAACATTTCTTGCCACCTTAAATGAATTCTCCAATGATTTGGGTTCCCAAAGGTGAACCTCATGTTGAATGTTATCCTTTAAAGTTCCTATGAATACATCAATCAATTGCTCATCTAGAATATCGGTTAGCTTTATATTCAATCTTTGGAAGTTATCAATGTGCTCGGTAACAAAACCCTTTTGCTTGAGATTTATCAATTGGCTAAAGAAGGTATTGCTCCTTGTATCCTCATAGTGTGCTATCATTTCTTCCGTGAAAATTGTCCAAGTGACGAGTAATTTGCGAGAACAAAGCCATCGATACCATACATATTGATTAGGTTCTAAATATAAAGAAGCAATTCATACCTTTTGTGTATGTGGCACATTATAGAGATCAAAGAATTGCTCCATCTAAAGTATCCATGTGATTGGGTGTTTGCCATCAAACTTCCTCATATCAATCTTAGGAACGTGGTTGGTCTTCAAACCAAAGTTGGAGTTTCTCCATTCTTGATTCACCTTCCTTGTGTCCTCATCATGAATTTCATGGGATGCATTTTCATATTCGGGTGTCTTCTCTGTTACGAAAGTTTTCAATACTTCCATGATCTTAGCTTCCATTGAATCCATCTTAGTATCCAACTTAGCTTGCATTGAATCCATCTTCTTTTGTAGTTCATTTATGTCCCTACACATTTCTTCACCTTCATCAAGAGTCTAATTAGGATTTTCTGGAGGCTTATTTGGTGTAGAAGGTCCCTTTTTTGGTGGCATGTTGGCCAAGTATCATTTTTGAATCTTGATTTTGAGGCGGTTTTGCTAGACAATATTTATTCTATTCTATCTCCCAAGTTTCGGCCCTTCTAGGTATGAAACTTTCTTTTAGGTAGTTCTCTGATATTTCTTCTCTATAATTCCACAGGTCTGATCAAAATTGGATGTGCCAAGTGGAATTTATGGTAACTTGCTCACAACTTTCATATTGTTTTCCTTTCCAGGAGATCTCACTTGTATAGAATTCCCCGCACAAAATAATTGATATAAAATTCTGAAACTCACACCCAAAATACTAAAGACTATCCACGATCCAATGAAACCAGTCCCACTCAATTTGGATACTCTAGCAATAAGTTATGATTGTTTTACCTGGAACACCTTCTTGAGACTAGTCAATAGGACTAGTCAAATACCCTATCTTACACAAGGTGTATTTACAAATTTAAGATGACGCAAAAGCTGAAATTTTTACCACAGATACCTTACTAATTTCTGTAAATGGCCTCTAGATTTCAAGGTCTGAAACTTTACAGAAAAGTTTTTATAGCGAAAATTCCGCAATGACTCATTTCAGGATGATTCCAAAACCCTATCTTGTATAGGCTGTATCTTCGAAAGTATAAGGCCTCAGGAGCTGAATTTTGATCCCAACGTACCTTGATCTATCTACTAAATATCCTCCAATATGTTCCTTCTGAAACATTGTATAAAAAAAGTTATAGCAAAAATTCCACGGTGTCTCAGATGTAGCAGCGAAACCCCAAGACCTTGAGCTCTAATACCATATGTTAAGAAACAAAAATTCAATATAGCATAGAAAAACCTCAGGAAAAGTACTCAACACCTTGAAAAAAAGATAATTTTAGATAATAAGCCTCTTCTAGGGGGAAACCTCCTTTTACCCCACTTAAATGTTCAAGTACAAGATGATTCAAAATGAAAATGTCTCCTTGGTATATATAGGAGACTAGGAGGTATAATTACAACTAATGGCCTAAATCCGACATAAATAAAATAACATTACTAATATAATATGCCCCAATTAAGGGGTAATGAGCCAATATTAGGGCTTAACATGAGAGCATGGTGGTACTCCAGTCAAACATAGTGGGCCTCAAAAACTCAACACCATGTTTCATTTGAGACCGTGAATCTAAATGTAAATATTTTGACCCCATGATGTGAACTATGGTGTATAATATCACCTTAAGGCTCGGGTTGGTTGTTGGGCGCAGGACTATTTTGAGGAGATTCCATCTTTGGGGGGAAAACCCAGAATTATAAAGAGACAATTGGAAGGAAAAGAAACATGAAGGATGAAAGCATGCAAGCCACGCATGCAGGAAAGCTTAACCATGTTAGGGTTAGGGTTTTTGTAAGAGAATGTAATAGTTGTTGAGATGAGAATTAGTATATATAAGTACCTAGGAGGTCTAGGTAGGGGGGTGCTAATTTTTGTAATGTTCGATGAAGGAAACTACTTTAATACCTGATACCAATTTTGTAATTTGTTGAGTTGTAGGAGAGTCAAGCAACTAGATCTCGAGGGTTAGATCAAAGGTTGAGAATCCTAGTGTGATCTAGTTAGCCTCACAGGGATCGTGGAACTTGTTTGTGATTGTATGATCAGAAACTGTAGTGCGCATGACGCAATATATTATAGAACCATAATAAAAGATCCTAAGAGCCAGATTGTCGACGTATCCCAGGAGGGGGTGAACCATGGTAATATATGTGTTATATGATGTGATCGATTGCATGTTTCCTTTCTGTAAGTAGTTAGAATATGAATGCATGAATGGATAATTCTGTGAGATCTGTTATATGTTAGATCTTTTAGAATGCATACATAGACTTAACATGTGAATGAATAGAAAGAATAATAGAAAGAAAAACTAGATCAAGGCTTAAGAAGATGAATTGCAATCCCAGATCCCCACTCTTTCCTAGAAGGCAAGCATCTGAGCATTGCAATCACCCATAGAACTATCTCAGGTGAGACTATGTAGTGCACTCTGTGAGCTGTGTTGTCTTCTAGTTTACCAGGAGGGCCAATAGTTTTAGAGGGCTTTGTTGGAAGTTGTTCAGATATGAAACTAGTTCAGACTAAGAAGTAGGCAGAGATACTAGTAACCAACAAATGGTTCCATTGCCGGCTATAACTGCATGGGATTGAGTGAGTGTGATCCATGAAAGAATCATGAAAAGAATGAAGGTATAAAAAGGAATTTTCAAACCATGGAATCCAACGAAGGTGGATATTGAAAGCTGGTTGAAAAAAAAGGAGCTTGAGTTTGTGCAAAAGGATAACATAAACCCTAAGTTAACACCATGCAAATATCTAGACAAGTACGTGTTTAGCGACTTGCATGAGGTATTTTTTGTGATTTCCCGCATGTGTTTTAGGAGTGGATATTGAGGTTGAAATACAACCACCCTAAAAATCTAATCAGATAGATCGAGTGGAATCCTGTGGAGATCGCGCAATTACAACAAGTTAATAACAAATTCACGTGCGTAGTAGATTTCTGGCTAGACAGTATTGTTGGAGGGTTTATCATAGAATTTGCAGTAGATACTATGGAACTGAGTATGGATTCTTACAACACAACAGATAAAAAATTACTAAAAGGACATATAGGTAGGTATATCATATCGATATATACTTCAATCAATATCTTACTATATAACAAGGGTGTGATGACTATGGAAGAAGAAAACTAAACTTCCCTGCGTGCATGGGGGAAGGGGGAAGCACTGACAAGAGCTGGAGAAATGGAGGAAGAGATGGATAAAGGAAAGAAGGAGGAGGCCTTGGACCCAATAATTATGGAGGAAGATCAAATCAAGAAAATCATGGCAACAACTGGAAAAAAGTGCAATGGAGTACCCTACCAATATAAGATGAATAATAAGAAGAGAGCCATAGCAGAGAGAGAGGGCTTGGCAAGTGATGAAGAAGAGGTAGAGGATATCTGGGCTATGGAGCAGATTGAGGAAATATTGCATGCAACATATGAAAGGAATACAAGAAGTCCAAGGGTAGGAACAAAAGGAATAAATCCTATCCATGTCAATGTCAGTGTGGAACCCATAAACCCATGTGAAACTAATACACCAGAAAGAACAAAATCATTTAGACAACCAAATTGTAGTGGAAGGGAGACAACAAGAAGCACACCCAATCAAGGAGAAATGACTGGAGGAGTCAATTCAAGAAGTAGTAGTCAATTATCTACACCGCGTGGAGGTCATAGTTCATCACCATTCAAAATGGAAGGACACAATCCCACCATCAGGTTACCCAAATCCAGGGGAGAAGCATGAGAGGATCCTAAAAAGAACTTGTTTATCTATAAAAATATTTGGGAAGAACAACAAATCATAGATGAGGATACAAAACTTGTGCAGATAGCTATCATGCTAAGAGACCATGCACTAGATTGGTACATGAGATTAGTTGTAAACAATCCACCAGGAATAACAAGGATGATTACAGATGTCAAGAAGCTACTGATAAATGAATTTCAGAAGCCTAGCTCAGAGGATCAGTGTATGAATGAGATGATTTAAATCATGAAGAAACCAGGTGAGTCTATTTTGGAGATTGATTAGAGGTTTAAATGTCTTAAAGTTAAGATGAAGTATGTCATGATTGATATGCAACATAGACATTTCTTTGTGAACTCATTATTACCACATCTAAAATACCCTTTGAGGCAGCATAAGTTTCAAACTCGGGAAAAGGCTCTATAGGCATCCCTACAACTGGAAGAGAACTAGTATCAAAAGACAAATCCATCAATAGAGGATTTGAAGGAGGATATGAATAATATCACATTTCAACTAAACCATAATAAGAGAAAAGAGAAGTAGTTTGGTGTACCACATGCAGGACATAAGGACATCACAAGACTGAGTTCCCAACTTTCACGCAATACATGGAAACAATGATACCAAACCATTTTCTAACAGGAGGACCATGGTGCAAGATATGTAAAACACATGGACATGACCCGTATCATTTTCCCATGATTCAAAATTATCAGACAGTACCCAAGGGTTCATATTGCAACTTTTGGAAATCAGTGGGTCATGATGACAAAGATTGTAAGACAATGGACTTGATGTGAGAAAGAATGTCAGACACCTATAAGGTGTAGGAATAAATGATGACAAAGAAAGATACACCTCAGTCTAACTAGGTACTGCCTCCATACAAAACTGCGCAGCAACAGTACAACACTGCACAACCTCAGTATAATAATGTGCAACCACAGTATAACCTCACACAGTATAATCTGGTGCCTCATTACAATGTACCACGAGCAGATCGAGGAGGATACATAGGTGGAGGATGAGGTAGAGGAGGATTTGGAAGAGGTATAGATCTAGTAGTTTTCAAAAACTTCCAAAAACCACAAAACTATGCAAGGGAATGTCCACTTCCACCTGCGACATGCATGTATTGTCATGCAGCAGACCATGATATGGAGGACTATCCAACATTATTGGGAAAAATTAAAGAAAAGAGAAATCAGAACAATCAGAATGTTCAGTGGATTTATGCATAGGTGAGGCATGATGGAAAAAATATTAACATATTTACGCTTGGAGGAGCTAAGACGGGAGTTGACACAGTACGACAGGATCCAACACAACACCAATGGGTGAAGAAGAATATTGAACCACAGAAACGGTTTGATGTGGGGAAAGAAAAAGAAATATTCAAGGAGGAAAGACATGAGTTCCTCAAGCAAGATGTTACATCTACATCAACCGCACAACATAGTCAAAACGTACCAATGTATGAAATGCCCTCCTCAATGGACCACACCAATCAAACACAACTTTTAGAGAAAGTAAGTACCATAAAGACTTTTCTGCAATCCCGTGTTAAGCTACTGGATGACCAATCATCTGTTAAAATTTTGAAAAATATGTTAGAAAAATGTAACATAGAAGTAGAGGGGAATTTAGAACAAAAAACAGGCAATCAACTCCATACAAGAAGGAGGACAAGCAGGGAATTCAGACTGAATGGCAACATTGGAGATTTCAACATGGGGGATATTGTACTGGATTTAGGCTCCAAAATAAATGTATTACCCAAGAAGACATGGACATGTATGGGAGAACCCACATTAGGCTATTCACATGTCTAGTTGAATTTAGAAAACCAGCATATATTTCTACCAATCAGAAGGCTTAAGGGTGTGGCAGTAGATCTGGATGGAGTGTGCACTAAGGCAGACTTTGAAGTAATAGAAATAGTGGATGGCACAACACCTTATCCAACATTTCTTGGGTTGTATTGGGAATTTGATAACCAGGCCATAATCAAATTGAAGACAAGGAATATGACATTCAAATCAGGATAATACAGAGTCATTGTGCCACTACACCCATCATAAGGAGAAATCTTTGTAGAGCCCACTTTCTTAGATCTAGAGAAAATCAACCAGTTATACAAATCGTTGTGTGCGAAGAAGATTATGTAAATCCAATTGCAAATGGGGTACTCAATTGGAGAAGCATCACATCATGTGCTTCTAACTCAGATACAGGCTTGGAAAATTGGTAGCAACGATTACATGAAGTCACCACAAGAAGGTGCGCAAGAATAAACTGCATAGTAAGATGGGTGGGTACCGAGATAAGAGAACTTCCCAGTTTATATGGAATCAATGATTTAGAAGAATTATTAACAATATAGGAAGATGAGGTGTTAGAGAATCAAAGGCTCTTAGCCCTGGACATGGAACTCAAGGAAACACCTGCAAGATGGTGGGGTGTGCACAGATAAACAGTTAATAATTGGTACCAATGTAAGTGACTATTGCGCATTAGATTCGACGCAGAGCAGGGGAGCACTAAGATGCAAAGATATAATGGACAGGGAACACCAGTAGAAAATTCAGAGAGATGCATAAAACTATGGAGGATTACACCATCAGAGGAATGGCCTCACCACTTCATCCATACATTATAAGGAGTTCCATAAAAATTGGTATGTAGACCAGGAACTGCACAGAAGCACTACGGAATGGAAAACATTACAACAAAATTTTATAGTAACCTTCTCATTCAAACATGAGAACCCCAACATTGATTTATCACTCAAAAAAATTAGATGGCTGCTACTTATTGATGAACCAGAGGTGTAAATCATGACATAATATCAACAATAGAATAGGAAAACAATCAAAGAACTATTGTCATGATATCATGTGGAGGAACAAGCACTAGAGGAATATGACCTGCACAACATTCATATTACAGAAGTTGAATGTGAAAGAGAGGTGGAAGGTCCATCTTTGGAATCATAAGTATTCATTGCATATATCAAAGTGAAGAAAGTTAATATTGGGACAATAGATAAACCTAAAATGACAAGTATTGGAGACTATTGGGATGAACAAACAATGGAAAGAATAACATAGTTAATGTGTGAGTACAATGAACTATTCCCAATAACATTTACAGAGATGAAAGGAATAGCAAGAGAGCTAGGAGAGATGAATATACCTCTCAAACCCGATGCTAGATCTGTCAAATAGAGACCTTATAGACTAAATCCAATATATAAGCAGAAAGTGAAATCCAAAATTGCTAGAATGTTAGAAGATGGAATTATAGAACCAATGGAAGAATCTGAATGGATAATCCCTATGGTGGTACAAGAAAAGAAACAAGGGGGGATAAGGATTTATGTATACTTGAGAAAACTAAACGTTGTTGATGGGTATTCTATATGCACCAATTCCCTCAATTAAATTGTCAACCTGGGGTAAGTAAACTTAGAGTTGTGGCACTGTATGAGCCAAGGCAGAAAAGATAATGGAAGTATTATATAACTAAGGAGATGGTCTACCTAAAGATCAATACTCTATCAATATACTTTCTAAAGAGATGATTATTTTTCAATTTTCATCATTTAACATATTCTATTAATAATCTTGAACTATTTACCCTAAGCAGCTTCAAACAATGGATTGATGGATTATTTCTAAAAGAGAAAATAACAACCTATTTTAAACTAGTTAATCTATTCAACCTTTTTAAGTAAGCAACAACAAGTAAATTACTTCTAAGTTATTTGATCTATCTATCATTAAGCAAATAAGCAAGTAGACAACTAACCTATCAAGACTATTTTGACAAGTGAACTCTATTCTTAAAAAGAACCCATAACTATTTCTATTTTGCGAAGAATAAATTTTAATCTATTTAATCAAAAGTAAAAGTATTATGACTGTATTCAAATTTTAATTGATCAAAACTATTTCTAACTTGCAGTGATAGGAAAGAGAGTATTCAAAGATGATGATTATGTCTTCAGTGTCGAATAACATCATGATGGCATTTGACTATTAGTGATAGTTCAAGATGAATTAATTCAATGTTGACTTCTACAGAGAAATGGAAAGTGTGAATAAGGAAATCTAAAGAAAGCTTTGCCATCATAGAAGAAACACTAAGTATCTTGGAAATCTATGTGATCTCTAAACTTCATGCATCAATCATCAACGATTAAAAAAACACTCTTATACTACTTCAAGAAAACCTATAAACTCATGAACTCATGATGAAAAATCCTAATTCAAAATCACTATATACAAACTTCTAATTCTCGATCAATATCAACTAAAAATTATAATTCAAATCCATAACTGAGATAGTCAAATCCATAACTGAGATTTCATTATCTAAACTGAACTAACCCTGTCATTAAAAATCATATTTCAAAATTAACTAGAATGCTCTTACAAAAAATAATCCCAAAATCTATTTCTATCCTATCATACTAAGGAAAAATTAATAAGCAAAATGGATCTATGAATACTAATTGAAATGGTAATTAAATCCATCTCAATTAAAACTATCAAAAATTGAAACAATTAATCCATCAAAGCTTGCAAACAATTTTAAACTAATACTTTGTTCACACTAATACTCTGTCTAAGTTAATACTCTGTTTTAGTTACCAAAACCAAAGTAAATAATTAAGAATTCAATACAACTATCTAAATTAATGTCCTGCAGGATGATTAATAGCTATGAAAGAAACGACACAATATTATAATTAACTAGCTCCTACAAGCAATATGCAATTAAGGAAAAACAAATTAGATTAACAAATTATAATTGACGTATACAACAATTGAAACTGAGAAATACATGCAGTAAAGAAACAATTATGAATTATAACTAAAAAAATAAATAAACACACAATATCTACTGATATACACAGTCACCCAGACCATTGGTGGGGCCCCCAGCATGTCGTGGCTACACTCCAACAAGAAAACACAGGCTTAACTCAACGCAATTCTGTCATTAATCATAAAAATGAAGTCTGGAATAAATTTGCAGAGAATATTTGTATTACACAATAAAATTCTTCTAAAAAAACATTTCGTTGGTTGTGCCACTAATAGTGGTATTTATAAATAATTTACAACTTGAGAGGTCGACCACTGGAAGGGTCGACCTCCTCTAAAAATAACAAACTCATTAAATGAGCTTCTAACAGTGACATCTTCTAGAAATTTCATGATCCACTCAATGATCACTACAACCGCCCAATATGAGGTGTGTCGAGCTATGTAGCTAGAGGCCACGAGGGGGCACAAAACCTCGATTGTTGATTCATCCACCACAAGTCGCCAATGTACCAACCGCTGGCTCCAATGCGCTCTGAGTGTTGGATCGCGTGCCAGATGGAGTTTCGGATCGCGTGTTGGATGGAGTGTTGAACGGATCGCATGTCGGATGGAGTGTTGAATGGAGTGTCGAAAAAGGTACCAGATGGAGGATCGGACTGCAATTTTTCCCTGCTGCACACAAACCATGCATTAGATCTTTATAAACATCGAACTGAACTGAATTGATCTCAAAATCATTACAAAAATACCAATTACACATACCTGATGTGAATCCATGATGAATTGATATATAAACCTTTGAAACTCCTTCAAAGTGGATAATATGAAGCATAGCATATGTAATATCGATGCAAAAAGGATTTGATCATCGCAATAAAATAGTCAAAATACGAACCCAACAGATGCATGCCTACATGATCCTTTTCCTACCCCTTTCGGAGATGTGGTACTAGAGAATGTAGGAGGCTAGGAAGCATATTCATTTACATATGGATTCTTAGGTTACCAACAAATCAAAATAGCTGCAGAAGACAGGTACATGACTACCTTTGCTATAGAATGGGGATCCTACTAGTACACAGTCATGCCTTTTGGACTGAAGAATGCACCGGCTATATTTTCAAGGGTAGTAATAGTTGTGTTTAAGGAGTTCATAAACCATTTTTTAGAAGTATATATGGATGATTGGAATGTATACAGTCTACTAAAAGATCATGTGGAAGTATTAAGGATGATGTTGGAGAGATGCAGGCAGTGTCAGATATCATTGAATATCAAGAAGTGCATCTTTGGAACACCTTTTGGAATATTATTGGGACACATAGTATGCAAACAAGGCTTGCTAGTAGATCCTACCAAGATTGTAGTGATTGTTAATTTACCACCACCAAAGTCATTTTCCAGTTGAGAGAAACATTAGGACTTACATGCTACTACATAAAATTCATAAAAGGGTATGCGCAGATCACTGCACCAATGGAAAAATTGTTAAATAAGGATACTAAATTCCAATGGAATGAGGATTTCCAACAAAGGTTGGACACCCTAAAAATAAATATGGTCACAACACATATTTTAGTATTTCCAATTTGGGAGAAGACTTTCCATGTGAGTGTAGATGCATCGGCTATAACACTTGGATAAATTATGGCACAATCAGGAGCAGAGGATTTGGACCATCCTATAGCATTTTCAAGAAGAAAATTGTATGAATCAGAGAAGAACTACAATACTAAAGAAAGAGAATTCCTAGCTATGGTATATGCACTTCAAAAATTTAGACATTACTTACTGGGAAAACACTTTAAGAAGTTCACAGATCATTCATCCCTAAAATACCTAGTCAACAAGCCAATGTTGGGGGGAGGATCTGTGAATAGCTATTTTTATTTCAGGAAATTGACTTTGAAATGATAATCAAACCAGGGAAGATGAATGTAGGACCTGATCACCTGTCAATGGTAACTAATAGAGAAGAACCTACCAACTTGGAAGACAACTTCCCTAATGCCCAGTTATTTTCAGTCCAAATAGTTGATGAATATTTTGTGGATATTATTGAATACTTGAGTTTAGGGAGTGTGCCACAAGAGTTTAATACTGCACAGAGGAAAAATATGGTAGTCAGAGCTGCATACTATCAACTAATTGTAGGACACTTATACAAAATGGGTGCAAAAACTATTTTGAGGAGATGTGCGTTAGAACATGAAAGGCCTAGGATTTTGGCGGAAGCTCGTGAGGGAATAACTGGAGGACATTATGCAGGCAAAGACACCGTACAAAAGGTATTGCATGCAGGAATATGGTGACCAAAAATTCACATATATGCTAAGGAATATTTCCAAAGATGTGATGTCTTTCAAAGGGTTGGTAAACCTAATAGAAGGGATGAGATTCCCTTAAGACCACAAGTAACTTTTCAAGTATTCAACAAATGGGAAATAGACTTTGTAGGACAAATTAATCCACCAGAAAAAATATCAAGAGTGAGATATATCATTACTGCAACAAAATACTTAACAAGATGGGTAGAAGCAACACCAGTCAAATATTGCAGTGTAGAGACAACATCACGCTTCTTGTTTGAACAAGTGATCACTAGATTTGATTGTCCAAGAATATTGATGAGTGACCAAGGCACTCACTTTATAAACAATACTATCAAGGCTATGACTGAGGAGTTTGAAGTATATCATCATAATAGTACACCATACCATCCCTAAGAAAATGGAATAGTAAGAGCTTTCAATAAAATCTTGGAGAATGCTTTGACCAAGATTTGTAATGTCAACAGAGATGATTGGGACTTGAAAATACTAGCAATACTATGGGATTACAGGACTACATGCAATAATCTCACAAGACAGACACCATTTAGGTTGGTGTATGGGAAAGAAGTAGTGGTGCCACTGGAATTTCTGGTACCTAGCCTACATGTAGCATCAATCACCAACATGACATAAAGGGGTGCAGTGAAGGAGAGATTGAATCAACAAATGGAGATGGAAGAGGATAGGATTCTAGCAGGATTTCACCAAGAGGTACAGAAAGAAAGAGACAAAGCGTGGCATGACATATATATCAAGAGGAAGAGTTTCAAGGGAGATATAATATTTTTGTATGACAATAAATATCTTTAGCATCTAGGTAAATTCAGAATGCATTGGTTGGGGCCATATGAAGTGAAGACTGTCATAGATGAGGGATCTATACAACTGAAATATTTGCAAGGCAAAGAACTGAAAGGAATGATCAATGGGATTCGATTGAAACTGTACAAGGAAAATCGATCTCCTAGCACTTAAAATTGACTGTGCAATAAGAAGACATGTACATAGTGAAAAAAAGGTGGAAAATAAATAGAAAAGATAGAAAATACAAAAATATTGGAAAATACAATGCGCAATAGAAATGGACTAAACACGACAAAAATAAAATGTATGTGCGCAACATATGGCTGACACACTGTGCACTAAGGAAAAATTACAACAAAGGTACACCACGCACTCGAAAATCTCAGTGTGCTGGAAAAGGGACCAATGGTCCTAAAAAACATAAATATGAAAAATGATGGTTATGGTAAAAAGGCACCAAATGGCGGTAATTATGAAATTAAATGAAACGTACTCATAAAGAGCCATTACATTGATAAAATCCATGGAATATTCTTTGAGAAGCTTCATGACATTTCCTATATAAAGGGGAAATGTGATTAACATAAGACTCATTGTAAAATTGTGAAATTATAGAAAGCTAGAGCATGCAGAGCAGAAGCAAATTAACGAAGGATATAGGGTGAACCAGTTGGGACCTATTCGAAAAAAAATAACCAATACCCATGATGGCACCACCAAATATGGGTGCATCGAGCCAAGTAGGGAGGAAAACCAAAAGCAACATTAGAGTACCACATGAAACAGTGGAAGCTAAACATGAAACCATACAGACTGTGGAATTCATCGACGTGGATGCAATTCCTTCACCATATGAAGAAATAGTAAACCCTACACCAGTGGTGGAATAGATACAATCTCCAATGGCATCGGCCATGGAATTCGACCCACACAATAGTGCACAGGTTCACACTGCAGATGACGTAGGAAACCCACAAAAAAATTTGATGACCAAGGGAGCCCAACAAACAAATGGTGAAGCCATGGCACGCATGGAGGCTATAGTGCCCAAACCAACTAGAGAAAAATCTGCACAACAACAAGAGGGTATGGTGGAAGACATCACTAGTCAACCAGACTCTAACGTGGAAAGGAGACATATGGAGGTGGGGGCCTCAAGCCAGCAACCAAGAAGAAATGGAAAATAGCCCATGGCACAGTCCCCGTGCAGACAACGTGATGTAGCTATCATACTTTTGTGCATTCCATAAGGAGTGAAAACCACTCTAACACTCCTGGGATGCATGGAGAAATTGAAATATTCATACCACGATGTGGCCGACGCTGGAAAATTTCTCAAGTTTACACAACAGGTGTACCTAGACATCATAGGGATAGACCCCTAAGAGGCCAATCATACATACAAAAGGCTTATTAAATAAGGAAAAAGAACACAAAAAACTCCCAAAATATACGTTCACCGAGGATGATGCAGACCTCATGGCAGAAAGGGTGCAGGACTGCACAACTAAAGACTTTGAAGAAGCCCAACACTAGAGGGGAAAAATACAAGATGACTTGATAGGAATAAAGCAAGTCCTCGATTAGATCAAGACAGTGGAGAGGCCTGAAAGGAGAACATAATTATTCCCCAAAGTAGCAACGTCAACAACAGAATAAATGACAAGGACTACGCCGAACAAGGAGGATACAGTTCAGACTATCACCCAGGTGAGTCCAATTTTTAGATTTACAACTGATGTGCTGCAAATGGATGAAACTGCGGCACAGACTCCATTGAAATATTTGGCGCAGGTAGAGATGGTATTAGAAATAATAGATACCAATGCATTGTACATAATCCAAGCCAGTGTCTCCCAAGAGGTAAATCACGTGCAAGAATAGACGCAACAGAACTGGAGGAAACAAGAGATGGAAAAGAAGCCTTGTAGTTGGTGATTGAACAGATCAAGTTCAAAACCAGGGAAGAAAAGGAACATGTAGACAAAATTGAATAGGGGGTGACAGCAGTCTACAACCATTTCCCTGACAACACCCAGACCGAGAACACAAGCACAGAGGAGAAACTCAAACTTATTAACCAAACCATCAAACATTATAGGGAATAGATTGAGGAAATAAAGGAAAAATAAACCCCTACAACTCCTCCTAAGGTAAGGGATAAGAGGAAACAAGAATATGTACTCCAAATAGCATCAATGAAGGAACAATTCAATGTAACAACAAGACTGTTTGATAGAGCGGTGCAGTTCTGGAAAATGTTTGATGAGGATGAGCAAGTCCAAAAATGGGACCAAGAAGAGGGAAGGATAAGTACAACCATGGAAGAGATCAAGAACAAAAATAAAACAATGAGCATCATAGAGTGCATGAAAGGTAATAAAGACTTAAATAAGCTACAGGCAGATCTAAAATCTGCGCAAAAGCAAAAACGGGAGAGACATGCGGAAATAGAACCCCTCCAGGAGAAAGTAGCACATATAATCGTGCAGTTGGAGGAGGAAAATAAGAACATGGCATAAGAACATATGGAGTGTGTAGTAATGATACAAGAGGAGGTCACAGTGCAAGCACTAGAAGTGCTAACAGAAAAATCCGCATAGGTCCAAACTATAGGAAGGGAACTTGCAGACAAGTTCCACAACCTAGCAAAGGTTATACAGGGAATGCACAATGCCTAGGTGGCTCGAGATGAGCCACATGTCATTGTTGGGGGACAATTGGGCACATGCCTATTTTGAGAAGATGTTATTTTTTGGGGGAAAACTCAAAATCAGAAAGGGACAGCTTGAAGGAAAATCATCATGAAGGAGGAAATCATGCAAGGCACGCATGTAGGAAAACCTAAACATGTTAGGGTTAGGGTTTTTTTAAGAGAATGTAACAGTTGTTGAGATGAGAATTAGTATATATAAGTACCTAGGAGGTCTAGGTAGGGGGCTGCTAAGTTTTTTAATGTTCGATGAAGGAAACTACTGTAAGATATAATACCAATTTTTTAAGCTATTGATATGTAGGAGAGTCAAGCAACTAGAACCTAAAGGTTAGATCGCAGGCTGAGGATCCTGGTGCATTCTAGTCGGCCTCACAGGTATCATGGAACTTGTTTGTGATTGTATGATCAAAAAATATAGTGTGTATGATGCCATATATTACAGAACCATAATAAAATATCCTAAGAGAAATATCTTTGTGTACATAGCCCAGGAGGGGGTGAACCACGATAATATTTTTGTTATATGATGTGATTGATTACATGTTTCCCTTCTGTAAGTAGTTATACTATGAATGGATGAATGGATAATTTTGTGAGATTTGTTAGAATGCATGCATAGACTTAACAGGTGAATGAATAGTAATAAGAATATAAATAACAACTAGATCAAGGCTTAAGAAGATTAATTGCAATCCCATATCCCCACTCTTTCCTAGAATTCAAGCATCTAAGCATTGCAGTCACCCATAGAACTATCTTAGGTGAGACTGCGCAGTGCACTCTATGTGTTGTGTTGCCTTTTGGTTTACCAGGAGGGCCAATAGTTTTAGAGGGATTTTTTGGAAGTTGTTCATATCTGAGACTGGGTCAGCCTAAGAAGTAGGAAGAGAGAGTAGTAACCAACATTGGTCATTTGTTTGATTGGCACTTGTGAGCCTATCTTCTCCAAACCATCTTCATAGTAATCATTGATGTATTCATGTATGGTTGATCCCCCTCCTCCACGAGTTGTGAATTTGGTAACTTCACCTCTATAATACAAACCAGTGATAAATTGTATTTCCTCAATGATGATGCTTAAGGACTACCCACCAAGCATGAATGATTCTACGTCGGGGTGCCAGTAGTCAATGAGAAGGTTTAGCAATATTTTTTGAGCTCGCATGCCACCAATTTGGAAAAATTAGTACATGCCACATTTTTGGAGAGCCTCTTTGGCATCATCGTCATCAAATACATCCCAATCAAATTCCTCATGCTCACATTCCCTCCAGTGGATGAACATCCTGCCAAAAATGTAAAGGAAAAGGGAGTTAGTATTTTATTTTTCAAAGTATTTCCAGGAATCCGTGACTCTCTTTGATAATAGGTGTGGATATTCATGCCTTGTGTTTCTACCAAGCACGTACATCCATGCCTCACTTTGAGGAAACCTTTGGACGCGCAGATGCATGAAGAAAACAGGAGGGCTAACCATCAAATTTTCCTAAAAATTTAAAATTGAAAGGATGAAAATGAAAAGAATGGGATGAGAAACTACTTGGTCCAAGCATCTCGTGATTTTGTTGCTCCAAGCTCCCATAATATGCAAGCAAATTTTTAAAGGTTTTTCCAATTTTGGGTCAAGTTTAGTTTAATTGGTTAAAATGAAATGGTAAAATGGTAAAAATTGCTTTATTTATACAAATTTTAAACCCACTTTCCATAGTTTTTTATTTTTTCCATTAACTGAACTAATTCCAAGCTATGTTGTAGTGTTGTGGTTTCCATGACAGGTTTATAAATATATATTTTTCTTACTTGTTAGTCCTTTAATCGATTGACTGGGTCTTTTCAAGACTCTAGCAGGTGGTGTTTCCGTGTAACTGACATTTAGAGTAGGTCTCACACATCTCCAATATTTTCATTAATGATCATCATTGCCACTTTAACCCATGGTAGATCCCATTAACTTATGGAATAAGCCTTTCTTTCTACTCAGAATATCTTTTTGTTGATGGTAGAGCCTACCTTCCATGGGCACCATAGCTTAAAACCCCTTATGTATTCTGGCGTTCATGCTGCAAGATTTTCGTTAGGCTTGGGAGTCCTATTTAGTCCTGCCATAACATTGCATATGAACTTCACTCTTCTTACTCAATGTTCTTCTGGATATTACCTATGGGACTCCCTCCATTATATCCTGCAGTCTTAGTTAAGCCCTTTTCAGACTCCTTAAAATGAAATATTGTCGAATGATCTTGTCTTATTTCACACTCGTTAAATTAAGTTGAAAGGATGTCTATTCGGTGTAATTTTACCCCCTTTTAAGACCGAATGGACTAATTACGAAAACATAATACTCTAGTCAACATTGACTAGAAGAGTTCTCCTTGGTATTGTTTTACACTTTTTCGAGCTCGAGAAACTAAATTTATAAAAAAAAAACACTATTGGAAGCCTACTTACAGGGGCTCCCAAAATGAGTTTGAGTTGTAATTGCATTGCATATCTACTTCTCTCACTTTTAGGCCTAATGTTTTGATGTAGGAGCATCTCCCACGTCAAGCAAGCCAGCACAAATTTTGAAATCACCTTGGGAATTGATGCGCCATCTTAAATGAAACCATTAAGATGAAGCGCACTTGTAAATGTAATTGGACCTTGAGCCATACACTCTCGTCCTTAGTAGGTAAGAGGCATTTAAAGTAGTTAATGCATATAGATAGGATTTTAATATTAGATTAGACAGTTTTAGAAAGAAAGAGGGAAACAGGATATAGACACCCTCATTGTGCATGTGTATTATTATTGAAGTAGGAAGAGCATAGGAGAGAAGCAGAGAGCTATGGAAGAACACCCATGTACAGAGCTTGAATTAATAGAAGAGGTTGATTCAAATCCATTGTTTTGTGTTTGTTCTCTGTATATGTATGTTGAGTGCTATGCTCATGAGTATTTACTTCCTGTTATGCATTTTCTTTACATGCTATGTATGAATGATTTCTTGTTGAGTGTTTGAAATCTGAGAAAGGAAGTAGGAGAAATGAGTTTCAATTGTTTCTCTATCTGAGCAAGGATTCCTGCAAGGAGTGCAGTTGAAGTCATCTGCAAGGAGTGCATTGAAAGAAGGCTTAGATAGTTTAACTTTTGTCCTCATTCACCAAAAAGTGCATTTGGGAACAGAAGTCGTGCAAGGAGTGCGTAGGCTAAGGAAAGTCTCAGTTGTGAATCTGAGCGAAGCATAGAAGGATTGTTGTTGCAGGAGTGCGCAGAGTCGAAAGTATTCAGCACTTGGAAGTTTCTGAGAGTTGCCGCAAGGAGTGTCTGAAAGGAGTCCTTTTTAAGAAATTAGAGTTGCAATCAAGCTCAGGAAGGGTAAGGCCTTCAAATCCGTTTAAAGGTAAGCACAGAGTGTTGTGACGTGAAGCGTTTGAACAGGAGTCATAAGTTGTGCACAGGCGGACGAGTTCCACGAAGGAGTAATTGGTTCATTTCGCAGGAATCGCTAAGCAGAGATAGATGGTCGGTATTCTCTAAGGAGGAACCGCAAATCTCCGTGGGCCATAGGATCTTGCAGAGGTGCAAGGGAGATACGGCGTCATATTTCCAAAAGGATAAAAGCCCAGGAGGGGAAGAGCCGTTGATCCAAGTCGGTCAGGGCTGTTGGATCTACACGTACATCATGCATCGAGGTTTCATGGGTTGAAGTCCCATGAATATAGCAACAGGAATCACGAAATCGTGAAACGCGATATCCCGATGAGCTCAAAGTCATCCATCTATTGGGACAGGTGGTAGGAACCAGGAGTCATCGGTGTATTGGTGGTTCAGAAGTCAAGATTTCGAGACCCTTTGAGTCTTGCAACAGCGAAGGGATCATAGTTGTGGATCTTAGGTAAGAAACGTGTCAGTTGGTTGCTCGATCGAAGATTTGGTCATTGGGGTGTATAGGAGTGAATGGTTTTGATTTTCCATTTGGAGAAGTCTGAGGTTCGATCTAAACCATCCATCATTTGGGACGCATGTCGGAAGATCTAACAAAGTCGGGGTTCGGCGTATCGGAGATCTTTAGGACAGGATACTCTTGTAGCTTGGAATCGCAAAACGTGATATCCAAACGGGGTAGAGCAGTGTGGGACCACAAGAGTCGGAGTGGAAAATAGGTGGCACAAGTTATCAGGGTTTCGCAGTGAGAAGTGACGAAACATTGACATCAGGATTCACAATCCCGCGAAATCCAAATCCCGATAGAAGTGACGGGAAGTTGAAGGAACAACTTGCACGTGCGTCAGAGTTTCGATGTATCGGGCATTGAGAGTCGGTAAGATGAGCTGCTTGGTATCACGAGTGCCGAAATCGCGATAGGGAAAATTTTGATAGAGGAAAGAGAAGGTTAGTGTTGACTGATAATCAGGTCTCGGGGATTCAAGAGCCCAGTGCTTGACCTTTGACATCACGAAGTCGCAAAGTCCGATCTTCCACGTGCGAAAGGAAGATCCAGTGAAGGTTTACTGTGGGTGCAGATTTCTCGATAGGGAAATAGAAGAACATTTGAGTTCTTCAGGCAAGAAGGAAGAAAAGATCCTATGAGCGGACGTGCTAGAAGGGTGAGCCTACACCAAGTGGTATCAGAGCCTGATTCTTGCTTGTACCTTTCAAGCAGGAAGAGGCATAAGAGGAGGAAAGCACTTTGATACACACTAAGTGGTATCAGAGCTTAGAAAAGCGTTTTTGCTTTTTGTAGCAGGGAAAAGGAGAATTCACCATGCCACCAAGAAGAAGAGATAGACAATCACCCGATCCAGAGGAGGAAAGGGAAATGTCCCAAGGAAGGGGTAGGCAAGTGCAGAATCCAGAAGTAGAAAGAGATCTGCATAACTTACACGCTAGAGTTGTGGACATGGAGATAAGACAAAGGTGCACAACTGATGTAGGAGATATCAGTGAGTCCAAAAATGAAGATGATGTTGGACATGGAGAAGAAGAAGTCACAATAAAAGATGCAGCAAATGAGTGATTACTTAAAGTTGTTGCAAGAATGGGTGCAAAGGTAAAAATGGGCATTCCAGTTTATGAGGGAAATCTGGATGTAGAAGAGCTTCTAGACTAGATTAGAGCTCTAGACACCTATTTTGATTATGAATATATTGAAGAGGACAAGAAAGTTAGGCATGCCATCACGAGATTAAAATGACATGCAGCCTTGTGGTGGGATGAACTACAAGCTGATAGGCATTGCCAAGGCAAGCAGAAAATTAAGAGCTAGGACAAGATGATTGCAAAGATGAAGGTAAAATTCATTCCCAGGGACTACCAAATTTCTCTGTTCAGGAGAATGCAGAACCTGAGACAGAAGTTGATGTCAGTAAAGGAATATACTGAAGAATTTTACAGGTCATCGCGAAAGCAATGACGAAAAAGTAGCCAAGTATATGAATGGCCTGAGATATGAGATTCAGGATGAAATGAGTATGGTGACCATTCGAACGGTAGAAGATGCTTATAAAATGGCTCTGAAAGATGAAGAGAATCTGAGTTGAAAGTAGAGTCAAAGGGGTCGAGGCAGAAGTCAGCCCAGAGGCAAATCGGTTGCCCAAGAAAAATATCAGAAGCCTAAGGAAGATTGGAAGAAACCTCAAACTCAGACAGAGAGAGGTGGAAGTTCACAGTGAGGGAAATACGTTGAGCAAAGAGAATAACATACTGAGCAGAGAGGAGGATATGATGGTAATAATAGGTTTCCTCGTACCAGAGGTAGAGGAAGAGGAAGAGGTGGAGTAATTACATGCTTCACATGTGGAAAGAATGGACACAAGTCATTCAAGTGTCCAGAGAAAAAGAAGTACAGTGGAGAAACTCACATCGTTGAGGCACAGAGGCGAGATGTTGAGACAGAATACATTGAAGGCGGAAGATCGTTGATGATGCGAAAATTTCTTTTGACACCAGAGAAAGAAGTGGAAATTTCAGTCCAAAGGACCAGACTTTTCAGAATAGCTTGCAAGACCAAGGATAGGGTATGCAAGGTCATTGTGGATAGTGGTAGCACAGACAATATCATTTCAACCAAGTTGGTAGAGAAGCTGGAGCTAGAGACGAATGATCACCCAAGTCCATATAAAGTTTCGTGGTTACAAAAAGGACATCAGGTAAATGTCACCAAACAGTGCTTAGTTGAATTCAATATAGGGGGATATAATGATAAGATCTTATGTGATGTCATTCCTATGGATGTTTGTCATCTATTGCTGGGTAGACCATGGAAATATGACAGAAATGTGATTCATGATGGGAGAATGAACACATACACCCTGGAGAAGAATGGGAGGACACACATGTTTCTTCCAATTAAAGATAAAGAGGTGAAGCCAGAGGTAAGCAACACAGTACTTCTCATGAGTGGGAAGGAACTTCTCACAAAGGTCAAGAAGAAATAAGAACCACAATTCTTCGTGGTCAAAAAACCAAAGATTGTTCTGACTAGCACAAGAGTGGATGACTTGCTAGAAGAGGTTTAGGAACTGCTGGAAGAGTTCGTTGACATAGTAGTGGACGAATTACCTCATTTGTTGCCACCGATGAGAAGTGTGAGTCATCATATCGATCTCATACCAGGAGCCAGTTTTCCAAACAAAGCCACGTACAGATTGATGTCGTAGGAGAATGAAGAAGTTAAAAGGCAAGTCCAGGAGTTATTGGACAAAGGTTTAGTCAGGAAAAGCTTGAGTCCATGTGTTGTTCCGACAATACTCAGTCCGAAGAAAGATGGAGGCTGGAGGATGTGCACTGATTCAAGGGCGATCAACAAAATAACCATCAGGTATAGATTTCCATTGCCAAGGATGGATGATTTAATGGATTGCTTAAAGAGAGAAAATTATTTTTCAAAGATCGATTTGAAAAGCAGTTATCATCAGATTCGCATGAGAGAAGGTGATGAATGGAAGACAGCATTCAAGACAAACGAAGGGTTGTATGAATGGCTTGTTATGCCATTTGTCTTAACAAATGCGCCAAGTACCCTGAAGGAGTTCATTGGGAAGTTTGTCATTGTGTATTTGGATGACATACTGGTTTTCAGTAAAATGGTAGCGGATCATTTGAAGCATTTGGCCATTGTGATGAAGATATTGCAGTAGGAGAAGTTGTTGATAAACATGAAAAAATCCTCATTCATGAAGACAAAGCTCATTTATTTGGGATTTTTTATTTCGGAAAATGAGTTTAGGATGGATCTAGATAAGGTGGAAGTAATTAAGAATTGGCCATCACCGAAGAATGTATTTGAGGTGATAAGTTTTCATGGATTGGCTAGTTTCAACAGGAAGTTCATCAGGAATTTCAGTGGAATTAGTGCAGCAATGATGGATACAGTGAAGAAAAGACACAAATATTTTCACTAGACAGAAGAAGCTGAAAAGAGTTTCAATTTGTTGAAACGAAAGATTACAGAACAACCAGTTTTGGTGTTGTCGGATTTCTAGAAGACATTTCAGGTGAAATGTGATTCAAGTGGATTTGCAATAGGGGAAGTCTTAAGTCAAGAAGATAGGATGATAGCATATTTCAGCAAGAAGATGAATGAGGTGAAGGTGAAGTACTCCACATATGATAAGTAGTTTTGTGCTATCATCCAGGAATTGAAGAAATGGAGGCATTATTTGATTATGAAGGAATTTGTTTTGTATAGTGATAATCATGCACTGCAGTTTGTGACTCAATAGGAGAAGTTGAATCAGAGGCATGTTAAGTGGGTTGAGTATATGCAGAATTTTACATTTGTGATTAAACATATTTCTGGTACTGCTAACAAAGTTGTTGATGCTTTGAGCAGGAAATGTTTACTGTTGCAGGAGTTCAGAGTCAAAACGTTAGGTTTTGATGATCTCAAAGACATGTACACCGATGATCAGGATTTTAAAGAAGCGTATGAAGTAGCTGAGAATCCAATTCTTAGAGATAGAAGCCAATGGGTTGAATACATGATCTAGGAAGGATTGTTGTTTAAGGGAAATCAGTTGTGTATTCCAAAATGCTCCATGAGGGAGAACTTGTTGAAGGAGAAACACAACGGAGGATTAGCAGGACATTTCGATCATGACAAAACATTCACAAAGATGAGCGAATCATACTTTTGGCCAGGGATGCAATCAGAGGTCAAGAGATTTGTAGATAGATGCAAAATTTTCCAGCATTCGAAGGGGAGGAAGCATAATATGGGTTTTTATCAACCATTACCCATACCTGAGAGGCCGTGGGATGCGATTAGCATGGATTTTGTATTGGGGTTGCCAACAACACAAAGAGGTTGTGATTCGATATTTGTGGTGGTGGATAGATTTTCCAAGATGGCACATTTTATCCCATGTCAAAAAAATGGTGACGTGACTCACATCACGAACCTGTTTTTCAAAGAGGTCATTTGACTTCACGGCTTACCAAGGAGCATAGTTTCAGATCGAGATATGAAGTTCATAGGGAATTTCTGGAGAACCTTATGGAACAAGTTGGGAACTAACTTGTTGTTTAGTTCAGCTTATCATCCTCAGACGGATGGATAGACAGAAGTGGTAAACAGAAGTCTAGGAAACTTGCTGAGAAGCTTGGTGACAGAGCACCACAGCAGTTGGGACAATGTATTACCACAGGAAGAGTTTGCGTACAATGAATCAGTGAATAGGAGTACAGGACAAAGTCCATTTCAGATTGTTTATGGTATGCAGCCGAGGGGAATTTCTGAATTGAGGGATTCAGAACAGAATGCAACTAGGAGTTCCAGTGAAAAAGATTTCGCAGAAGCAATGAAAGAACTTCACAGCCAAGTGAAGGAGCGACTACTGAAATCAAGCCAAGAATATAAACGCAGAGTTGATCAGCACAGAAGACAACTTCAGTTCAAGTTTGGTGATCTGGTTCTGGCACATTTGAGGAAGAAAAGGTTCTCGAGAGGAACATATAACAAATTGAAGATGAAGAAAATCGGACCTTCCAAGGTCTTGAAAAAAATTGGGGAAAATGCTTATGAGATTGAATTACCCGATGGGATCGGAATTTCTTCGATATTCAATGTCTCAGATTTATACCCATAAAAATTTGGGGAAATAGAGACTGGAAGTGATGAACAGTCAGTGATCCAGTGGACAAAGCAAATGCCAGTTGCAGATAAGCCATAGATGGAGCAGATACTGGATAAACGAGTGGGTAAGAAGACCAGGCGGAAAGAATATTTTGAATATTTGGTCAAGTGGAAGGGCCATCCAATTGAATATGCCAGCTGGGAGACTGAAGCGGAGATACAAAATCATGGACATACCATGCAGGAGCTCATGGACAGGAGCCCATGAAGATTTTCAAGCGAGGGAGTATGATGCAGGAGCATCTCCCACGTCAAGCAAGCCAACACGAATTTTGAAATCACCTTGGGAATTGATGCGCCATCTTAAATGAAACCATTAAGATGAAGCACACTTGTAAATGTAATCATACCTTGATCCATACGCTCTCGTCCTTAGTAGGTAGGAGGAATTTAAAGTAGTTAATGCAGATAGATACGATTTTAATATTAGATTAGACAGTTTTAGAAAGAAAGAGGGAAATGAGATATAGACACCCTCATTGTGCATTTGTATTATTATTAAAGAAGGAAGAGCATAGGAGAGAAGCAAAGAGCTATGGAAGAACACCCATGTACAGAGCTTGAATTAATAGAAGAGGTTGATACAAATCCATGGTTTTGTGTTTGTTCTCTGTGTATGTATGCTGAGTGCTATGCTCATGAGTATTTACTTCCTGTTATGCATTTTCTTTACATGCTATGTATGAATGATTTCTTGTTGAGTGTTTGAAATATGAGAAAGGAAGTAGGAGAAATTAGTTTCAATTGTTTCTCTATATGAGCAAGGATTCCTGCAAGGAGTGCAGTTGAAGTCATCCGCAAGGAGTGCATTGATAGAAGGCTTAGATAGTTTAAATTTTGTCCTCATTCACCAAAAAGTGCATTTGGGCATAGGAGCCATGCAAGGAGTGCGCAGGCTAAGGAAAGTCTCAGTTGTGAATCTGAGCGAAGCATAGAAGGACTGTTGCTACAGGAATGCGCAGAGTCGAAAGTATTCAACACTTGGAAGTGTCTGAGAGTTGTCACAAGGAGTGCGTGCAAGGAGTCATTTTTAAGAACTCAAAGTTGCAATCAAGCTCAGGAAGGGTAAGGCCTTCAAATCCATTTAAAGGGAAGCACAGAGTGTTGTGTCGTGAAGAGTTTGAATAGGAGTCGTAAGTTGCACGTAGGAGGACGAGTTCCATGAAGGAGTAATTGGTTCATTTCGCAGGAATCGCTAAGCAAAGATAGATGGTCGGTATTCTCTGAGGAGGAACCGCGAATCTTCGTGGGCCATAGGATCTTGCGGAGGTGCAAGGGAGATACGGTGTCATATTTCCAGAAGGCTAAAATCCCAGGAGGGGGAGAGCCATTGATCCAAGTCGATCAGGGTCGTTGGATCTACACGTACATCGTGCATCGGGGTTTCATGGGTTGAAGTCCCATGAATATAACAACAGGAATCATGAAATCGCAAAATGCGATATCTCGACGAGCTCAGAGTCGTCCATCTGTTGGGACAGGTGGTAGGAACCAGGAGTCATCGGTGTATTGGAGGTTCAGAAGTCAAGAGTTCAAGACCCTTTGAGTCTCGCAACAGCGAAGGGATCATAGCCATGGATCTCAGGTAAGACACGTGTCAGTTGGCCGCTCGATCGGAGATTTGGTCATCGGGGTGTATAGGAGTGAATGGTTTTGATTTTACATTTGGCGAAGTCCGAGGTTTGATCTGAACCATCCATCATTTGGGACGTGTGTCGAAAGATCTGACAAAGTCGGGGTTCAACGTATCGGAGATCCTGAGGACAGGATACTCTTGTAGCTTGGAATCACAAAACGTGATATCCCGACGGGGTAGAGTAGTGTGGGACCACAAGAGTCGGAGTGGAAAACAGGTGGCACAAGTTATCGGGTTTTTGTAGTGAGAAGTGTCGAAACATTGACATCAGGATTCACGATCCCACGAAGTCTGAAATCCCGATAGAAGTGACGGGAAGTTGAAGGGACAACTCGTGCCTGTGTCGGAGTTTCGACGTATCGGGCATCGAGAGTCGGTAAGACAAGTTGCTTGGTATCGCGAGTGCCAAAATTGCGATAGGGAAAATTCTGATAGAGGAAAGAGAAGGTCAGTGTTGACTGATAATCGAGTCTCGGTGATTCGAGAGCCCAGTGCTTGACCTTTGACATTGCAAAGTCGCGAAGTTCGATCTTCCACGTGCGAAAGGAAGATCCAGTGAAGGTTTACCGTGGGTGCAGATTTCCCGATAGGGAAATAGAAGAACATTTGAGTTCTTCAGGCAAGAAGGAAGAAAAGATCCTGTGAGAGGACGTGCTAGAAGGGCGAGCCTGCACCATGTTTGCTTTAAAATTTCATTGTTGAACCCATTTCTTATGCATTCCTATTAATTATAAGCCTTGCAACTTATTCCTTTGCGACTCAACACCTTAACCCTGGAGGGAACATTCCCTGAGTGTCCTTATCTTGCACATGATTTCCTTACATTGATCATAGGTATGTTCCTTTTCTTTGGAAAGATTTTTCTTTTCCACGACACTCATTTCCTCCACTGTATTATATAATTCTTTTATTCCTTTTCAGGATTTACTAATATGAAAAAGACAAAAAAAATCAAAAAACAAAAAAGAAGGGGGAAAAGGGTCCATCTCTTTCGTTGGCAATAGTTTTGTCACCCTTGAACAAAGCACAATATTGAGTCACTATCTCATCATTTTGGGTCTACTGTGGATTTAGGAGACTTTTTCTCATTATTGAGTATAATCTCCCCCAATTGGTTATTCTTCCAACCATATGGAGCTTTTGTTGATTCTTGATGTATCACAAATGTATCCCAATTTATAGTCATGTTGCCTAAGTCACATAATGTGTCATGATTTTGTTCAAGGGAAGTTTCATCTTGAGTAAGTCATTCTACAGTGAGTCTCTAACCTTTCATTTTGGCCTTCCCAAGTTAGCCAATCTCGTCTCATCATCACAAGTATCTCTATCCTTTACTCGTGCCAGTGTAGAAGGTCCCCATTGACTTCTTCCTGAAGGGTATGATCTTATCAACTTTGACACATCACTCTGAGAGTATAACCTATAGTTTCACCATGATCCTATTTCCATTATTTATATGTGACTTTATGATTATTATATGCCAAACCAGCATCGGTCACTGACTAAGCAGTTTCCCTTGTGTTCGATGTCAAACAAATTATCACACATAGGGATTTGTATGGTACCTTGGTTTCCATTTGACCCCATTGGTGGATTTATCTTCTTTGTCAGTAGTCTCCATTATTGGCTACTATTCAAAGAGTCTATTCCATGCACTATTCCATCTAGTGCATGCTGGATTCATACCTTGGTGTGGTCCTTACAATATTTTTCATTTGAGTCCTTCCAAATATTTGGCCTTCTGCTACCCCTCATGTTAGATGATGGAGGATCCCTTAATTCCTTCCTTCTAGTGGATCTCTTCCTATCAAATTTAGCACATATTTCTCTGAGATAGGGATCTAGAGTCATATTTGGTACCTTGGGGCTTACAGTCATCAGTGGCAAGTTCCATTGCTATTGATAGTGGGAATACATCAATGTCCCTTGCTCGATAGATTCTACCAGGTGTTCGACATAAACTCATTTATTCACACTTGTTAGATTGTACCATGATACCTTGAAACCCATTATCATCATCAGTGGGTTGTCTCTTGTTTTTTAACAATATACATCAATGACTGGTAATCAAATCATGTCTCACCATGTTCAACCCCAACACATCTATTCACATGGTGTAGACTCGAACCACAATGGATTATTTTGAATACTTTGGGTGAAGTACAAGAATCTCATATTTTGTTCTCCTACCTGACATATTGTACCACTCCACAGACATTAGTACTTACAAAGGATCATCTTGTTCACACCATTGGTCCCATATATCCTCTGTTTTTTATTTGGAGACATAGCTCCAGATTGTATCTCTTCATGGCTATGATCTATTTTCACATGGATTTAAGCCCTAAATAATGGCTCATTACCCCTTAATTGGGGAATATTACATTAGTAATGTTATTTTATTTATGTTGGCTTTAGTCCATTATTTGAAATCATACATCCTAGTCTCCTATATATACCAAGGAGACATTTTCATTTGGAATCATCTTGTAATTGTACATTTATGTGGGCATAAGGAGGTTTCCCCCTAGAAGAGGATTATTATCTAAATTTATCTCTTTTTCAAGGTGTTGATTACTTATTCTGAGGTTTTTCTATTCTATATTGATATTTGGTTCTTAACATATGGTATCAAAGCTCAAGGTCTTGGGGGTTTGCTGCTACATCTGAGACACCTTGGAATTTTTGCTATAACTTTTTTTCTGCAATGTTTCAGAAGGAACGGCTTGGAAGATATTTATTAGATGTATCATGGTACGTTGGGTTAAAATTTAAGCTCTAGAGGCCTTATACTTTCAGAGATACGGCATGTTAAAGATAGGGTTCCAGAATCATCCTGAACTGAGTCATTGCTAAATTTTCGCTATAAATTTTTTTATGTAACATTTCAGACCCTAAAATCTGGAGGCTGTTCAAAAAACTTATTAAGGTATCTATGGTAAAATATTTATATTATGGGTCATATTATATTTTTAGATACACCCTGTGGAAGATAGGGTATCTGACTAGTCCTATTGACTAGTCTCAAGAAGGTGTTCCAGGTAAAACAATCATAAATTCTTCCTAGAGTATCCAAATTGAGTGAGACTAGTTGCATTGGATATTGGACAACCTTTATTATTCTTGGTACGAGTTTCAGAATTTTATATCAATTATTTTGTGTGGGGCACGCTATACAAGTGAGATCTCTTGGAAAGGCCAAAAATCAGCAAGTTGTGGAGAAGTTACCATAAATTCCACTTGGAACATATAATTTTGATCATACCTATGGCATTACAAAGAAGAAATATCAAAGAACTACAAAAAATAAATTTTCACACCCAGAAGGGCCGAAACTTTAGACATACGGAAGAATAAAGATTGTCTAGCAGAACCACCTCAAAATCAAGGTTCAAAAGTGATACTTGGCCAACATGCCACCCAAAAAGGGAACTTCTACACCAAATAATCCTCTATACAATACTACATGGACTATTGATGAAGGTGAAGAAATGTATAGGGACATAAATGATTTACAAAATAAGACAGTAACAAAAGATGAACTACAAGATATGATGGAGGGTTTAAAAGGGGAGATCATGGAAGGATTGAAAATTTTCCTAATAGAGAGGACACTTGAAAGTGAAAATGTATCCCATGAAATTTATAATGAGGAAACAAGGAAGGTGAATCAAGAATGGAGAAACTCCAACTTTGGGTTGAAGACCAACCATGTTCCTAAGATCGATATGAGGAAGTTTGATGAAAAGGACCCAATCACATGGATACTTCAGATGGAGCAATTCTTTGATCTACATAATGTGCCACATACACAAAAGGTACGAATTGCTTCTTTATATTTAGAACCCAATCAATTTGTATGGTATCAATGGCTTTGTTATCACAAATCACTCATAACTTGGACAATTTTCACGCAAGAAATGATAGCACACTATGAGGATACAAGGAGCAATACCTTCTTTAGCCAATTGATAAATCTCAAGAAAAAGGGTTCAGTTACAGAGAACATTGAGAACTTCCAAAGATTGAATATCAAGGTAAAAAATATTCCAAATGAGCACTTGATTGATGTATTCTTAGGAAATTTAAAGGATAACATTCAACATGAGGTTCGCCTTTGGGAATCCAAATCATTGGAGAATGCATTTAGGGTGGCAAGAAATGTTGAAAGTAAAAATATGGCTATGGCTACTAGAAGGACCAATCCTAACAGTTATAGAGAGAATAATGATCCTTCTTCTAAAACACTTCAACCTACAAGGTTGACACCTCAACAATTGGAGGAAAGAAAATCAAAAGGTTTATTCTTTAATTGTGATAGCAAGTATAGTAAGGGACATAAGTGTGGTGAGAAGAAATTATTCTACATAGATTGTGAAGAGGAAGAAGAACAAGAACCATCTCAAGATGAAAATGTAGAAGCAATTTCATATAAAGAGTTGACTCCCATGATATCGTGTAATGCATTGGATGGAATTAGCACTCCTCAAACCCTCAATATTGAAGGATATATCAAAAATAAAAAGGTAATAGTCCTAATTGATTCTGGTAGTACTCATAATTTCATTCACTATAAATTAGCCAAAGCTCTCAATTGATTTGTATATCCAGCGCCAGAGTTTCAAGTAATGATTACAGATGGAAGAACTATCAATTTCTTAGGAAAATTCAATAAGATCAATCTTACTATGGGGGAATATGTAATAAATAGTCCAATGATTGCGATACCCATGGGTGGTGCTAATGTTGTACTGGGAATCCAATGGTTACAATCATTAGGAACGGTGGCTTTTAATTTTCAAGAACTTTTCATGGAATTTTCATTGGAAGGAAAATAAATTGAGTTAAGAGGTATCACAGGGAAACCCGTTAAGGTGATAAGCTATAATGGCATGACAAAATTATTGAAAAAGGGGCATCAAGGTGTTATTTCACAACTATGCTCACTAGATTTTCAAACATCTAAGCCATCTATTCCTCTAGATCTCCAAGGGATCATTGATAAGAATTCCAAAGTATTTGAATATATTCCCAAAGGTCTTCCATGTTGAAATTACTAAGACAACTGAGAGGGGGGGGTGAATCAGTTGTTATTGTGCTTAAACAATCTTAAGTCTATTAAAACATTCTTAATCTTTCTTCAAGTGACCATCAATATTATACAACATATGGACAACATAAATAATGAGCATCAGTCACACATAAGATATACACAGAGACAGATTTTCAAGAGGAAACCCATAAAGGGAGAAAACCTCTTCTTCTTCGAAATGATAGGCAGTCTTTTAAGTTCTGTACATCATCTATAATTGAGCACTGACTCAATGTGAGGCTACTACCTCTATTTTACAATCTCCAACTTGTTTGAGAGCACCAACTCTATGGTTTCTCTAGCACCCACTAGAAGGAAGAACCAACTCCCTGGTTTCTCTAGCACCCACTAGAAGGAAGCACCAACTCCCTAAGTGTTCCAGCACCAACTAGATGGAAGCACCAACTTCCAGTCACACAGGCACCAACCTATATAATAGAGAACAACAGTTCTCCCTTGCACCACCCTGCCACCCAGGTTTTTCTGGATGCAACCAGATGGAAGCTACAACTCCCTGTGTTCAAGCACCCACTTGAACCTCTGAGGACAACAGTCCTCCCTAGCACCTCCCTACCACCCTTATTACAAAAAAATGATTGAATAACCAACAACATAGATAAATCAATTCTTACCACTTCTTCTTTGTTCTATAAATTGGTCTTCTTCTAATTGTTTTTCAATTCTTCTCTTCCTCTGTTTGTTCTACAATTCTTCTCTGCTTCAAGTTGTTCTACAATTCTACTCTTTATTTTGTCTATTCCTCATCTGTTACTCATCTCTGGCTTTTATCTCACACTACACATACTGTAATTTTTCCCTTTCTTACAATTCAACTCATTTTTCATTCAGAATGACCAACCACACACAGTCACTGCATGTTTCGTTTATGCACTACTAGACCTTCAGTTACCCCTCAAATCCCTAGAACAATGGTTCAGCAACTGAAAAGCCAATCATCCAAGAACCATGATTCAATTCTGCTAACTGAATCGTAACTGAACAATTAATCATAAAGATCAACAATATCCCTTTGATCAAATTCTTAAATAACCAACACCGTTGGATTAAATCCACAGGGTCTTGCATTTATTTTTCCATTTCGCATTTTGGCATTCCCATGGTGAAGTGTTTCGACACTCCAACTCCCGATATATGAAACCTACACCAAAAGGTGTTTTTCACATTTTGACATTTCGACATTTTGGCATTCCGACATTCCTGTGGTGAAGTGTTTCGACACTCCAACTCCCAGTATCCGAAACCTAAACCAAAAGGTGTTTTTCGCATTTCGGCATTTCGGCATTCCGGCATTCCTGTGGTGAAGTGTTTCGACACTCCAACTCCCGGTATCCGAAACCTACACCAAAAGGTGTTTTTCGCATTTTGGAATTTCGACATTTCGGCAACTTCAGGACTCCTATGATGAAGAGTCTCGACTCTTGACTCCTCCAACTCCCGGTATCCGAAACTCCGAAATGGAGTCTTTGTTGATGTGCCTATTTTTGGATTTTGGCGTTTCAGATTTTGCAACTTCGGGACTCCTTTGATGAAGAGTCTTGACTCTTGACTCCTCCAACTCTCAGTATCCGAAACTCCGAAATGGAGTCTAGCCTCTAATACCCGAAATGGAGTTTAGCTTCTGATCTTTCCATGCGATCAATGTTGTGTTGTTGGTCATGATCTTTTCCATCGATGACAAACATGCATACTCTACCTCTGTATGAAAACATGCCAACAATCTTCCCCTTTGGCATTGATGGCAACCCCTTGAAGAACGTCCAACTATACCACTATAGCATCCTTGAAATTACCACACTTTCTCCCCCTTTGACATCAATTTCAAATAAGAAACACGCTCCCCCTGAGTTGGTGCAGTACATACTCCCCCTATCAACTATGAGCATCTTAGAAATAAAACATATATTCAATAAGTACTCCCTCTGACCAGGTGAACAAATTAGATGAAATAAGTTATAACCCCCAACTTTTGACGAATATATCCAAAAGGGGTCGCTGCTAATAGTTTAGTAAAGATATCAGCTATTTATTCTGTGGAAGGGATATAATTCAGTTGAACAACTCTGTTTATGACTTGTTCTCTGAGAAAATGGTATTTTATTGGGATATGCTTAGTCTTGGAATGAAGAACAGGATTCTTCGAGACACTAATGGCACTAGTGTTATCACAGTGAATTGTAATCGGATCAGTATAATTTACCTTCAAATCTGTAAGAGTTTGAATCATCCATAAAATCTGAGTGTAGCAAGTAGCAGCAGCAATGTACTCTACCTTTGTAGTTGATAAGGAAATAGATCCCTACTTCTTACTAATTCATACTACCAGTGAGTCATCCAGGAAGAATGCAACTCCACTGGTGCTCTTTCTCTCATCCACACAATTTGCTTAATCTGCATCTGAATAAGAAGTTAACTAAAAATTCTGATTTCTTGGATACCACATACCATAAGTCATTGTTCCCTTCAAGTATTTGAATATCCTTGTGACAGCTACCAAATGACTTTGTTTAGGATCATACTAATAACGACCTACCATTCCAACAACTTGCATTATATCAGGACGGGATGTTGTGATGTACAGAAGACTGCCTATCATTGATCGGTATGTTCTTTGATCAACATCCAGTGAAATATAATCTTTACTGAGCTTGAAACCAACCACCATAGGTGTGCTAACAGGAGAGGAATCCTCCATCTGAAATTTCTTCAACATCTCTTTCAAATATTTTTCTTGAGAGATAAATATTCCTGCAGAACTTTGATTTACTTGTAAACCAAGAAAATATGACAGTTCTCCTATCATGGACATCTCAAATTTTGTTTGCATAGAGTTAGCAAACCACTGGACAGATGATTCATTAGTGCAGCCAAAAATAATATCATCTACATAAACCAAAACAACTAGTAAATTATCACCTTCAAACTTAATGTAGAGATTGTTGTCAACAGTGCCTTTCTTGAACCCTTTGTCTTGTAAAAATTTGTCCAATCTATAATACTAAGCTCATGGTGCTTGTTTCAGTCCATATAAGGCCTTCTTCATCTTGCAAACATAATTAGGATCCAATCTTTCCACTGGTGCAAAAGTTTCATCAAAGTCCTGACCTTCAACTTGTGCATACCCTTTACAGACCAATCTGGATTTATTTCTAACAACTTGTCATTTTTCATTCATTTTATTTTTGAACACCCATTTGGAACCTATTACATTCTTATCTTCAGGTCTAGGGACAAGCTCCCAAGTATTGTTCTTCTCAATCTGATCAAGCTCT